>VWZU01009146.1:40396-57277 GCA_013397095.1 Sterrhoptilus dennistouni | reverse complement strand
GGATGGATGGATGGATGGATGGATGGATGGATGGATGGATGGATGGATGGATGGAGGGATGGATGGGTGGAGGGATGGATGGGTGGAGGGATGGATGGAGGGAGGGAGGGATGGATGGAGGGATGGGTGGGAGTGTTGTCTGACAGAGCTCTCACCACCAGAGAGCACACAGAGGTATGTGATGTTGACTTGACTCCAAATAACTCTCACATGAATTACTAAAGAAATGTATAATTTATCAGTGTTTAAATAAATCACAGGAGTGCTTTAAGGCTGCTGGGCTATAATTAACTCCCCGTCACGGGGCGCGGGGCTCCGGCAGCGCCAACGCGACACCACCGGGGCTCAAAGGACCCGCTACAAAAGGAATTCGGCTCCTAAAAATAAGATGAGTGACAGCAGAGCAGTCAGAGCCCTGAGCTGGGGGGTGCTGGTGGCTCCTCCTCACCCCCCGGGACAGGACGGGCGTTCCCAGGGCCACGCAGGGAGGGGACCCCGATGGAGGCTCCTGTCACCCACAGAGGGCACAGGGACACTGAGGGGCTGCTGGGGGACCCTGCTGTAGCATCAGGGGTCACTGCTCCTGCTCCTGCCGGGGGCTTCCCCCTGGCCTTGGGCACCCTCCTCTGCCCCAGCTGGAGGCACCGAGTGGTGGCAGCTCCTGTCACTGGCTCTCTTTGGGCTCCTGACCAGGTAAAACGTATTTTTGAACTTGAAATCTACGAGGTGTTTCTGACAAAAAGTGCGTTTTCCAGGTGCCATGAAAAGGTAGTGAAAAAGCTTGTTTTTTTCTTTTTTGTGGGAAGAAGAGTGAAGTTCCAGGCGAAGGAGGCACATGAGGCTCTCCCTGCCTGCTCCCTGCACTCAGCATCCCACAGGGATCAGCCCACCCGAGATTACCAAACAGCCATTGGAAATTATCTGTGGAATGATCCTGGGGAGAGACAAAGAAAGTGCTCCAGTTTATGCATCTAGGTTTTGACCATCACAGCTGTAAGTCTGTCATGGAATAAAGTGGTGGAAGCATAAAAAAACCTCCAGAGAAACATCAGACAAGCTTATTTTTCCCTTTTGAACATGCCTTGTGTCAGTGATCTCATCAGTGAAGGCCCAGACACGTTACACAACCTGCTCCAGAGGATAGAACTGGGTCCCCCGTTTCCAGAGATGAGTTAAAAATTAGATTTCCACCTTTGGGAACCCTCTCTAGGAGTTAGTGCTGTATTCCACAGCCTCCACTGGAGACAACAAACAGACTCTTGTCCTGACAATTGTACCAACAATTTACCTTTGTGTGACTGTTCCCTTCAAACAGTTCCTGTAGACATTTGCTCCCTTCCGAGGGGCTCCAGCAGGACTGTGGCTGTGGGAAGAGCTGTCCCACCCTGCTGAAAGCTGCTGCTGTGCTCAGGGAACTCTGAGACCACCCTTGGAATGGCTGGGGGAAAAAATACATCCAAAGCCAAACACACACACACAAATGCTACACCCCTTCCAATTTTTTATACACCCTTTTTGCACTAAAATGAATTTTAATCGTTAGGAAGCAGCAAGTGCTTTGGCCACTAAACCTTTCCTGCTCCATGTCAGCTTCTGTCTCCTAAAGGAATTGCTGCTCCCTACAGAACGAGGCTGTGGACAAGGAAAGGGGCTGGGGGAGATTCCAAAGTTTAACTCCTGGCACTGAGAATATGTCTCAAAGCCACAGATTTGTCATGGAGAGGCTCTTCAGCAGCACAGAAGAGAAACACAGGCTTTATATCCCCCTCCAGCACCTGCACAGCAGGAACAGGGAGGGGCTGCAGGAGGGAAGAGCAGGAACTGCTGAAAGGCCCAAAGACCAAGAATAAAAGTAATAATAGAACACATTTGTTTTCACCCCGGCGTGCAAAGGAGTCAGAAGGGGTGACACACAAATCCTGTGTCCTGCCAGGATTTGTACCCAATAGTCCAGAACTCTGCAAACCTGTAAGGGACTGGGAACCCACCCTGGACTGTACAACTTCCTCCAGCTTCTGCTGAACTTTGAGCCCCCCTAGAAATGAGAACCAGCCCTTACTGGACCCCCTCCACCCATTCCCTTTACCTGTCTTAAGGCATTCTGTTCCAGAGCACTGAGACACCTGGAAGATTCTCTCTCAGCTCTGACCTAAACCAAACCTGCACACACATTACACACACATAAATCCCCCTTCACACATCCCCTTCCCCCCAAAGAAGTGATAATGCTCTTTTTCTGAGAGTTGTAATTTTTTTTGAATGGTTCTCCTTCCAATTTATTTCAGTTAGAATTTTGTCTTTTCTAAATCTCGAACCATTCCATACTATAACTTTATTGCAAAAAAGTCAACATGCACCTTAAAAATTTGGCTTGTAATCAATAAAACAATTACATATATGAATTTTAATGTGTAAACAATTAGAAATTCAACAATATCTGCTATTATCCTATTACACAAGTTCACAATCCGTAAAAACTATAGTACAAGGTTACTATACACCAAGAGGAGCTTCGTTCCTTTTCACATGATTTTGTTCAAGTGCTGTTTTCCTAAGCAGGTGCCTGGTTTCAGAGTTGAGGTGGTTTTGTTTCTTTTGCTCAGGTTAACTCAGCATGGGGAGGGAGGGAATTCTTTGCACAGTGACTTCCTTTCCCCATCCCCTCACCCTTCAGCCCAGGCTGGTGCCTTGGGGGCACACAGGGACCCCTGAGGGCTGGTGAATATCCCAGTAAAGCATCACCACGACATGGGCTCAGCTGTGCTGCCCTGCTGCCTATGGAAACACAGAAATCCAAGCCAAAACACCCCAAGCCAGGCCCAGAATGCCCTAAAACACAGGGGGGTCCATGAGCTTTGGCAAAAGGCAGAGCAGCTTCACAGAGCTCCCCTCGTCCTCCTCCAGCCCCCAGCCCCAGCTGTGGCCCCTCTGCCCCAGGCACAGCCAGGCTGGGGGGCACTG
The DNA here is from genome assembly GCA_013397095.1 of Sterrhoptilus dennistouni. NCBI lineage: Eukaryota > Metazoa > Chordata > Aves > Passeriformes > Zosteropidae > Sterrhoptilus > Sterrhoptilus dennistouni. The sequence continues at coordinate 54,316 of VWZU01009146.1, read as the reverse complement.
CAGCCACCTTTGGGTGGCACCCAGCACCCAGACCAGCCTGCCAGGGGTCCTGTGGGGGCAAACAGCAATCCTGGGAAGCTCTTAGAGATGGCCCTCGCTCCCTGGCCCCTGCCCCTGGACACAGGTGCCACCCCAGAGTCACTTTAGAGCTAAAATCATATGAAAAGGAATCCATTCTGTCTGTGTCGAAGGCTACTGCAGTTTTTCTTACAGCTTAATTAATCCACTGTAATTTTTGTTTTCCAAATACAAAAATACAACAATTCTTATTGAAATCTATACGCCGGTAATTTTAGTACACAAAAAAAGCAAAATATTTACAAAATTATACAGTTTAAGAAAAAACTCTGTACAAAAAAATATATAAATCCTTTTGATCCCTCTCTCCTTTTTTAAGTTGTCAGGACTCAGACATGTTTGCTGCAATGGACTTCTCAAGATACACTTTGTGCCACAGACATTAAAACCCCTAGAGGTGATGGGAGAAGAGCAAGACATTCTTGTAAATTCATGGGGTGAGTTTCTCCTCCATTTCTTCATGCCTGGAATTTAGTCTCAGCATTAGCAGGACAGTCCTAATTCTAGGAAGAGGAGAGGTTTGGAAAGAGACAGAATACTGGAGACATTCCCTTCAGTTGACAAGAAACAGGACATTGCACAAGGTGGATCCCTCACCACAGCACAAGGACAGAGTCAGCAGGGCTGTCACCCCAAAGGGGGCTCAGCCCCTGTCCCTGGCACACCCAGAGCCACAGGCAGCTGAAGGGTTTGGTGGATCCTGTCCTTCAGCCAGGAATTACTGGGGGCTACACTCAAGAGAGAGGAGTGCTGTGCATGGACACGGAGCTGATTTTGTGTAGAAATGCACATCAAACACACTGAGGAGTGGCCAGGGCAAGTGGCAGCCACGGGGCAGAGCCCAGAGCCAGCCCTGCTCAGGGACAGCCCCTGTGCCAGCACAGGCCCTGCTGGGCCCAGGGACAGCAGAGAGGCACAGAGGATGGGACAGGAGGGACACCCAGCTCTGAGCACCCCTGGGACACCCACCTGCTTTGGGCCAGGCTCCACAGGACCCCCCAGTCCTGTGGGGTGAAGCCCACCCTGCTCTGAGCCCTGCAGGGCTCTGCCTGGAGCACAGCTGGGAGCAGGGACAGGAGAGGGGCTCTGGCTGGTGCACTGGGGCCAGCTCAGCTGCTTTTGAGGAAGACTGCAACTCCTTCCATTCTTGCTCACAAATACTGAAATGCAATAACTTACACTGAGCCTTACACTGAAATGACAGAAGGAAATCAAGGAGGAGTGAAAATCCACTCCAGGGTGTGTTCCTGCTGATGTTTTCTGTGAAGCAGAATTTGGAGAAACAGAGTGAACTGGACAATGTTATAACAAGACCCTGTTAAATTGTTTCTTCCACCTCCTCTCACAAAAAGCAGCACAACAGAGACTGTGTGGCTGTCACAAATACTGAAGTAAATGATTTAAGAATCTAGCCACAAATAATTCCTACATGAGACTCCACAGGAAATAAAATGCTCCCTTTTTTCAACGAGCAAATGAGGCCAGTTTTTCTTTCATAATATTTAATGAAAGTTTGTCTTTTGCCTAACCCCGTAATATTGCTAAATAAAACCTGTAATATCTTTTCAATTATAAACTAACAAACCAATCACATTATAAAAAACCCAAAACAAGGTAATACAGGTGACACAAAAAGAGGACAAGAAAATACTGATTTCCAACCCCACCCTCCCCTTTTTTTATCCTTCTTAAATAGAAAAAAATCACCACCCTGGTGAGCTTGATAATCCTGTAAGAAGTTCCTGGGCCTTTGGCTAGCTCAGTCTCACAGCTCTGTGTCCCAAATGTTTTCATACCAAACTGCTCATGGTAAATCTTGTGGTTTGAAAAGAAAGTAAAGCTCTTTTTGGCTCATCAACTTCCTTAAATAAACGTTTAAAAGATGTAGTTTGAACTATATTCCTAAAATTATACATTTCGAACATCAAGTTTCATCTTCTCCAAGAACGGGATTCATCCTCATCTTCATCATCATCGTCGTCATCTTCGTGCAAAAATAAATCTGAGGTTTCAGTCTCCTGGAGGAAGAAAAAAAAAAAAATGAACTTTCAGACACAAGTTCCCAGCTATGCCCAGGGCCACATCCCAGCTCACAGCACCAGCTGTACTGGCACTGGGTGTCACAAACACACACAGTTACATCCAAACAGTTTTAGGGGAAGAACAGCAACCTCATGTCAGGAAAGAGAAGGAGAGCAAAACTTCAGAGGAAGTAGGAATAAACCACCACTCATCCTCCCCCAAACAAGGTTTCTGTTAAATGCCATAACAAAATAAGCTTTAAAAGCTTAAGATGTTAAGGTGAATTACAGGTAAGAACACACAACTTCTACAGTAGAGCAGGAAGAGTGAGGAGTAAAAGGCTTTGCAGCCTGCACATTCAGAACCCGAGACTTGTTTACATCACTGACAAATTAACAGCCCATCCACAAAGTGTCTTTTCTTTCCCATTTTCTCTGCCTTAAAATGTGGAAAATATACCTGACTATGCAAAACCAGTTCAGTTCCCGGTTTGTAAAAACATCTTTTATGAAGTTTCTTCAGCACACAGGAAACTGAGTATCCTAAGAGCTCTCAGCTATTAGATTCCAGTAAGAACGATCAGGCGATTAAGAGGTTTTCATACCTCTTCCTTGGACTCCTCTTCCTCGACTTCCGTGGACACAGAAGGTACCTTGGGTTTGTGCCAGGAGATCTGGAGCCGGCGGTCCTTGAAGCGCGATCCCTGGTTAGCAGCCTGGGCCGTGGGTGAACACACACACACCTCAGAGACAGCAGCACCCCAGAGCCTCCAACATCAGCACCAAACCCGACCCACAGCACGTCTGAAGATCTCAAATATATAAACCACAGTGACCCACTTCAGTGTTCCAAGAGCAACTTCAGCCAGACCTGAATTTGTCAAATCCTGCTCCTGCCCCGGCACTGTGAGAGGATGAGCAGAGCTCTGAACTGCCAGGGACATGCAGCTTTAGCAGGGAAAGCCCTGTCTCATTGCTCAGAGCACCAGGAGGAACTTCCCCTTCAGTGGCACTACCTGCAGCAGCACCAAACACTATCAAGTTCAAACTGGGGGAACCAAAGCCTCTGAAATTTTAAAATACAAAGGTAGACACAAATAGTCAAAACCTCTTATTTTAGATATGTGAAAAAATATATCCATGATTCTACTTACATTCTCAGCTTCTGAGCGAGACTTAAAAGTTACAACAACACTTAATGGGGAATCCTCTTCTTGAAGATCTTCAATATCTCCAAATTTCTGTGAGGAAAAGTCCATTAGGACTGGCAGTAATGCTCTCCTCCACCTCCATATTCATGTGGTACAATTGTAGTGCACTGAAGTGACACTAAAATTTGCTTTTTTGGACAGAAAAGCGAGAGCCAGAGGACTCCCAGCTCATCAGCCAGCAGTATTATAGCGCTTGAAATTTTGGGCAAAATTTATCACTATTCTAAGAAGAGCTTGATTTTACAGCAGTAAAGGAAACAAGTATTAATTTCCAGGTCCCACTTACAGAGAAGTGCTGTAACAATTCATCCTTTTCCTCTTCCACAAAGCCTCCCACGGTGAGTGCCTTGGGCCGGTGATCCACCACCATGTGGTTCAGCATCCCCCGTCCTCTGCCCCCGCGGCCCCGGCCCCGGCCCCGGCCCTGGGCTGCCACGGCCTTTCCTCTTCCAGCAGGCAGGATGCCCAGGCGGGCAGCCTGGGGAGAGAACACAGCCAGGGTCAGGGGTATGCAACACCCAGAGTTCAGGAACTCGTGAGGAGCAGCAGTGCAGAGCAGCTCACCTCCACCTGTAGCTGATTGAGCTTTTTCCGCAGCTCGGTCGTGTCCTCTCCGGAGGAGAGTCTCTTGTGGAAGTCCAGCTCTGCATCCAACAGCTCCTTCTGTGCCTGGCAGAATGGGAGGTGGGAAGAGGAAACAGAAGGAAAAGGCAAAAATATAAGGCACACTTGTCGTGTTTTATTCCACTTCAGCAGGTCATTCTTGTATGTGATACAGACAGATCAGGACACAATAACTACTTTTCTCTAGGTTCAGTTTTGTTTTAATTGCCTCTGTGTGTGTGTGTGTGCGTGGTCCCCCCCATTTTTTGAAGGGCCCAGAATTCTTTGCTTTAGAACTGGAATAAGCATGAATGAGCTACAAGCAAAACTAGGTCATGGAGTTCCTTCAAGCATGGCTTGTTTGTCCATGGTTATCACTCACATTAAAATGCCACTTGCAAACGTTTCAATCTAAAGCTGCTGCTGCATTTTTAAGACATATTAATAGAAATAGTGACAGAAATCAAGCAGGCAAGTGTGTTGCACAATAAATACCTCTGTCTTGGACTTCAGTTTGGATGGTGTGGAAGTTGTAGATGAAGTTTTCAATTCATCCTTTAACTGAGATATTTTTCCTGTTAGTTCTTTTAAAGTCTTCATAATTTCTGCTCTCTCTTCTGGTTTCATGGCCTTGTTTTTCTCCAGCTTGGATATCAACATCTATACAATAATAAAAGAATAGGAACATAAAATTCCAGGAAAAACAGCCCTGAACAGACAGGTATCTACAAAATCAGAATGTATTTACTAGCCACATCCCAGACTTACCTTCTGGCATTCTATTTGTTTTTCTAACATCTCTTGCTTCTTTTTCCTCATATCCTGCTGGAGTTTCATTGCCTCCTGTAAGAGGAGAAAATTCTTGCCATAAGTAAAAAGCAGTCTAGCATTATATGTACTCATGCAGATCACATTGTCCTCTTCAAGCTATGGAAGTGAAATCCACAACCAAAAGTACTGTCTGCAAACGAAGTGCGGCTGATTCCATAAATAAAAAATAAAATGCTAATTTCCTGCTGTAAGGTACTTTAACATTTTGCCCCCTTCAGACACCTCTTAAGAAACATACTGTCACTGTCATGTAAATGTCTCATACCTGCAGAGATGAAATCCAGAAAACCTCAAGCAAACGCAGAAAACCCAACATTGGCCAAGTGCATTGAGTGAGACACCCCAAAAAGACACTCCATACATGATGACCCCAATGTGTGTTTGCAAGGTGTCCCATAACAATGACCAACTCCACACCCACATATAAAGGAGTGGTTGAGGTGTCAGGTGCCCACCAAACCTTGTGTTTAAAGCACTTTGCTCCTTCCACTGTCAGTCAGCCATCAAGCATTAAGTACCTGTTTTTTTTTAAGGGCTTCTTGCACGTCGTGAGGCTTAGACCCTGCACCAGACTTCAGAGTTGTCTTCAAGTTTGGAGAACTGTAAACCATTTTTGAGTGGCTTGTAGAAGTAGGAAATATCTGAAATAGTAAAAAACACACAGTAAAATAGGGAATATTTTAACGTGACTGTGATATATCAGCAACGAACTTCAGTGGATCATGTTCCCTGAACCACCAACTCAGATGTCCAGATTTGTGCAAGGAGGCAGAAAGACCAAGGCAATTAAAACACACGGATAAAGACATCAGTCCAGTTAAAAGGATTTCTGAAAAAGATACTGTCTTTGCTTCTCCATGGCACACTCCCTTTGCATCCCAATTCCCACCAGGACACTGCCGAAGGTGATGATCTGTACTTGCCTTGGTTTCACCTCTGCAGTTGCAGCCCAACATCCCTCTTTCTGATCAAGTAAGGCAGCAAAAGACACTCCATACTTCTTTTCTTAAAAGGACTTCCCCGCGGCCCAGAACACATGCTGCACTATGGTATCAGTGGGAACTGAACAGTACTGGCCTGAACTCTGGTACAAATACTCTCTAAACTTCTAGCACTGCTGTTACAGCACAGCATAAGCTCAAAAATCACTAAGAGAGCCATTACATTTGTCAACAAAAGGCTGGTCTCACATACAGGTTGTCAGGCTCATTTACTACCAAGAACCACCAAAAATATTTTATGCTGTTTACAACACTGACAGTGTTGTAGGTGATTGCTCCTCAAGTCATTGTCCCTATTCCATATAAACAGTTGATGAAACAAGGAAGAAGCGACTGACCATGGCTGCAGGAAACACTACTGAAAAGGAACAGAACCAAGTGGGAACAATTCACAAGTTCTCTTTGCTTGTTCCTTCCTCACTGACAAGCCAAAGCTGTACCTGAGAACATGACCATGGTCCACTCTGAACATACCTGAGACTCCTCCACCGCAGCCCCAGGCTGGCTGAGCTCGGGCTGGCTCCCACCCGCCGCTCCAAGGCGTCTTTTCACCGGGACTTTGTTAAGGACGTAGGCACCAGATGCCAGGGGTTTGTTCATCACCTGTGTACCCACAGATTTGAAAACACCAGGGTTAGATACTCTGCTTTTCTGCAGCAGCAGCCATTTGGAAACACCGCTGAGCACGTACCTTGGCCAGGCTGCTGTGCACGGTGACGGCGGGCGGCGTGGCCAGGGCCTGCTGCTGGAGGTGCTGCAGGGCCTGTGGGGGCGGGGGCTGCTGCTGCTGCTGCTGCTGCAGCAAGGGGGGCTGCTGCTCGCTGTCCCTGTGCCACAGCACCCGGATGAAGCGGTTGCTCAGCACGGCCTCCGTGCTGGAGATGGCCTTCCTCGCCTCGTCGTTACTCAGGTACTGAATGAGAGCGGCCTCGGGGTCGTTCTGGAAAGCAACCTAAGGCCAAAGGGCACAAAGGCATTACTTCTCAAGGATGAAAACATTTCAGTCGTTAGCAAACCCACCTACAAACGATGTGCAATGATGAGCTGGGTATACAGTGTATTAACAGCTCAAAACACTGGGAAGACACTCTATGTAATTAAAGTGAAGTAGCTGTTGGCAAACGTTACATGTACTTGCAGCAAAGTCTATACACATTTAAATGAATGAATAAATGAATGAATGCTCCTCCACCAACAGCACCACATGCTCAGAGCACTGTGCAGTGCCCCTGGGGAATGTCTGGTGTCACTGGTGCTGGCCCAAAGGCTCCTCATCCCAGCCTCCCAAAGGATAAGCACTGCCCGAGGCTGCACAGTGCAAAGCCTCACCACACTCTCAGTGCAGCAGCATCTCAAAGTTTTGAATAAGCATCTTTTTTTCTAAAAAAATTGGTATCACAGCAATAAAAATGTATCTCAGACTTTCTAGTGTAGCGATTGAGACACCATGTTTGAAATGCATTACTTCATTAGAGAGATGCAGAAAGCACCACAGTATCTTCTGGGCTAAGACAAAGTTATCAAGAAATACAGAGGCTTCCCAGCTATCTGTCTCTTATTTAGACCTCTAACTGAGGACTTGAGAGGCAACCATTTTGTCTAGAAAAATAAATGTAAATTAAATGCTATTTTAACTACTATATTTTTTAAGTGCTGCTTCTGTTTTTTTACAGGGCAAGGACACCCAAGTTGGAGCCAGTTCTAGGATACCAAGTGCTAACAGACTGAAGCAGGCTTCAGGGAAAATAAAATACAACACAGACAGAAAACTGGATATTATTTTTTTACCTGAATGTTTACAATAGTTCCAAATTTGCTGAAGTGTTCGTTGAGCTGTGTAATATTGTTCAATTCTGGTGGAATTTTTCGAACTTCTAATTTTGTATTAGTATACTGATTCTTTTTCAAAAACCCTGGTTTATTCTGGTTGTTATTTACTTGCCTAGAGAAAAGGAGAACAGGAAGAGTTCAGATAAATACACATGTGCCTAAGGCAGAAAACGTTAACACACATCTAAATGGCATTTTTCCCCTAAAAAATACACCCTCTACACACTAACAAAAGAGACCTTCCCCCTGACCCCACATTTAGTCTCCATATAATGTGGAGCCTTTCTGACCTCACCATCCCAAATTACAGAGACTGGTGAACAGCAATGTTCACAGCACTGACAGCAACTGAGTACATTTGAATTAACATCTGTAGCTAATTCTTACTTTCCCAACCAGGGTTTCTTCAATGGTGGGCACTCCATGCTGCTTGGAGATCTTTTCCTGCTGTCTGGTTCCAGGACAACTCTAGTGACATTGCTGTTATTTGTGATGGGAATGGGAGGTTCAGTTTGGATGATGATGTTGGCAGCTGCAGAGAAGGAAAAAGGCCTGTGTTATTCCACCACACGTGGAAAAGCCCTCACACAGCAAAACAGAACTGAGATTAAAAAGATAAACATTAGGAAGACTTCACCAAATTGGTCAGTTTGGTTTCTGAACAAAATCATTCAGATCATTCCCCAGCCTAACTAAACATCCTGAGAGAAACAGACATGGTCCAGCTGGGAGGGATGAGTTTTGACCTTTAAGATTAGTATTAGCTTGAAGAAACAAAGCTAAAACTTCATTTTTCAGGTACTAAAAACTCAGATTCTGCAGGGGAAAAAAAAAAAAAGCCCAAATCCCAATAAAACAGAAAAGGAAGAACAGAACCATGGGTGCATCCCCAGGATTTAGGTTAGTGCTCTACAATGGGCAGGGGCTGAATTAACAACCAGCTTGCCCTGTGTGAACCCTTGACAGAGCAAAAGTAACCAGGAACCCCAGGAACAACCATTCTTCCCACTGCCAGCCCTCATACCAGGTTTCAGCAACAAACTGTTAATTAAATTATTAGACTCTTTCAAGACATTAGACTTAAAATTTGAAGGAAATTATACCAACACAAAGCTTGCTAGAAATTTATTTGCAACCTTTTCAAGATTATGCCCTTGGTGTTAGTCTCCTGTGAATGGCAAATATTCAACCCCTAAAAAGAAGTCTGAGTTATTCAGCAATTTCTATGGCTTGTACATAAGCCAGGGCTCTGCTGGTTACACTGGTGAGAACAGAGAATGGGCATTTCTGGGCATGGCATCCTCACTTTGGAGGATGATCTGAGAGCAAACCTTTCACACCTGTGACAAAGACAGGAAAACAAGTTGTGTGAGGCCCTACCACTGAGTACTCACCCCTCCTTACCCCTGGGATGGGCTCTCTGAAAGAACCTAAGGGGCAGAATTAAGCCCCAGCCCTGCCTCTGTGACAGTCATTAAGATGCAAACAGCAACAGAAATTTCTACAATAATATTTAACCATATTCCTTACGAGATGAGTCATTGGAAGGAAATACTGAAAATAAAATTTAAAAAAATCTCTTATCTACTGAGTAAGAAATATTGGAGTGCAACAATAAAATCCAAAATTTATCATCTTCAGTTTTAAGAAACAGGGCAGGAAAAACACAAGGGAGAAAGGAAGTTTTGCTACCACAACTAAACTTTGAAGAGCCTTGACTTGTGCCCTTCCCTAAAAGATACTTTGTACACATCACCAGTAAGAGACAGCAGCCACATCCATCCAGGCAGGGGCCAGGAATTATCTAAGTGCAGACTGGGATTCCCATGAGCTGGGAAACTGGAATGACACCCGGGATGTTCATTTCAGAGAGAACACCTGGGCTGACAGAGTCAGACCATGAAGCACCAACACATTCCCCAACAGCTCCCTTTTTCACTGCCCTCACAACAGCCAAGGCAAGGAGCTTGGACCATCACCTCTGTGCCTGTGGCTGACCAAGAGCAGTCTGCAGACTGCCCTGCTAAAGCCATCTTTAGGCACCATTTTTCTTTCTAGGAACTCCCAGTGCCTGGAAAATACCTTCAACAGGCTTAAGAGGTACAAAACCCCAACCAACCAACAAAACCCTTGTAGCATCCCCAAGCAAGTGGTTATTTTTAATCAAAAAGGCTGCTTTGACTTTAATATGGGCATGTTAGCACTTTAAATAGGTAGAAATGTCAAAAAAAAAAAAAAAAAGCTCAGAAACACTAGATCAGTGAGAAAAACTAGTGTTTTCAGCCTGAAAAGAGGGAAAAGTGTTGACGGTCTTGGATAAAAATAGCAACAGCAATGACCAGAACCCTTCCTACCTCGAGGGTTTGTATCCATCTCCCCAGATGTTAGGCCAATTAGATTTGGACGCTGCATTTGTGCTCTCGTAAAGAACTGCCGATACTGAGATCTACCAGCACTGGTAATACTAGGAGCTTCGGGGTTATAGCCATCTGGCTCATATGTATCTACAAAAAAAGGAGAGAAACGACAGAATTTTTCAAGTGAGTTTAAGACTCGGGGTTAATTTTCCTTTAAGGAAGTGCACGGATGTCCAAGAGTCAGAAGGTGTTTTGGATGAAAGAAGAGAGGTGGTACAGCCACTGCAAACCCTCACCTGATCTGCAGGACTAGCCTATCTGGACACATTCATTCTCTTCTGGTTTTTATTCTGGTGCTGCTTGTCCAAAGCACACAGGTGACAATACTGAGTATTGCTGACTGGAAAGGCCTGAGGTGTCTGTGTGACAGCATGCACAACATCTGGCAGTGTTTTAAGGGCAACAACACAGGCTTTGGTTTCAGCATTTATACTCTAGAGTCTAAGATGCAAAGAGATTTCCAGCCTCTGCTGCCCAACAGTCTAGCTCTCTTCAGAAAAGAATTTTAGGTGAAGAACATACTTAAATGATTTCACTGAAAGAAAGCTGAGAAATGAGGTAATGGAACCAATACTTACCTACTGAATTCTCTTTATGTAAGAGTGAGATCAGCTGCCTAGCTTAGGTAAGGTACTAATGATCATTTTCATTAGAAGGGGTCACTGCAAGAATACAAGATGATAGAATTGACTCCTAGTGCTCCTCCAGCCCAAGGTCCAAATTGAGGATAACACATTTTTTTAACCTTAAAAAGGAAAAGCTTTACAAGAACTAGAATGAATGAAATCTGTGAAGAGCCTCCACAGGAACAGAATGAATGCCCGTACAAGGGAACCTGACAGACATGAACCCCTCCAAAATCTCAGTTCCTTATTCTGCAGCAACAAAGACAACTCTACAGTTAAAAATAGATGTCCCACAATATCCACACTGATAGCAGAGCCTGACACTGTTAAACAAGAACTTTCTCTAACCTCAAAGGAGCTGAACCACAAACTCCTCTTCCCTGATTTAGAACATGATTGACTGCAAGAGGGCAACCAGCAGCTGCTACCACAACAGTCCAAGAACAGGACATGAGACTCTCCACAGAGGTTCTGGAGAACAGAATTACTGTGAAGCCCTGTGAGCCAACAGGCAGAATCACCCATTAGAAGTTCTGGAGCTGAAAGGATCAGACGGTGACACCTGAACACCTGACAGGACCTGAGGATAACTAAAGAGATTGTCTCATAAGAAATTTCAGTGTCTGAAGTTCTGAAAAGCATGGAAGTCACAAATAAAATGATACAGATAATGAATTGAACTAGATCCCCTCTTTGAATAAAATTCAGAATATTTATGTTAAAAAAATCCAAATGAGATTATAAACCACTGACATTTAATTACCTTATTTTGGTCATACAGGGCATGGAAATGCTATTAATCCTTAAATTATCAAAGAAATAAACATTGTTGTATTTAAATTGAGCAATCTAGGACTTTCCAGGTATTTTGCTATTTTCCCTCATAGAAACATACTTTTAAAAATGTTGAGCTCTGTTAAGGAAATGGGACGTGTCCAGTGAAAACTAATAACTTTTAGAGAGCTAGAACCAGGCTGATTCCAGAAAAAGAACAGAAAAAGTACTGAAGTCTATGAAGTCTGCACAGACTATTGTGACATACAGCTGGAAAAAAAAAGCTCTCATCTGTATTAGTCCAAACTGGAGAAGGAATAAAGCCAAAGTTAAACAGCTATTACAGGTTTGCAGATCCATCTCTCACTCACTAACGTCCTACTGAATGGCTCGAAGATGAAAGGAACATTTCTTATGCAACAATCAGATTGCTGTGAGCACATGAAGCCCAGAGCTCCCCACAGTGCTCCTCCCCAGACCAGGACAGAGCACTGCTGCCATTCCATTCCAGAATGGACAATGGGCTGAGCCAGGGAGAGCCATCAGACTTCTTTTTAGATTTGTATATATTGGAGGAAGACAGGTCGTAATTTCTAATCACACATCAACAGAGAAAATTTAGAATTTTTATATTTTTTTAAAATCGAACAGATTTAAACCAAAAGGCATTTTCTTACGTTCTGACACTGTGTAGAGCAGGTTCTGAGGCAGGGGAGGAGGCAGCCTGGCTCCCACGGGTGCCAGGCTGGGCACTGCGCTGGTCCCCGGCTGCTCACGGCTGTTTATCAAGCTGGACTGAGTCAAGGGTGGTCCTGCAACGACACCACACAACACATCACACCCTGAGCTCAAAGGCAAAACGTGCAAACAATTCAATGCCGTGTTTATGCCTTGCTCTGAGCAAGGTCAGGGTTGTAAACGTGTCCAAGCCCACTATAGTAACAGTAAACTGAGAAGCCTGTTCAGGTAAGCTACTCTGATTCCAACACCTTTTCTCTTTCTCAGGAGAGACAAAGCTTTAAGGGAAAAGAAAAAAGTGTCTTTTCTTCCCCAGTGGTTTGTTAGTGCTAGAGATGCCTTAACCACAGCAGCTCCTCCCTCAGCTCATGGAGAGCCAAGGCGTGCTCAGAGCAAGAGATCACCTCAGCAGCAGCTGGACTGCAGCTCTGAAACAGGAACTGCAGGACACGAGGCATTCCCAGACAAGGAATTCCTCTGGTTGTGCTTTGGTTTCTCCATGTACCATACAGACATTCCTACTGACTGTATGAACAAAAAGGACCCCAAGTGACACTACACAGCCCATCCTGAGCACTGTCCCTTCTCTCACAGCATGTCAGCTCCCCCTACCAAAGGGCTCATGCAAAGGTTAGAGTTAATCCTGTATCAAATCATTCCTCATCCCAAAATTACTGATATTGGACACAATTATCACAGTATTTATTTTGTCCCTGGAATAGACAGCACTCAAACAGAGTAAGTATGCCCCTAAATGCTATTTCTTCACAGAGTTTTTAAGATGCACTAAGATAACACAAAAGGCTCAACATCTCAGATCACTGCTGAGCTAAGAAAGATCTTAGATGTGTCAATAATGTATTGCTTTCTAGTAGATGGCACCAACGTGGCACCAACACCGGAGCTTTATTAGAACCTCAAAGAGACTGGATCTCAATATTTTCTGCATTATAGCAGGAAAAAACCTGGCTAGTAAGTGTCAGTGACCAATCCAGTCACTACCAACTACCACTGAGGTGAGCTAAAAGATCCCCAACTCCACTCCCTGCTCAATTTAATTCGGTTTGGAGTGCTGGGAACATCTCGGTTTGCCAGCTGAACATTCCAAATTCTCTGGGCACAGTTTAGAAGGGCACAGCGCTGGCACAGGAGCTGCAGGGATTGGGGTTAGGGCCTGGAGTGGGGACACAGGAGCAGGGTCTGGGTTATTAGGGCTCCAGGGTGGGGACTCAGGAGCAGGGTTGGGGGGTCAGTTAGGGCCCTGGGGCAGGGACTCAGGAGAAGGAGTCAGTGTTAGGGCTCTGGGGTGGGGACTCAGGAGCAGGGTCAGGGTTATTAGCACCCCAGGGGAGTGTCTCAGGAGCAGGGTCAGGGTTAGTTAGGGCCAGGGGCAGGGACTCAGGAGCAGGGGTTGGGGGCTATTAGGGCCTGGGGCAGCGACTCAGGAGCAGGGCTAGTGCTAGGGCCAGGGGCAGTGCCTCAGGAGCAGGGTCAGTGTTATTAGGGCTCCAGGGCAGGGGCTCAGGAGCAGGGTTGGGGTTAGTTAGGGCCAGGGGCAGTGACTCAGGAGCAGGGTCAGTGTTAGGGCCCTGGGGTGGTCGGGGCAGTGACCCAGGAGCAGGGTTGGGGTTAGTTAGGGCCAAGGGCAGTGACCCAGGAGCAGGGTTGGGGTTATTAGCACCCCGGGGCAGTGACCCAGGAGCAGGGTCGGGGTCAGTTAGGGCCAGGGGCAGTGACCCAGGAGCAGGGTTGGGGTTAGTTAGGGCCAGGGGCAGTGACTCAGGAGCAGG
>VWZU01009146.1:279-29022 GCA_013397095.1 Sterrhoptilus dennistouni | reverse complement strand
CTCAACCTTTATGAGTGCAGAATGCCTGTGTCTGTAATGCGTGTGTCCTTTAACAATCCCTGTGTGTTGTATGCTGGAAGAATACGATCCTTTAATACTCGCCATATGTTGTATGATAAAAGAATGAGGGGAAGGGCTGCTGGATGCTGATTTAATTAAAATCTCTTGGAATGCTTTATCTGAGGAACTCGGTGAACTACAATTAGCGTTGTTACCAGGCCCTCTTCCCGGCACAGGGAGTGCTCTTCCCTCTTTGTGTATATCAAGTGGAGGATACATCACATGGCTTTATGGAGAATAAAATAAAATCGGAATTGGATGGGTGTTTTCACTTACGGTTGGTATCCTCTTCTACCTGCGCAGTTCAGACCTGTCTGAGTTTGTTCTCTGTTGGCAGCACGGCCCGTGTGTGTGTCTGTGCAGGGTCCTGTGCCTGGCACAGGGTGGGTAACACTTTCCTTACAGGTGTCAGAGGGGGATCTCGGAGATCTCAAAGATTACAGAGATCACAGAAATTACAGAGATTACAGAGGCATCCCCACTGCTCTGCTGGGAGGGCTCACTGCCTGCTCAGGAGCAGGGCTTGCCCTTCTCCAAGGAGATGGGGAGTGCTCTGTGATAGTTTACAGTTCTGTCATTCCTTCCCCTGTTCAGCCAGAGCTCTTTTCCTTTCTCTGTTGGGCAGGAGCGTAAGGGAACAGCGAAAGTGGATTTCCTGAAGAAGATTGAAAGAGAGGTGCAGCAGAAGTGGGAGCGAGACCGAGTGTTTGAGATCAATGCTGCAGACAGGAGGGACCAGAGGAGGTGGTGTTGTGCTTGTTCTTTTACTGCTTGAAATATTTTTTCATCAAGCTCTGGTGGGGGAAAAGGTGTTTCCTTTGTAATGAGCAGTGTCATGGCCCAGCTGGAGGGACTTGCTCACACATTGCTGACATTTCTGTAGCTGATGACATAAAGGGCTGTCATCAAAGTACGTGTGGCTGAATTCCAGCAGGATGGGAGAAGCTTTTTCCATCCCCTGGCAGTGTCACAGTACCCTCTGTGCTCCTGAAAGCAGGTTCTGTTTGGTGACTTGTTCTCTCTGACACGGAGGGGGTTCCTGGGTGTGAGCCCCCAGCACTCAGAGATTTCACCCTGGGGGAAAGTGTGTCCTGCTCTGCTCACAGAGAACAGGAGTGTGCCCCAAAATCCCGGGCCCTGCTCTAGAGCAGCCTCTGGTGGGGATGGAGGAAGGTCCTGGGGAGGTCCTGGCTGTGGGGACGTGGCTGGGCCACCTTGGCCACTGCTCCAGAGGGGATGGAGCAGAGCCTTTCACAGGGGCACAGAGTGCTCCACAGGACTCTTGCTTTTATTTCTGCCCCAGAGTAAACCCTGAGGAACTTGTCTATTCCCTGGGCATGTGTAGCATGCCTGGAATCACAGTTCCTTTGTAATTGGTGGGATCTGTGCTCTCCACAGGAGTGCAGAGGCTGCCTGGGGGAACAGCTTTAATCCTGTGGGAAGGTCTCTGACTGGAAAAGCAGTGACCTTGGCAGTATGAGGTTAATATTGGGTGTGTGGGAAAGTCAGACTAAACCAAGATAATAACTGGAGTGGTGTAACAGGTGGCAGGTTCTTAAATTGTACATTTTGCAAGCAAACAAATGACTTGGCTCTTATTCCTGGCTGTTAATGGATTGAGGGAGTGTGTGAAGGGAAGAGACAAGGTGTGAAGTAGAGTGCAAAGGTAAGGCTAGAAATTCACTGTCCTAAATGTAAATATTTTCTTAACTGCTTTGAGAGCTCAGGTTCCAGGGACATAATACGTCTTTGAAATACCCTGCAACAAAAGATCCCTGTGAAAGGAGGGATTGCTTGCAGTGTGCCCTTAAAAATCTGAACTCACACAGTGGGAGATTAAATAAATGATTTTAAGCCTTTGCTGTAATTAATTTACAGAAGCAGGATTAGAATTTGTTACTTTTGGGAACATGTTATGTCTATTTCAATGTTTCTGTGTGATGTCAGTCCTCTGTGGGGTTTTTCTTTCATGTTTATTTTTTAAGATGGTAAAGCCTGTTACTGTATCAGCTCTTTAAAATCAACTGGCAAAGAAAATATTTAAATGTCACTGTGGGCTGATAGTAGCTGAACATACCAGTTACCTGTTTTGCTCGTGTGTTGTCTGATGGTCATTTACAAAGCTAATTATGTGTTTTAATTCTTTGACTTTCTTCTCAGCAAAGGGAAGTACTTTGTTACCTTTCCTTACCCCTACATGAATGGCCGCCTGCACCTGGGACACACATTTTCCTTATCTAAATGTGAGGTAAAAATTCTCCTTTGCTGATTCCTTTAAATACTCCAGAACAAATGCTGATTTTGTAGTTCAGTTTTGAGCCGACAGGGTGCCACGTCAATTCCTTCGTAGCTTTAGTAATGACTAACTAAACTTTCCTTTTTTCTTACGTTTTCAGTAGAAATATTGTTAGCTGAAGGGAAATTCCATTAGTGTAATTTTTTATTTGATGAGATGGTGCTTGCAGGTGTTTCCCTTGTTTGTACTTTGAAATGAGGTTTTTAGGAGATGCTGCTGAATGGCCCAAACCTTACAGGAGATTTGTCCCCTTTAATGGCTCAAACCTCACAGGAGATTTGTCCCCTTTATTTGTGTTTGCTGTGCTGTGTGGGGCAGGTTTTGGGTGCTGGTGGGGAGGATTCCACCACATCCCTCCCCTGGCACCCCCTGGGCTCTGGTGGAGGGAGCCACAGGGGCAGGGCTGGAAACAACCTCTGACTTCCCCTGGCTGCCTGAGCTCCTGCCCAGCTCTGTCACCTTCCAGGGGCTCACGTTAGAGGTGTCCCAGGTGTGTTTGAGCAGCGCTGGCCCAGCCTGGGCTGTTCTGCTCCAGCTGTTCCCTTTCCCTGTCTGCAGTTCGCAGTCGGGTACCAGAGGCTGAAGGGGAGGAGCTGCCTGTTTCCCTTCGGGCTGCACTGCACAGGGATGCCCATCAAGGTGAGAGTTCTGCAGTTGCTGGGGGTTGTTTCTGATGGGGTTTTTGTCCCTAAGGCTGTTTGGAGCCTTGCTTGCTGTCCATCCCCAACATCACTTTAGTTTATTTAAAAACTCACCAGGGTAGTGTGATTTGTGAACCTGAATTTGTAATAGTCACATCTTGTGCTTGAGCTATATTTAGAAGATAAAGTGTTGGAAAACTAAATTTTACCTGTTGTGTGTTTTCCTTGGCAAGAAAATTCTTACAGTAAATCTCTTCCTGTCCTGGAAGGTGTTCTGGAAGTGGCAGGATCTCCTAGATGTTAATGCAATGTCCAGAAAAAGTTTATAGCACGTAATGCAAAATGTTATCACTCCTTGGCTGTGATTGCAGCTGGTGCCCTGGCTGACTCACTCCCAATAACTCTGTTCAGGCTTGTGCAGATAAGCTGAAAAGGGAAATGGAATTGTATGGTTGCCCACCAGAATTTCCTGATGAGGAGGAGGAAGAGGAAGAAAATTCTGGTAAAAAAGAGGAAGAAATTATCATCAAAGACAAAGCAAAAGGCAAAAAGGTAAAGTTTAAAGCAAACCTTCCTGGACTGAGAGCTGTGCTTTCAAAACTTTGGTGTACACATTGTAGTCTTTTCCTCCCTTGGGCTCACAGAAACGTTAACACAAAGATTTTTATTGTATTATGAGATACCATGTTAATGCATGAACCCTTATTGGTAAGCTGATGCACTGCCTAATGGTTTTCTGAGAAAAAACAGATCAGATCCTCAGTAATACTCTCATTTTTTTCTATTTTTTTTAAAAAATCATGTATAAGCAGGTTATAGGAAATAGTCTTGCTTTCTCAGAGGTAGAGGATGTGTATTCCTTCTGTTCTGGTTATTGTTTTTTAAGTTGATATCTAGCCAGTTCTGTCTAGATAGGCTCAGTAAAATCATCCAAACTATTTTCACTTACCAGGTATTTAAAAGAGATTTAGGATTTTGGGAGTATCCCAAGTCCAGGAGAAGTTTAGAGGTGCTCTGTGTGTTGTCTGTGTATGCTCAAGAGATGGTCCCACCAGAACTGGTTTGGGGTTTTGGCTGCTCTACAGGACAGAAGGTGTGACCTTGCCTGGGTCACTGCTGGGGAGAGACAGGAGATTCCCAAGGGACACCAGCTGGGAAAAGTGACAGCAGCAAAGGGTTTTGGTATCCAGCTTTCCATGGTGCAAAAACCCCGTGGGTTTGAGCAGGGCCTCGACCACGGGCAGCTCTGTGCCAGGTTGTTGTGGCAGAGCCTCTGCAGGTGTTGTGGGCGTTGGCATGGAACAGCTGGGAAGGGGAGGGTTAGGGGATGGACAGTGAATGCAAGGTGTGGTAGAATGGAAACTTGGGAATACAGGGTGTAGAAAGGAAACCCTAATCAATTACCCTCACTGTTAGAGGGAGGGTGTGAGAATATTTGTATTAAGTTTTGTATCTGGAATCAGAAACCATGACACTAACAGAGGCAGATCCTCTTGTGGCAAGACTGTGGCTTCTTCCTAATCCCAACTGTTCTTTCAGAGCAAGGCTGCTGCCAAGACTGGAGCTTCCAAATACCAGTGGGGCATCATGAAGTCTTTGGGTCTGTCTGATGAAGAAGTGGTCAATTTTTCTGAAGCTGAGCACTGGCTGGATTATTTCCCTCCCCTTGCTATCCAGGATCTGAAGAGCATGGGATTGAAGGTGACTCTGGATTATCCTAACCTCAGTTTTACAGGCAGCCAGACCTGTATTGTTTCTGTGTTGGTGAATGTGCTGCTTCTCCTTGAGATTTTCTGTGTAGTACCACCAGAATTCCAGGAATGTTTCTGATATTTATGGAATTAGTCATTTAACTTTTTAATGCTCTTGGGTGATAATTAAGTGCTTTTTTATATGGAGCCTGTACCCTGTGCAGTGGTCACAGCTGGAAATGAGTCCAATGAAGACATTGTCACCTGTAGTTCCCATGTGAGGTAACTTGTCTGTGGTCAGTATTGACAGTAGTTCTGTTTAACATCACATCATTCTTCCTAAAAGTACCTGTCCTGCTGACAACAGATTTTTGAAAATGAAGAGAAATAAAGATGATGAAACAAGGTAGTGCTGAAATTCAGCTTAAATGGTTGGTTAAAACTACTACAAACCCCCTAAATTTCTCAGTCAGTGGAGGGACCTCGAGTCTTTGACATCTCTGCTCTGATGGAGCAGGCACAGATGTGTGCTTGAACACTCTTTGTGGGATATGTACTTGCATTGTCTTTTTGGAGAGAAAACTAATTTTATTTTTAAAATAATAGTTATGGTATTATGAGATTCCTTTGATTTCTTGATTGTGCTTCCTCACTGGAGCTTCTTGCCCATTTTCAGGTGGACTGGAGGCGTTCCTTCATCACAACAGATGTCAATCCCTATTATGATTCCTTTGTGCGGTGGCAGTTCCTTACACTGAAGGAAAGAAATAAGATTAAGTTTGGCAAACGGTAAGCTTTGAATTTTTGGGAACGTGGATAAGCTCAGCTGTACCAAAGACAGAGCTCTGTCACACATCTCTAGTGTGTGCTTTTAACTCTCATGAAACCAGAATGTTTCATTGCTGGTGCTCTGCCTGATGCAGTGAGGTGTAGTTGTTGTGCCAACAGAGCATGTGAGATTTGTCTTCTGGGTTTAGTTTTTCCATGGGTACCAACTCCAAGCAAAAAAGGATCAGTTCTGAAAACTCTTGTGAAAACTGGACATTGTCACTAATGGAAACAGATCCACACAAAATCTGAAAATACTATTAAGAGGTCCTTTTCTCCCAGAGAGCTATGGTTTTTTTTCTTATCGTTCTATACTGTTTTACTCACTGCTAAATGAAAATACTCCTTTTTCTAGATACACAATTTATTCTCCTAAAGATGGACAGCCTTGCATGGATCATGACAGGCAAACAGGAGAGGTAATATTTTTTACTTGACATTTCCATGCATTGCTTATGATCTTAAATACTGAATGGAAAGTAAATTGTATCTTGAAGCAAAACATAGTTTGGATGTGCAGAGTCACTGGCTCTCAGCTGTCAGTGCATGTGAGAATTGAATTAAGTCCTTTCTTCAGGACTTAATTGAGGATTTATCTGGAACTATAGATAGTATTTTGCATTGTAGCTGGTTTCTGTGATCCTTTGGCAATCTGTACCAAAAGCAGCATCACTTCATTGGGTTGTTACCTGTTGAAACTAAATAAACAAGCTGTTGTTAACTTAGATGTTGCTGAGACAGGTTGTTGGCTGTAGGAGTACAGTATAACCTCTCTGCAGTTACATTTTAATAAACAGCCTTTCATATGAATGGAATTAGGATTTACTCTGAGGAAAGCATCAGTACCTTAATAGTGTTTGGATTAGGTTCCTACCCGTTTGGAATAGGATTTATTTTCTTTCCTGCTCAAGAAATTTCATTTATTAATTGTTGCATTGTTTGTGGGAATTGTAGGGTGTTGGGCCTCAAGAATACACGCTGATAAAAATGAAGGTGTTGGAACCTTACCCTGCAAAATTGAGGTAGGTCTTGACTTTTTAGTGGCAGGTGGGCTGTGTCTCCTGGCCAGAACTGACCAGTGAATTAAACAGTCTGTTTTGCCTAATGCAGAATTTAATTTCACCTTGTTTTTTCCATCACTTCAAAGACCCGATCAGAGTTTTGAGCTGCTCTATTTGCTGTGTTTGTGTGAAACTCAAGATGGAATTAAAAAAAAAAAAAAAAAGGAAAGGAAGTGGAAAACCCACAATGAATTAACGACCCACTTTTGTCTCTCGGCAAACGTTGCTTGAAAGTTGATGTTAGTCGATGCATTATCTGGAATGATTTTATTTCAGTAACTTACCCAATACCTTTTTTTCCCCCACAGTGGCTTGAGAGGGAAAAACATCTTCCTGGTGGCAGCCACGCTGAGGCCAGAGACCATGTTTGGGCAGACCAACTGCTGGCTGCGCCCGGACATGAAATACATCGGCTTCGAGACGGGCAGCGGCGACATCTTCATCTGCACCCAGCGCGCGGCGCGGAACATGTCCTTCCAGGGCTTCACCAGGGACTGCGGGGTGCTCCCCGTGGTCAAGGAGCTCATGGGGGAGGTGAGCCCTGCTGGGAGACACGGGACAGGGGGAGCTTGTGGATATGACTGCCTGGCAAGAAAAACCTGAGAGTGAAATAGAAATGAAGGGCAGCTCTGAGATGTGATCATGGCAGGCAGGAAGACGGGGATGAGCTGGAGATGGGTGGAAGGACAGAAAACAAAAGGACCCAAGGGTGCAGCCCCTCTCCACCCTGCCAAGGCATCAGGGAAAAGGTGGATAAGAAAAGTCTCTTTAGAGTTTAGAATACAGGATGATGTGGTGATAGAGCAGTTCTCATGGGCTGCAGGCAAAGTCTGTAGGGTTTGTATCTTGTGCCGGTTGGTCACTGTAAATTAGAATAATCAACACAAAAGGAGATGGAATGGATTGGAACAAGGTCCTCACTCTCTGACCCCTGCACTCTTCTTACCTCTCTTACCCTTCTTAGCTCCTCTACCTCCCTTTCCTCACACCCTCTCCTCTCTCCCTCTCTCTTTGGGGTTCCCTCCAGCCCAGGCTGGTGGCTGAAGGCAAAGCCCTTTTTACCCACAACCCTTGCAATAAACCCCCGTGTTTCTAGAACATCTCAGCCACAGTTGCTGCTGGGAGAACAACCTGGTGCACTTAGCTGGGACAGATGCATTCCTATTCCCTCAGCATGATGTGGGAGTGGTAATAATGTTAAGTAACACTTTTCTGCTTGCTGGGAAGAGTGAATGGAAAGGGAGGGGGAAAAAATAATAGCTAGAAGGGGTTATTTGGAAAAGGCTTTTGTTGGTACAGACATTTCCAGTGTGTGAATGAAGCTTTCTTAGCCGAGTAGTGAATGTCAGTGGTTTTGGGGTTTGCTGTCCTTAACTTGTGTGCTTTGTGCAAGTGTCATCAGTGGTCTTTATTCATCCTGGTACAAAGCACCTTCAGCTGTTTGCATCCCTTGATCTCCATTCACCACAACTTGTCACTGTCTTTCTAGATTTTGCTTTGAAGAATTAAGTAAAAAATACAGATTTTTCCTTTGTTAGTAGACAAGATGTGAATTCAAGCAAATTAGTGAGGTAGAATCTTGACTGCCTCCTGTCAGTGTGTGAATATTTTGACAATATGCTTTCCTTCCTTTGTTTAATGTCACTTTTGACACTGGCTTCCTAAGCCATTTCTGCCTTCATGCTGTTGTCCTTCAGATACTTGGAAGCAAACTGTCCTTCTGCTTCCTATGCTTTCCAAATTCTACGTAGTACTAGTAGTAGTAGTTAAGTTTCTTGGTATTTGGTATTTGACTTTTCTACCAATAAATTACCTATATCCTGTTTCAAATACCAGTACCAGACGTTTTCGTATGTACTTTCTCCTTGTATATAAAATGAATTTAATTCGTTTGTAACGTATCAGGAAAATTTGTACAGAAAATTTGAAGACTATCAGGCAGGAGAGCTTACCCTAGCAGGCTGAAAGCCCCTGATTTACTGTAATGCTGTTCCTTTGTCCTGCCCAGGAGATCCTTGGTGCTGCACTTTCAGCTCCCCTCACCACCTACAAGGTCATTTATGCCCTGCCCATGCTCACCATCAAGGAGGATAAAGGTAATTCTGCAGCACAGCCTGTTGGATGGGCACTGGATTCAGCGTGTGGGGACTAATCCTTTCATCTGTTTTATCTTTTCCTTTGCCAAGGGACTGGAGTGGTGACAAGTGTTCCCTCTGACTCTCCAGATGACTTTGCAGCCCTGAGAGACTTGAAAAAGAAGCAGGTCAGTGTGTTAACTGAATAGTTTCTGTTTTCTTTCTCTAGTGAAGAGGGTCAAAAGTGAATATCCAGTGGGTAAAGTGAAACTGGCTTTAACTGGCGTTTTGCCATCTCTAACCTGAAGTCAAAGCAATTAAAAATAAATGAAGTTTAAACCAACTGGGCTAGGACAGATGGGGTTTTTTCAGACTTCAGGTCTGAGCTTTGGACCAGAATCAAATAACTTGTGCTGCATGTTAAGGTAGAGAAGAGCACCAGTGAAACAGAAATGAACTCCTGTTGTGGAAATGACTTCCAAAAATGAGATTAAGATTCCCTGTGAATTTCAAATGAGACTGAAAGTGGTGGTTACCAACTGCAGGAGTATTTCAGCATCTGAACAGCTATTCCTGGGTACTGAATTTTTGTCCATTCATTTCAGGGTAGAGCAATATGAGCTTTTCCCCTTTTAAAAAATGTAAACAATTATGGCAAAGATTCACCTGGAAATGAGGTGGGGATCAAGCTCAGGTGTCAGAAGTGGTGAGAAGGCAGGGAAGTGGCTTTGTCTGATTTGTAATAAAACATTACGTACAAAAAAGACACTATGAATGGATAAAAACCTTTCAATCTAGAAGACTTCTATCTCTTGCTTTTTTTTTTTTTTCTTCCACCTTTCAAGGCTTTGAGGGTGAAGTATGGCATCAGAGATGAAATGGTCCTGCCCTTTGAGCCGGTGAGTGCCCCCAGACATGTCCATCTACAGCACACAGGATGTTTTGCTCACTGATGAGGAACAAGCCAGGAGCTGTGCTTCCTCTTCCAGAATTTCTGTTTAAAGCCCTTCTCAGCTGAAAAAATTAAAGTTTTCGTATTTTCCTGTAGTTACAACATTTGGTCTGTTAAGGGTTGCAACCAAGATTTGTTATTCTATGCTATACTTCAGAAAGAAAAGAAAGTATCAGATTTTATGGGAATTATTGTTTTGGGAAATGGGATGCATCATTATGCTGATACCTGTTGGGTGGTAAAAACTTAGTGCCCTCATGGCCAGATTAGGAGGTTCAATGCCATAAGCTGAAATCCCTCAGTAGCAGTGTAGTTTTCCCTCGAGGCTGAGGAATTTTCATTAAAAAAATGAGGTTACAGGTAAAGCCCTGCCAGTACTCTGCAGTGCCCTTGGTTCCTGGGACACTCAGGGTGCTGTCTGTCACAGGATCCCCTGGGCAGCTCAGGAGCCACCCTGGGGCTGCCAGAACTTCTGGGCCTCGAGTGGAATTGAGCAATCTGTTGTAAGGCCCGTGTAACTTGTGTTTGATGCTGTGAATGTACAGGGTGAGCAGTGAGGGGTTTGACAGCCCTTTCTCAATTCTCAGGTGCCCATCATTGAAATGCCAGGCTATGGCAACCTTTGTGCTCCATTTGTCTGTGATGAGCTCAAAATCCAGAGCCAGAATGACAGGGAGAAGCTTGCAGAGGCCAAGGAGAAAGTGTATCTGAAAGGATTCTATGAGGGGGTAAGTAATACAAGGTTTTGGTAAGTGGTTTCTTTGTGAGTTTAACTTGGAGAAAAAAAAACAGGCAGGTAAAAAAAAAATTTAAAAATATCTCAAGAAAAAGGGACAGTGTCCTTTTTTCCCAAAAAAGTGCTGAAGGAGTTCTCATTTAAACTCTTCCTACAGTAAGGTTCTGCAGCTGGAGGGGTGATGTAGAATTGGAGAAAGTTTTCACTCAAACATTCCTGTGTTTTCTGAGCATTACAACCTGGTTTCTGAATGAGTGATCACCTTCTGGGGAGTTGATCTGTTTTGTTGCAAGTATAGATAGGGAAACTGATACTAAATGAGCAAGGTGTTATTGTTTGCAAGTTTTTTGTTTTGGTTTTTTTTGGGCTGTTTTTTTAAAATTATTTTTTGGTGTTCGTTTTGTTTTCTTTTCTTTCTCCTGTCTTTACCTCAGTAGGTCACCATGTGTATTTCTCAGCTGTTCTTTTGTAAGCAAGCAATAGTTTTTATTTCTGATTCTTTGCCATCTGTCATCTGTGTGGATGCTGACATGAGTACAAACTGGTTTTGGGTAAAGATGACTACACATAATGAAAAAACCAACACCTGTACGCTTTATTTTTTGCATGTCAAAGATTGCAACACCTGCTACTTCCTTGTATTGATTTGAGCACCTATGGTACCTATTTCCTGCTAAATTTTGAAAAAAAATTATCTCCTGTGACCCATCTTTTACAGGTGATGTTGGTGGATGGATACAAAGGACAAAAAGTTCAAGATGTCAAGAAGCGCATTCAGAAGTTGATGGTGGATAAGGTGTGTGACAATGTGCACACAGCTGCTTCTGAATTATCCATTTTGTCCTTTTCACAGGGCTGAGTCACCAGAGAAACAAACCTCTGGTGTAGTTCTGCAGCCCCCTGGGGGCTTTGGGTCTCTGCAGAGAGAGGGACCTGGTGTTGTTGGGCTGAGTGGGCTGAGCAGCTTTATTAGAGTTTTCTTGTTCCCTGCCTCATTCTGTCACCCTCTCTGGGACGTGTTCTGGTGGTCCAGTTTATTCTTTAATATAGCTGGGAGGATATTGGAAGTGTAGGACCTGAACTGTCAAGTCTCTTTCAAGCCAGTG
Source organism: Sterrhoptilus dennistouni (assembly GCA_013397095.1). NCBI lineage: Eukaryota > Metazoa > Chordata > Aves > Passeriformes > Zosteropidae > Sterrhoptilus > Sterrhoptilus dennistouni. The sequence continues at coordinate 17,576 of VWZU01009146.1, read as the reverse complement.
AAGAGGATGTGTGATGTGCAAACGCCCCATTGCTGGGCTCCTCTTTCAGAAAAAGAGAGCAGTAAACAAACAGTGATTGTGGCATCCCTCTAATGAGACTCCCTGATGAGGGTTGGGAGTGGGGGAAGCTTCAGGCATTTAGTCATTATTCCCTTGTTGTTGTGGGATTGTTGTGTCCACATTATAATGCATCAGCAATAATGGTGTGTACAAGTAGATTTGAAGCTCAGCATCCCATTTCCCTTTGCCTTTCCCCCTCCCTCTGTCCCCCAGACTTTCCTAGGAGATGTTTCAATCAGGGAATGTAGTCAGTGGGGAATATTTGGTGCTTATGTCCTCCTTTTCCTCATGCATTCTGTACAAAGTGCTGTGAGCTGGTACCTTAGAGAAATATAGAGTCAAGCCTTGCCACATTTTACCCGAGGGGGCAGAGAGCTGTGCTGTAAATGCTGTAAAACCAAATTAAAATGGATACTTTTTAGTAAGTTGTCAGGATTTTCAATACTTTGCTAAGTAGTTAACCCTCAGCTTTCATTGCCCTTTCAACTCTTAGGGTGAAGCCATGATTTATATGGAACCCGAGAAACAAGTGATGTCGAGATCTGCTGATGAGTGTGTGGTGGCCCTCTGTGACCAGTGGTAAGTGAAACAAAGCTGCAGTTGTAAACTTGCTCCAGCTGTGCAATTGCACACTGCTTCTCAATTGCCTTGTTACAATAAACCTCTCCTGACTGTAGGTATTTAGATTATGGTGAAGCAAGCTGGAAGAAACAGGCATCAGAGTGCTTGCAACATCTGGAGACGTGAGTTATGAACGTGGCTGTAAAGGGGAGTGACTCTGCTGCTGTTGGTGGGGTCTGAGAGGATTGAAGGCAGTAAGAGCTTCTTTCTTACAGGTTCTGTGAGGAGACGAGGAGAAATTTCAAAGCCACCTTAGGTTGGCTACAGGAGCATGCCTGCTCCAGGACGTATGGCTTAGGTAGGCAAAACATTCCTTTCTCAGCTGGTGCTTCGTAAGGATGGTGCTCCTTGGTGCATTTGGAAGGCTGAAGTGCAGTATAACATCCCCAGTGGTGTAGGGAAGTGTAGGAACAACATTGTCCAACTTGTATCTTGGCCCAGCATCCCAGAGAAGGTGTGCTTTGTTGGAAGTGCATGGGGCTGGTCATATTTGCACTACTACAGGTAGTCTGTGCAGCATCTTGGTAGCTTTTTGCCTGGGCCATTGATTTGGAAGGGACCCCAGAAGAGGGAACTTTTACCATTTCTTTCTCTTGGAGGTTTTCTCCTCGAATTCTGGTTACCCTTCATCTTGTGTGGTCTGACATGGGACAGCTGCTAGAAGTGCACTATAACCCACAGCAGATATTCTTGAGCTGAGCTGTGTCAGGAAACAGCTTGAAAATCAGCAGCTGTTTGCTCTTGAGTAAAATATCCAAATGCATTATTTAACTTTTAAACCAAATACTTTTAAAAGCACAAAGCACGAGTACTAATGTACATGGGTATGTTTATGTGTTCCACTGACACTGATAAGCTGCTGCTGTGTGCCTGTGGGTCGTGCCTGTGGGTCGGGGTGGTGCTGGGGGTGCCTGACACAGTTTCCCTGTCCAGGGACCCGCTTGCCTTGGGACGAGCAGTGGCTGATAGAGTCTCTCTCTGACTCCACCATCTACATGGCCTATTACACCGTGGCTCACCTGCTGCAGGGAGGGAACCTGAGGGGACAAGGAGAATCTCCTCTGGGCATCAGGTAAGGAGAGTGAGCCATTAAGTTCTCTTGTTTAATTGGCTCTGCTTATCTCCTGAAGTGCTCTGCCAAGGAGGGCGAGTCTTCGCTTTTGTGTGTAAAAAGCATCTTTATTAAACTTAACCTACAGCGAGCTGAGTTATAACAGGTCTGCAGAGGGGCAGTAAGTGAAGAGAGGAGTGTAATAGGCAGTGAGAGAGAGAGTGGAAAAATGCTTCTGAAAGCATCTCTGAAAGAACTGTGTGGAGAGTAAATCACCTTTTTTCAATACTTGTTTGACTTGCCTTGAAATGGGCCTTGGCAGGTTGTTGGGTAATTGGTTTCAGTGGCTGCTGAGGTGTCTGCTCACTGAGACTGCTGTGCACCACAATAAATTGTAGGCTCCAGTGTACAGAGGGAGCAGGATTTAACTCTTGGTTTTTGTCACTGTCACTCTCCTGGAAGCTCAGAACCATCTTTTATCTACAACTTGTCTGTGGAATTCTTCAGGGCAAGGGGGAGGAGGAGTGTGACCTCTTGGTTTGGAGTGGCTTTTGAAGTGTGGTGAAAGGACTCAGAGAGATGAGATAGTACAGCTCAGTCTGGAGTTGATAAAACACTTCACATTGTGCCTTGAATCATCTGCTCTATTTCTGAGTAGTTTATGGACTAATTTCTGGAGTAATTTACATAATGGAGTGGAAACTTTTCTTACTCGATACTGTAACTAATCTGAAAACCATTTCCAAAGTAAAGATTCTGATTCTTACAGACAGAAATACCTCTGAGACTGGACAGGGCTGTCATTTGGGCTCAAACCTCTCTAATTACAGAGAAACTATGCACGAGCCAGTCATGTCTAGAAACAAGCTTTGAAGTGAGCATCCTGGGCCCTGAATTACAGATCTGATGTAATTAAGCATGTGCAATTAGAGTGCTCTCCTATGCAAGTAGATAACATCTAGCAGCCTTGGAAAGTGCTTTTTACTGATATTTGCTCTGTGGTGTGAGGGAAAAGGGGGTTTATGGCCCATGCTTTCAGTCATTTTCAATTGCAGTGAATTTGGCACCAAACACAAGCCCAGTCACAGCACAGGAATTTAAAGCATAGAACAAGAACTGCCAGAACCAAACCAGCAAACCTGTGCCTGTAGGATTTATTCTGGACTGGTAGTACAGACCATGATCTGAGGTATTGTTTTAATGTGTACTGGAAGTATTTGGGGTCCAGAATGCTTGTCCTCTCTACATAGCACAGGTCAAAGCCCTTTAGCAGGTGCTAACACAGAGCAAACTTTGGATTGAAAATATTTAATTGGAGTTCATGCAGTATCTGGTGCACTCTGCTGAAGTTCTGAGAGCCAGGAATAAAAATCTGTGTATAAATCAGAAGGATTTGTGTTAACGCAGCCCAGTGGCCACAGAGCTGTGGGTATCAGTTGTATCTCATCAATATTTTCCTTCAAAATTGTGAATGCTACCTCTGGTAATTGGTAAGATGTGTCTTGCAGTAAATGTTAATTTTAAATGTTCATTCCATTCGAAGTGGGAGAAGGCCACAAATGTTTTCCCTTTAGGAGGCAGCCTTGGACTGTGCAGCAGTTCTGTCCTGTCCTCCTGCTCTTTGGCTTGTGGGGAGCCAGGACTGGCTCCATGGACATCCCAGTGAGGGGCTCTCAGTGTTCACTTAAGGTCACGGGGGGGCTGAGGCTTGGGTGGTGACATCTGGAAAAGAAATGATCAGGTTTCCAGGATATTCAAGATTATGCTTTTATTATTAATCACTTTTTCTTTGTGGGAGTCTCTGTGTTTTATTGGGAACTCTTAGAGGGCAGTTTAAGCAGGGCATGGCTTGAGCAGTTCTGGATTTGCTTCTGACATTGGATTCAGTCATCTGAGCTCAGGCAAAGGCCCTGAGCACTCTGGCCACGTTTGCTGATCACAGGGACTGTGCTGTGAGAAAGGAGCAACAGGTTTGAGCTGCCTTGTGGAAGGTGCTTTTTCTCACTGTGCAATGTGGGACTGATTCTGTGCAGGGCACATCAAATGAGCAAAGAGGTTTGGGATTACATCTTCTTCAAGACAGCTCCATTCCCTAAAACTGACATTCCAAAAGAAAAGCTGGATAAGCTGAAGGAGGAGTTTGAATTTTGGTATCCTGTGGATCTCAGAGTTTCTGGCAAAGATCTGGTTCCAAATCACCTCTCGTACTACCTCTACAATCATGTGGCCATGTGGTCAGAGCAAAGGTGAGTTGGGATGTGGTGCAGGTAGAGCTGGACGGTTTTGCAGTTCTGTTGTGTTTGCTAATGGCCTTTGGACTGTACAACGTGTGGAATTGTGTTGAAAATGTATTCTTTTGTATTGCAGTTTTGATACAGTTGTCTGTAATAGGAGTTACTGAAATGGAAGGGGTTTTTACCATTACTTCCCCTGCTTTTTCTGGATTATCTCCTCCTATGGATTTCCCCATGTTGAGTTGTATTCCTGCACTGGAATTTATGTGACTATATTGTTAAGTCTCCTTAATTCCTTCTCAAAGATGTTTAAAGGGCCACATACACTCCCATGGGCTGTGCAGGGCTGCTTGAGAATCTTTGCCCATTGTGTGATGCTTTTGTGGTGAAGATACTGTTGGCATTCCCTTGAACTTTGGCTTGGGGGTTGTATAAAACTATAGGAAAAGTGGGTTTCTGATGTATAGTAAAGGTGATTGTGGGTAATTTAATATCTCTTTCCTTCACGGGTAGAGATGTGCAGCCAGCACTACTGTGTGCTCTTGGGCAGTGCCATTCACTGGCCTTTAAATTAAAAACAGCTGAACAGAGGAAGGTGACATAAATAAACTGTTACTGCGGGTGCACTCCTTCCTACCTTGCATTTCAGCAATGATAATTCTTAGCCTTTATACAGTAGCTCTTTTCATCTTCAGAGACAACTACTTAAATATATTTAAGACAACCCTTAGGTGTTTTTTGTTTTTTTTTGAAGATTCCACTTAAGGCGTTCATCTCAAACTGGAACATAAAAGGTTTGTTCCTTTTTTAAAAAGAGAAAACATATTTATTTGGCCAAAAGATTTGTGTGTTGTCTTCAAACAGGGAAAAGTGGCCAGTAGCTGTGAGAGCCAATGGACATCTGCTCCTCAATTCTGAAAAGGTACAGTGAGGTTTTGTGTGATATGGCTTTTGTGTTGTCACAACAGGCATTTCCAGACTGGAAACTTCTTCTTGGGATGTAAGCAAGGGAAATAGGGACATTTCTTCATTAGTGCCCTCCAGTTTTTCATTTATTAGAGGTTGCCTTGCCTGTAATTCTGTGCAGCACTTTCTCTTAAGTTAACTCTTGTATAGTCTCACCAGTTTAGTGAAGAGGTCAGTGCATTTCTATTAAGTTTTAGGGTAATATAGAATATTTATTTATTTAACTAAAGTTTAGCTTTTTAGAGCATTGGAGTGGGGGCAGTGAGAGAAAAAGGTTTGTGCCAGTAGCTTGTGCCAATATGTGGAAGTTCTGACACTGAATTGAATTAAAAGTGCCTGAACCCAGGAATTAGGCCTTGGAGACTGTCTGATATGAATCAAAAACCCCCCAAAAAATCCCTAGTGGAGTCCTTGAAAAATCAATGCAGGATCTTTTTAAACTGTTGTTTTTAAAACTACGGGGTTGTTAATTTTTAAACTGCCAGTTTTAAAGTAGTATTTAAGTTTAATTTAGGGAATTTCTGGGATGATATTTTGTTACCGAGTGCATGCAGAGTTGTGTCTGCTTTTGCTGTGAGACCTCATTCGGATTTACCAAAGTGCTTTTTGCTGTGATTCATGAGAGAATTGTTTGCCCAAACCCTTGCTGGGTCTGTCTTGCTTATCCACCAACACAGGGGATGTGTGAGAAAACAAACACTCTTATCTTTCTTTCAGATGTCTAAATCAACAGGCAACTTCCTCACCCTCACTCAAGCTGTTGACAAGTTTTCTGCAGATGGTGAGTGCATTCTGACCTGCCTCTGATTGTCAATTATGCCAAAACAACTGAAATGAGTGTTTTGCTCTCAGAGATGAGTTTATTGGAGAATTGAATGGCAATAAATCTGCCACTTACCACCTGTTCTTGTTGAAAAGCTGAACTCCCCTTGGAAGTCTGGGATGTGTGTTAGCACACCTGGTTCTGCCAGGAGCTGCTCCTGGGGCTGAGCCCTGCAGGGATCAACCTGCTTGATCTTTCTGCATTCCCTGCAGAGACCAGAGCACAGGACACACTGCTGGTGTGCCTGGGCTGTGTTCAGATTTGTGCCCTGTGTATCCACGTGTGCCACACTCCTTCCATGCCCCCGTGTTTGGGGCAGTGACTGTGCTGGGTCTGGTGTCTGTCTGTCCCTTCCCGAGGAGGGCAGTGCTCCTCTCCCAGGGGAAGGGCCTCCCTTGAGGCATCTCTGCCTGGCCAGGCAGTTTGTGGCCTGGCTTTGCATTTGTTACCTGCAGCTGGGGTGAGCTGTCCTGGCTGCAGGAGGCACAGGGCTGCCTTGGCCAGCTGGTGGCACCTGGCAGCCGGTCCCTTTCCTCCAGGAATGCGTCTGGCCTTGGCTGATGCTGGGGACACTGTTGAAGATGCCAACTTTGTGGAAGCCATGGCAGATGCTGGTATTCTGCGTCTCTACACGTGGGTGGAGTGGGTGAAGGAGATGATTGCAAACAGAGACAGCCTGAGGAGTGGCCCAGCCAGCACCTTCAATGACAGAGTCTTTGCCAGGTAGGGTACAAAGGTTAATAATACAGTTTGGGCCAGATTTTTCCTTGCAAGGAGGAATCCTGTAGTTATTTTTTTTTTAATAGAAATTAATGAATTCCATAAAACAGAGCTCATTCCAGAGTAGGTTATGGGGTTTGGCTGCATTGATGACAGTTTTACAGTGTTGCCATTACGTGGGGCAGAGTTTGTGGGATTGATGCTGTTCCTTCCCTTCCCTCCCCAGTGAGATGAATGCAGGCATAATGAAGACAGAGCAGAATTATGAGAAGATGATGTTTAAGGAAGCTCTGAAAACCGGCTTCTTTGAGTTTCAGGTAGGAGGTGTAAGAAAGTGACACCCAGTATTTGTTACTTTGTGGATTTCTTTTGATCCTTCTGTCTCTGATCCTTAATTATACAGCAGAATTGGAATCAGAATTGTGTCAAGAAATAAGAGTACTTCAAAGGAATAAACGTGGAATCATAGAGGTCTGCTTGTGTCAATTTACAAAGGTCCAGAGGAAAGCAAATGCAATTCTGCAAATAGTCCTGATAGCTAATATGAGCAAGAAGCTGCTTTAAAAAAGACAATAAAAAGAGTATTGCCTTTCTTTATATCTTCTGTGATAATGGACTCTTCGTAAGAAATCCAGATAATTCATCAACAAAATGGTTTGGAAGCATAGTGCTTTTTGATATCCTCCATAAACCATGTCTCCAGAGTGTCTGCAGAGCCATGCTGCTCCATTTAATGAATTACACATACTCCTTCATGTGGCTGCTTTGAGATTCTCAGGACTAGGGTTAAATAGGTTGAATTATGTGTAATGGTAGATCATATTCATTGCCTTTTTCTTAGTCCTTATTAGTATCTGTATGTAAGTTATTTGGGATGACAGCACCTGATACACAGCTGTGAATGTTTTTGTCTTTTATGTCTGTGCCAATAAACAGTTTTTTAAAGTACCACATAAATGCGAAAATCCAGTGGCCAGCTGGCAGATTCACACGTGGGTACTTGAGGAAAATACAGTTCTTAGAAGTCAATAATGGATTGTGCCAAGCTGCTCACGTTCTGGAGGCGTGTTGGAGCCCAGAGGGGTGTGTGTGTGACTCTGGCTGTTTCTCCTGGCGGCAGAGGCTGATGGTGTGTTGTTGTTGTTGTTGCAGGCAGCAAAGGACAAGTACCGGGAGCTGGCCATCGAGGGCATGCACAGGGAGCTGGTGTTCCAGTTCATCGAGGTGCAGACCCTGCTGCTGGCTCCCATCTGCCCCCACCTGTGCGAGCACATCTGGTCCCTGCTGGGGAAGGTACTGACCCTTCAGTTCTGTCATTGATTCACACCTGAGCTCTCATGGTTCTCAGTAACACCCATGTCAGGCTTATTCAGATGTTATTCGTGTGCAAATAGAAAAAATGTGTCTGAACCCAAGGAGCCCTGCTGGCTTATAGTGGCTGCAGGGAGCTGGCCTCTTGCTGTGATGATTGGTATGTGCAGCATTAATACCAGTCACTATTGTCTGCTCACAAAAAGGTGATCTGAAATTAAGTGAAACAATGCAATAGTCTTACACTTCTGTATAAAGCTTCATTTTGATGTTTTTTAAGCCCTCTGCTTGGCCTTCTGTGGCCGTGTTGTAGTTGTGATTGTATTTATAGTCATAACACACTTACAAAGAATTGTTTGTTGGCTGTGTGCCCACTCCTTTAGGGCACTGTGGGTGGGCGCTCACTGGGGTCCGAACTGGACTGAACTCCTTTCCAAGCTGTAATGGTTGGAAGCCCACCAGCTGACACGTGTTGAGCTCAGTGCACTCCTGTCTTGCTGTGCCCCAAGGGTGACTCCATCATGAGGGCCTCGTGGCCAGCAGCAGGGCCCGTGGACGAGGTGCTGATCCGCTCCTCCCAGTACCTGATGGAGGCGGCTCACGACCTCCGCCTGCGCCTCAAGAGCTGCATGGCCCCTGCCAAGGGAAAGGTGAGCTCCTCTCTTTGTCTGCTTGTGTGGTGGTTCTGTACTGCCTGCAGACTCCTTCCTGATTGTTTTTATTTCCTCAGAAAAGTAGCAAGGAGCCCTCCCAGAAGCCTTCTCACTGCACCATCTACGTGGCCAAGAACTACCCGCCCTGGCAGCACACCACGCTCTCCGTCCTGCGCAAGCACTTTCAGGTGCTCAGCCCTCCTCTGCCCTCCAGCTGCTTGCCTGCTCTTTTGGGGGGCTCATTTTCCATCTGTAGAAAGTTTATAAGCTAAAACTTATTTATTTCAATAGATTTTCTTTATGCTTTTACAACTGTCCAGTGAGTTTTGATGCTGAGTGAAAGTGTCCCGAGGACTGCCATTGATTTGACAGTTGCTTTACATTGGTTTTGACAATCTGAGTAAAAACATGCCTGTGCTCTGTTGTTCCTTCCATTTGTAAGTGGTTAGCTTTTAAATATTCTTCTTTACAAGTATATTTTTGATGAAACATGGTTGACTGTTCGACTACTGCTGCCTTACTCTGCAAGTGGGCTTAGAAGTTTTGTGCTAGTCCTTGAGTAAGTGTATATCACTCAGCAAGGTCACAAATAGCTTGAAATGGAATGTCAGTCATAAGAAGAAATATATTAAAAAAGCAGAAGGATCTACACTTCTGACCTGGGGAAACTGCTGAGAGTGGCTTTTGGGATCCTGAAGAACCATCCTCAGCTTGAACACACCAGGGGTTGTAGCTGACACATTTGGGAGTCCTGACTATTCCAGCTTGTGGCAATGAGATAAACCAATATTCCTGATGTAGAATTTGTTCTTGGGGGTATTCACCTTTGGGCATTGTATGAGCGTTTTTTTTTTTTTTTTTAATTTAATTTTTTTTTATTTTGTGTTAGTGTTAAGTGCTGTTTGGGTTTCAAAAGGATGACAAAACTATCTATGGAATCAATGATGCTGCCAAACCTTGCTGGTATTCATGGGGAAGCAGGAAAGGTATATGATATTGAAGGGCAAGTTTTTTCATGGTAGCTGTTCTCTTTAATGCTTGTTCATCCCTGTTCAGGCCAGTGGAGGTCAGCTGCCAGATAATAAAGTCATTGCCAGTGAGCTGAACACCTTGCCAGAGCTGAAGAAGTATATGAAGAAGGTGATGCCCTTTGTTGCCATGGTAAAGGTAAGTGGCCAAGGGACAGTTCTGGCACAGGAAAGGCTTTTGTGAGTGCAGTGTCTCCCCCTTGCCCTTTGCTTCTTTGGCGTCTTCATGGGTTTGTTTATAAACATCCTTTACGTCTGTAGAAGAACTACAAAATAAAAATGTCTCTGTGTGAATTAGCCCAGGTGGGCTCTGGGTCTGGCTGAGCCTTGGTGCTTTCTGTGTTTTGTGGGTGATATAATCTGTATCAAACATACCTAGGTCCCCCTGTATTTGACATGCATCCTCTTTGACTTCTCCAGTTTTTCATGCTGAAATGAGTCAAGTGTTGCTTTGGAGACACAAAAACTGGAAGCTAAGAATATGGCCAGAGTTGATTGATTGCAGTGTGTTTAAGGGATGAAACAATAGACTGTTCTGAGCTTTTAATGAACACAAATTTTGTGTTTATTACTTTATGTTTATCACGTAATATTCTGATAGGCCATTATTCTCCCTGAGTCATGTGAGCCTGTGAAAATCTTGGCTTCCTTTGATTTAAAGAAATTTCCTTGTGCTTGCTGTTGCAGATGAAAATTCAATACAGCAATTAGGGAGAGCCAAGAACAAAGGATTAACAATTAAAAAAAAAAAATGGGTGGAAGGTTTGCAGTGTACGATTTAAAACCTTTTTGATGACTTTTCATGTTCTGTAGAAGTTGAGAGGGATTAGTAATGGAAAAAATCTTAATGAGTGTTAAAAAAAAAATTATCTTTTCTCCTTAAAAGGAAATTAGTTTTTCTCCTTTAGCTTGATTTTTGAAATGCATGTAATAATGTCTTCTATTTGTAAACTTTGTCACGTTTTCTAAGTGGAGCTGTTCTTTGCTGTGTCTGTGGGGTTGTTTGGATTGTTCCTTTCCATGGGAGCTTGGAAACCTTCAGAGGAGAGAGCACAGAGCAGTTCTGGAGCTTCCTGTCTAAGTTTATAGGAACAGTAGGGACGTGTTAGATCCACTGGTCCAGCTGGGAAAGGTCAGACAAGCTCTCAGTCCTAAGAGTTAGGGCTGAAACATGAAAATGTCTTTAGTCTGGCAGCAGTGAGTGATCCTGGGGCATGCAGGGAAGAAGCTCAGTCTTGCCTCAACTCCATCTCTTTGCTTCCAAAGAGCAGAAACCTGTTTCCCACAGAGACACAGAAACATCTGAGCTCGGACTCCCCTGAGCAGTGGCTTTCTCTGAAACCAATTATTCATCAATTCCAGGGTACAAGGAGCATTTCTGCTTGTGCTTCCTACTCGTCAGAGGAGGGCTGAAATGTAGGAGCACCTCTGTGATTTACAAAGGGAAGCAGTTCCATGTTAAAAGGAAATCTTTCACATTAAACTGATGAGGAAACCAGGAAACCACAACCATGCTGAGGCTGACAAAGCAGAGCTTCAAAGGAGACAGCTGGCTCAGCATGTGAGAGCCAGGCAGGGACAGATTAAACTCCAAAGAGGAAGTTCTGTTTCAGTTTAAAAAAAAAAAAAAAAAGAATCGTGTGGTTTTTATACTGCCTTTAATACTGTGTCTCTTGTGACTGTTGCTGCTGGCTTTCTGGACTAATTAAGTTACTTTTATGTTAACGTACAAAGTGGTTGTTATTTCCCTGCAGAGAACTCGCTGTGAGCACGTCCAGGTGTTGTGGGCTTGTCCTTTATTTTAAACTGGGTCATAAGCCTGAGTTTCCTGCTGTGAAATACCACTGAAATGCTGACTGATTTTGTGAATTCTCAGCCTGCACATTAAGTAGGGATTTAAATAACTGCGAATGTCAAACACCTTTTCAATTCTATATTAAAAATGTGTTCTAATTGCTCTTACTCCTCCCATCAGTGTCACCAGCTCCCCGTAGAAGAAATCCTGTTACAAGAAAATTATTGCTCCGATGTTAATGTTGCGCCAGCAGAGAGCTCTCAGATTTACAAGCCTGTTCTTTTCATGACTAATGTGGATAGTTTGCCATTTTGAAGCATCATTTTACTTGCAGCCTTTAGAGGGTTTTAATACTTTTTCCAACCACCCCCCCCACAGGAAAACTTGGAGAAAAAAGGTTCTCGTGTGCTTGATCTTGAACTGGAGTTTGATGAGCGTGCAGTGCTCATGGAGAACATTGTCTACTTGACAAATTCCCTGGAGGTTGGTACAGACTTTGCACTACTACTTGGCATTTTTGGGATAGCAGCAGCCTTCCCTAGGGCTCTAAGCCTCTTTACATTAACTTCGGGGTGTGCATTGCTCAAATAACAATTTTTAATCAACTTTCCATTTGTCAGACACGTGCGTCTAGATCTGTTCAGTGTTGGCATGAGGTACAGGGGTGGGTGTGCCCTACAAACATGGTCCCAGAAACACAGGGCTGGTTTTCACCTCAGTGCTGGATGTAGCTGTGACTGTGACATCCCCTGGCACTTCTGGGGAGACATTTTTCTCTGAGCCAGTCTGTATCTCACGTGTATTAGTCTCTGACCCAGTCTGTATCTCACATTTCCAGCTGAAGAAATGAGAAGGAGCTGCTTCAAGGCATTAGCAAGGCCAGTCTGCTTGGGCAGCTCCACTGGCACTTGGGCTGCAGCAGGCTGTCTTCCCTCTGCAAGGAGCTCCTCACACTCTGCTGTGGCAGAGCTGTCCAGTCTGGTGGCAGTTGTGCTGCTTCATATGATGGGCAGAATTTAGTTTAATTGGCAACGTGGTAATGAGGGGACAGCTCAGGCGTGTGGTGTTAAAAAACCCCAAACGAACAAAACCAGACAAACCCAACACCAAAAGTCAAAATTGAATGCAATTGTTTTTTAAGAGTTAGAAACTATATATATTGCAGAGCTGGATGTAACGTGGACAGTATGAAACAAGTGTGGCTTCACTGGGCTTGTCCCATGTCAGGGCAAAGCTGAGAGTGAGCAGCAAATTTTACTGTAAATTAACTGTAAATCTTCAAAGCCCCCTGACAGGAGGGAGGGAGCAGGGACAGGGACACACTGCTGGGAACAGCCAGAGGGGCTGGGGGCTCTCTGGGGTCCCTGTCCTCAGAGACTGACACTGGGGTCTTGGGCATTTCTCACAGGGATTGGGTGACCCTCAGAGGTCCCTTCCAAACAACATTTTGTGGGTTCAGGTGTGCTTTTGTTGCTTTATGTCAGTGCAGGTTTGCTTTCCCCTTTCCTACATGAACAGCTGTTTTATGGGGCTGTAACTTCTGCTGTTCCCTCTAAAGCCATTAAACTCCTGCTTGTTCCCTCCTCCCCCATTTTTTTCTTTTACAGTTGGATCACATTGAGGTGAAGTTTGCTTCTGAAGCAGAAGATAAAATCAAAGAAGACTGCTGTCCTGGAAAGCCATTTTCTGTATTCAGAACTGAGGTAAAATCAGAAGTTCAGATATTGGAAGTATGAAAACTTAATTTAAAAACTTAACTTGAAACTTCACTTTTGTCTGGGTTTTTTTAAATTTAAGAACTTTGCCATTTAAGAACTTTGATCAGACATGAATGCTTATCATGTGTGAATATTTCTAACCCTAAAAGTAAAACTGTCATTAATTTCCCTAAATATTCTTAAACCCTTGTTACAGTTTGGGCTGCATTGTAGAGTTGGGGCAGTGCTGGTATCCAGCATGGCCAGGCAGGTTCTAAAGAGATTTTGTCCCTCTGGAAGATTTATTAATAGCAGATGTTTAATTGGTTTAATTTCATGTTTCTCCTGGGGGATCCCATGCACAGGTTCTCCTTTAAGGTGTGTGTTGTTCTCACAGCCCGGGGTGTCCGTGTTCCTGGTGAACCCTCAGCCCTCCAACGGCCACTTCTCCACAAAAATGGACATCAGGCAGGGGGACAACAGGGAGACCATCATCAGGCGCCTGATGAAGCTGGACAGAGGCATCAAAGGTAGCAGCAGTGCAGGTGTACAGCTGTGCCACCTGCTGAGGGGGGACACAGGGCTGGGACAGACCTGGGACGTGCCCTGTGCGTGCAGGGACGTGCCAGCTCCTGGTGGTGGAGGTTTGGGAATGGCTGCAAACAGTGAGATGGAGCAGGGACTCCCTCCCTGTGTTCCCAGAAGGTGTCAGTGTGCTGTTGGGCACAGGGCTGGTAGGCTGCACTTGCAGGAAGGCTTAGCTGGAGGGTCCCAGGCTCCTTGGTCTGCTCAGCAGTCTGATTATTCTGCCTTTTGATAGGGAGTTGAATTGAAATCAACTCTCACCTTCCTCTTCCTCCCAGTCTCTGCAGTTCATTCCTCAGAAAATGAGGAGTAGCTGTTCAGTTACTCAAGACCGGTCCTCTGAGCCAGATAAAGCAAATCCAGTGCTTGGAATGTGAAGTCGGGAGCTGGTGTTTCTGTGTGGTCTGTCCCCATTTCTGTTGGTATCTCACTGTGTAACCACTGAAGGGCATTGTTGTGTTGCTGTAAACCTGGACACGACAGTTACTGCCGTGAGAATCTCTCTCCTTGGAGCAGGTGTGGAGGTTCCAGGGGCTCAGCCTGGCTGTGGTGAGCTCTGATGAGCTGTGGCCTGTGTGCAGCTGCCCTGGCTGAGCAGTTCTCTCTCGGTGCAGATCTCTCCAAGGTGAAGCTGATGAGGTTTGATGACCCCGTGCTCGGGCCCCGCCGCGTTCCGGTCCTTGGCAAGGAGGAAGCAGGGAAAACTCCCATCCTGGAACAAGCCATCTTCCACATCGACCTGGCCCAGAGGCACGTCTGTGTCACTGAGAACGGCCTGACAAGGGACATTGGGGACACGATTGTCTACCTGGTTCATTGAACTGGCAGTGAGGAGGTTCGTGTTTTGAAGCATCTGTATTAAACAAAGGGGAGGATTTGTTCTGTAAAAAAAAAAAAAGCCCACCCAAAGCAACCTGAGTTCACATGTGAGTTGCTCTTTTAAACAGGGATTTAATAAAAATATTTTCCTCTGGTGTTTTGGCTTCTCTTGAAAAGAAACAGTGACCTTGGAGCCCCTTCCTTTCCAGCTGTGGGTGGGGTCTTCAGAATCAAATTTGGATGCCACACTTAGAATTCCTCTCCTTCCTCCAGGGTGCTGTGCTGCTTCTCAGCTGCATTCAGCTCCCTCCAAACCTGGTTCAGCCAAAGGCTTTAACTGAAGAGCCTGGGGCTGCCTGCTGGGGGCCAGGGCTGGCCCTGGCAGGTGGGAACTGGGGTGGCACAAGGCAAGGAGTGTGATGGTGCCACCTGTGCTGGCTCCAAGTCCTTCTGACACATTGGATGTCTAAAGTCTCATCGTGGTTTATTCTCTCCTGGTGCTGCCCCAGGATTGGACATTTCATTCCATTTCATACCTGCAATCAGGTAATAACCCTCTGGCCCAGGTAACCCCTCCCTCCCCTTGCCACCTGTTCCCAACAGGCAAAACCTGAACTGAGAAAGTGAAAATAAACATTCTTGGGCTTTTTCATGCAAAAAGTTTTAATGGTGCCACAGCAGCTGCCGTGGGCTGGTGTCTCACAGGGTGGGTGCCAAAGCTTTCCTGAGCCCCGTGTTTCCCCAGTGCTTCCAGTGCAGGAGGGGCTGTAATCCATTTGGCCCCAATTAATTTAATTATCTACAGGCTACAGAGCTAAGCATTAGTGCTATAAACTTAGATGAATAAACTTACCAAAACTTAAAATGTCTTTAAACCATTGCTTTTTCTTTTTTTTTTTTTTACAGAAATACAAAATAAATAGCTTGAGGATTAATACAAAACAGGAAACTAATCTCTTCTCGTTTATTGACTTTTCTCCCAAATAGTACCTTGAATTGAAAAAATCTTTTAAAAAAATGAACTTCACTTCATGGAAAAAAATATTCAGCATCCCTGAATTTGTACAAGAGTCTCTGAACAATAAACGAAACGTATTTGATTTATTCCTCCTACCCATCACCAACTAAGCAAAGGTTATAGATCCTACTGTTTCTAAGATATATATGTAAAAATAGTAATTTATGATTTCTCACTGGTGGTGACCTGGCTGTAACATTTCATTGGAGCATTGCCTGGGCTGGGTGCAGAAAGTAGACAGTGGAACTCCCTGCTTGGTCATGTAAAGGATCAGGGAACTTTTGTTGACCCCTTCTGCCTTTAAGATCTGTTTTGGCTTTAACTTTGTTGTAAACAGATCTTTTCCCCCCTTCATTGCCCTTACAGTTCTCCTCAGGCTGACGCTGGGGGGGGTCCCTGGTGTGTCCCCCAGGCAGTCTGGGATCCATCGCTGCTTCCCATTGGGAATGTTTACAAAGGGATCAGCCTGTGGAGCTCCCGCGGGCTTTGCTGCCAAGTCCTCATCGCTTCATGGGCAGCTTGGGGTTCTGAACACTGGCTTCGTGGGTATTTGGAAATGTTACTTTTTAAATGGGACAGATACTGAAGTTTATGACAAAAAACCTGAAAAGCTGAGCTGTGATTACACTTCAAACACACCGTTTCACAAACTGACTGCCGTGGCTGTTGGGCAATGAATAAACCTCCTAAGAATGAAAAACGTGTGATTTCACACAGTCCCGGGCTGCTCTGGTGTTTCCAACTGAAACGTTTTGGAGCCAGTGTTTGCATTCTTGGTTCCCAGAGGGGAGAGAGGGGCTGATGGAGTGAGAGTGCAATTCTGCTAATTTCTGGGTGTGTGGGTGTGTCTCTGCCGGAGCCAGCAGCTTTCTGCTCCAGCTGTGAAGGGGTCACAGCAGTGCTGAGCCAGCACAGCCCCCCCAGGCCCCCAGGTGTCTCTGAGGTGGCATCACCCTCATCTCTGCAGCTGCTGCCACCTCTTACACCGGGGCGCAGAGCACGCTGCCAGCTCCTCAGGGTGTTTCTGCAGGAGCTGGAACAGACAGAGCACGGGGTGAGAACAGGTCTGTGCCTCGGGGCTGCTGTGCCACCAAAAACCCCCACGGGCAGACACAGCTCTTCTGCTCCACAAACAGAAAGTCTCAAAGAGGGAAGTTCCGGGGGCTGTGGTGTGGTGAATTATCCGTTCCCTCGGGGTAGTTTTAGGAAAAAAAAAAAAGTCCTTCTCTGAGGCTGTGCCAGGGAGAGTCTCCACTGGGCACTGGAGTTCCTTCCCTGGGTCTGTATGAAGGTGACCAAGGTGGGATGTCGGGGCAGTTTTGGAGGGAGCACAGCTCTGCCTGTCCTCCCGGAATCTGTCGTGCAGAGGTTTGGCGGAGAGCAGGCACGGCCGTGAGCCAGCACAGCTCTGGGATTCTCGGGAGAGTGCCTGGACTGGGGCGAGCCGGGAGCCAGAGCTGCTGGGGCAGAGCGGGGGCTGGGGCAGGTAAAATCTGATTTTGCTTTCTGTTACGCAGACAATGTTTCATGCACCCGAAACCCGTGAATTCCACTTAAGGTATTTACAAGAGCCACAGGCGGGCGGGCGGGCGGTGGAAGGGGCTGGAAGGAGCTCTGGGCAGGAGGTAGCTGACAGGTGAGCGGAGGAGAACAAGCCATGGGGACAGGGGACATTTACTGCCCTCACTGCAGAGCCTGGGTGACTGCAGTGATGGCAAAGCCCTTTCCATCGGCTCTTTGCCCTCCCGATCACCTTTTACACTTCCGTGTTAAAATCCCTGGGCTAAAACCAAAGAGAAAAGCAAGCAAGCGACCACCCCAACAAAAAACCCGAGTGACCCCCCCTCCCCTCAAAGGCAGCATGAACCATCAGCCAGGCGCTGACCGGTCCTGATTTATGGTTTCTTTATCATGAG
>VWZU01009145.1:19582-30283 GCA_013397095.1 Sterrhoptilus dennistouni | reverse complement strand
GCCTCGTCACCCTCGGTTTTGACCATGAGAGAGAGCTGGATATGATAAGTATTTCGAATTTTAGATTCTGAAAATTTTGGCCAAGTTTTTCACAATGTTAGGGTCTGTTCCAGTAACCTTATGCTCTAAAATAAAATCCTAGAGAACTGTATATACCTTCTCACGCTCAGGGAACAGAAAAAAAAAACAGCAAAAGGCAGCAGAATTTTGTGTTGATAAATGTTGGTAGAGTCAAAGAAGCCAAACACTTTTATCATCCTGTAATAAAATGCTTTCATTATTCATCATTGGACTCCGTTCACAAGGAACAACACTCACATTTCTTCTCTGATGGAAATTCCTTCTATTCTTATGAACAACTTCATTGACAGCCCACAGTACAGTTGTGGCAATAAAATACATGGTAATTCTGGTGTTCAGAGAGTTGAACTGTACATTGGAAATAATTATCATAACTGGTATACCAGCTGTGAGTTACTTTCCACCATTTATCAGTCTCCCAAAGAAGCCTGGAAATTTTAAGTATGGCTTGCCAAATGAGAGTGAGATACAGTGTGAGATAGGCTTTTCTCGTTTCACAGTTGACAAACTGATTCACACAGCAGTTTGACAGAAGATCTGTGAATCCTCTTTAGAAGATAATATAATGCTCTCCATGCTGAACATCATTCCAGTTCTGCTTGTCTCTGCTTTTTGGAAAGGAGTAGACCATAGTATGTTGGCCTCTGTTGTCAGATGTTTACAGAATGTGTGTTCTGTAAAAGAATTATTGACCATTATTTAATCTCAAAAATTACTATGATAATTTTTTGCCTGTTGCTAGGAGAAGCCACTCTCATTGGAGAGAGTTCCCAGATTTGTTTCTAGGAGGTTATCTAAACCCCTGGGCTGACAACCCAAATTCCCCCTGCCACAGGATTACTACTCAGTGTTGCCCAAGGACATGTTCAACACTTACAGGGACTCTCCTGCCTCAGCCTGGCCCAGTGCTACATTCTGGCCTTTCAGGAAACCAGGAAGTGAGTAGGGATCCTAAAATTATATAGTCATGACCTGAAATGGAAACAGGTAAAGTTTTTCATTCAAACTTCACCCCTTTTTACCACAAATTTCCTATTTTTCACTTCCCCAAACCCATATTTTCCCCTTTTTTCCTCTCTCTTTTCCCCATTTTCCACATTTCCACAGCCCTGGATAAAATCCCCAGGATCAACAAGTCACTGCTGAAAGAGCAATGCATGGGTAATTCCAATGAGGGAACCACCCAGGGACTCAGGTCACCCTAAAAACCCACCTGTGTAGTCCCCCTTTTTAACTCAATCTTGAACAGTTGTTACCCCCACAACCTCTCCAAGAATATCCTCGAGCCTTCCTTCCTCTTCTCTTCCTCCACCCCTCCCACAGGAACGTCAAAACCTTCCTTTCTTAATCCAATTTTTTTTTTTAATCAAAGCTCTTTAACTCCTTTTATTTCACTCAAAATCCAAATTTTTGCTGTAAAATCTGATTTCCTTCCCACAAATCCCTCTTTTTTTCCCTACAGGTCTTCCTTTTTCCTCTGAAAACTCCACTTTTTTGCCATAAAATGCCTAATTTTCCTGCAAGATCCCCCTTTTTCACACCAAATTCCTATTTACTAATCCCCAAACCCCACTTCTCCCTACCATGTATTCTGTGGGACAGTCCTTGAGGGACACAGGGTTATCCCAGACTCATAGCAGGGTGCTCAAACCCAGAGAAACCATCCCAGAACACCCCCAGTGAGGACTCTGGAGCTAGGTGTTGCTGGTCCTCACCTCCCTAGCGGTCCAGGTGTTCTCTGGGGCAAATATCTGGGGATCCCAGACCCATAGTGGGGTCATACAGAGGGCCCCAATCCTAAAAAGAGATACCCAGACCTATGGCGAACCCTAGCTCCACAGGAGGGCCCTGAGGTGATGATATCCCTCATCCTTTGGGTGGTGTGTATATTCTGGGGGCCAGCACTTGGGGGTCAGAGAAGGGTCAGCAAGACCCATAGTGAGGTGCTCAGAATTATAGCAAGGTGCCTATAAATCAATAATGTAGAACCCACCTAAGGCACCCCAGCTGTGGGGCAGGACACACAGGGTGACCCATGCTGACCCACAGCCTGACCCCCAGCTCCACACACCAGCACAGCCCAGGCACTTTCCAGCTGTGGAGCAGGAACAAGAACCACGGTGCCTGGCTGAAAACATGCCCCATAATGCTAGCCTACACCCCTAGATACCACCAGAGATATATTGTCTAGGCTACAAGCTGTGTCCCAAGAACAGAAACAATATTTGCTCCCCCATAATTCTTCCCAAATTCCTGTTCCTGCTCTACCTTAAAATGGATATGAACCAAAAGAACCCAGGACAAAACACACTGAAGCAAAATTGCTGAAAATTACTAGCCATTCCACTAGTCTTTACAATATTGCAGAAGAAATTTCCTGTGCACCATGCAATCCATGGCAGGGAGACTGATGTTTTCCAAGTGCTGGAAACCACATTGTTTTAAACTTCTTTTTATATCAGTCATCAAAAAATCCGTGGATAGTCAATATAATTACATTGTTTTATTAAGCTCACAAATCACAGGTAGCACAAAAAGCAAAAGAAGCATAGCATTTCTAATTGGGTATTTATCACTCTGAAGACTTGATTGAGCACACATTATTCAAGTTATTAGAATGTTATTATTCAAAGTTAATTTTCTTGTCTGTGTTCCATTAAGCATTTTTGGGGGAAAATTGCTTTGTGATGTGTCTATTTAAAACAAGTTTTAATCTTTGCTAGTAGCAAAATTAAGAGTAACTTAGCTGTATGAGAACCAAAAACAGATGGAACATTAGGCACACTAACTAAAATCAAAGGAATAACTTAAAATACTGATGTTTTCATAGTGCTATGTTTTTCGCTTATTCATTTTTTCTGTCCTTGATAATTTTAGTATATTCTGGTTTTGCCCAATGTTAAGTTACTTTGAAGATTTCCTTATGATATGATTTTCTGGAAATCAAACCAGAAAGCCAGGTCAATCAATAAATGTAATTTACACTATTAATGGAAAATCCCTTATTGTAAACTAAAAAATACACTCTTCAGCTTTTATTTTGTCTGGGTATCATTTCTATTGATCTTATTGTACTTACAGCATGTGAAAAACTGGTTTTAAGCACCACTAATGGCAAATTTTGTGGCTTGAAGTAGTCAAAACAAGACCAGCTGTTTGAATTTTCACTGTTAGACAGGATTTTTCATTTTGTTGTATGAAGTGGTAATGAGAGATTTTAAAATGTCATGGCTCAAAACCAAATAGTTTATATAGTATTATATCTTTGTCCAACTGGTTATGCAGAACAAACCATTTTGAAAATTATATTTTTAAGCAAAATTATCACATCTAAAATGTAATACAGGTTGCATTACAAAATAAATATTTTGTTTGTGGTTGAGTGGAATTTCTTTTTGCTACCAACGGGTTAACCACCATTTCAGAAAGAAAAATGGAGATTCCAGAGAACTGAACTCTGGATTAATGACACTAATAGTCAAAAGAATTACTAAAACTGACAGCATCATCTAGCAATTGAACTTCTAATGTACAACTCATGAGGCACACATGATAGTATTGGCTTACATTGTGTTGAAAATTTTGAACTTTTAAAATCATCATCTCAGTAATTTTGGTGAGATTCCATTTTGCTACTAGTTTTGAGGCTTCGGCGGCTATTTTTGTTGAACTGAAGTTTGGCCTCCAGAGCACTCTGTCCCCCAGGTTCAGAATTAAAAACAGGTTTGGTGGATTTCCTTTCCCACACATGGAATGACAACAGCAAGTTCCAGACCAAAAGATGTTCACTACTCCCAAGACACGTCCTTCCTATTTTAGTGCTATGCTCAAACTTACATGGCATGAAATGGTTAGCTGAAATATCCTTGACAGCATGAAATATCTTTGGCTATGTTCTTTCCCACTCTCTTTTGCACTGCCAAGTCCGTTCACTGTGGGAGTTGTGAGGGACAGAGGAGGATTTGGTGCTGTGCAAGCACTGCTCAGAAACAGCCAAACATCCTTGTGTTATCAACATTCTTTTGATCAGAAACCTAAACCACAGCACTCTATGAGCTGGCTTTGAACAAAATTATTCTTTCAGACAGAGAGAATTAAAAAAACCCCTGTAATCCCAATACTGAGTGCAAGCTGTTAAAATTTTGGTTTTCAAGAGACAAGAATTTTTAAAAAGATGTAATAAAAATAGTTTGATCTCCTATATTTTATTGAACAGGCTGCAAGTTTTTTGCTGATTTAAACAAGAACAGGAAGAATTCAAAAATGTAAATATCTGATGATAATTTATTTTCTTTCGTAAAATAACTTTGTTTTATTTGTGTACTGAATGTGGTTAGTTTCAGTACCCTAGCAGTGGGTCTTGTAAAAACCTTGCTTCTACATTACTTACTGATTAATTTTAGATGAAGACAACAGACAGACTTTCCCATTTTCCATTTTTGGTGCTAGATTCCAGAATTTCACTGTAATATATACCTTATGTTCCCACATATCCATGATATATAACCAAGAGGAATGATTGAAAGACCAACCATTCATACTGCCATTCCGAAGACCTTCCATGCAACCTGAAGAAAGGCTGGAGAGAGGGGCTGACAAGAACCTCATGAAGAACAAGGGGAAGTGCCAAGTCCTGCACATTGGGAAGTACAGCCCCAGGCACCAATAGGCTGGGAAGCAGCTGGGAAGCAGCAAAGGACCTGGGGCTTCTCAGGCTGAGCATGACCCGGCTGTGTCCCCTTGCTACAAAGAAGACAGATGGTGCTCTCTGCTGCACCTGCCAAAGCAGGGCCACAAGATCAGTAAAGGAGAGCCTTTCCTTCTGCTCAGCCCTGGTGAGGCCACATCTGGAGTTCTGTGTCCAATGCTGGGCCTCCTAGTGTGAGAATGGCATGGAGGGTGTCCAGCAAAGGGCCATGAAGGTGATGAAGGGACGGAGCATCACTTCTGTGAGGAAAGGCTGAGAGAGCTGGCACTGTTTGGGCTGAAGAAGAGGTGGATCTGGGGGGAGGGTGCAAAGGAGCGGGAGCCAGGCCCTTCTCAGGGCTCAGTGACAGGACCAGAGGTGATGGGCACACACTGAAACATGGGAGGCTCCTACTGAAAATCATGAAACAGTTTCCCACTGTGAGGGAAACTCAGTTTCTCACTGTGCATTTTGCATCACTGAAGGCATTTAAAACCCACCTGAAGATGATCATAACTCAAGCTGCTGCAGCTGAACAGAGTATTAAACTAGAAAAAATGACTTCCAGAGGCTCATTCCAACCTCAACCCTTCTGTTTTACAAGCATATTAGGAGTGAATTGACAGCGCGCCAACATCTTTTTAGAATTTTATTTTAATTGGTTTTGATTTAGCTGGTTTGTTTTGGTTTAGTTCTGGAGTAGCAGGTCTGTTAGGATAGCATTTAAACTACAATATTACACTGACATTTTCTATCTACTAAATTGTCTATGATGGACAAGTCTTGTGAAATTCATGGCTTCCCAAAGCATGGGCTTTCCCACATCCCAAACCATGTGGAATTTTTAAATGTTTTACATCTGACTTTATTAAATTTTACCTTGGTGTTTTGGGTCCAATTTATTAAAGGATCGCACCAGTGAACTTCTAAGCAGATTTGCAGAGTTAAGTTGTATTCACCTTCTTGTTTTCTCTGAAAATTGAAGTTTATTTATCATCATAAGAAAATTACTTCTCTGTCTTTCGCTCAAATGATACCTATTAAATGTGTGCTCTTGGCACCATTTCTAATCACTTCAGTCCACTCTCAGCTAAAATGTCACTTTATATTTCTTTTATCCTTTAAATACTTGAAAAACTCATTATATCTCTAAAGTTAGAAAATTTCAGTATAGATTTTCATTGAATGTTTTCTTCTCTTATCAATTTACTAGATCTTCAAAGTATTTATTACTACTAAGTGCTACACTACTTGCTATAATATAATCTCCTTCCCTGTCAGGACAAAGCAATTAATCAGAGGGTAAGCTTTTTTTCTCTTCCTGATTGTGTTGATTTCTGTACATTGTGCATATCCACCTCATAGGTGACAGGAAATAAAGATGGACAGAGGTATATGCTACACCTTCATTAATTCAGTGCCAGTCACAATAGCTCCTTCTCCATATTTGCCATTCAATTATGTTCAATCTTAAATTCTAAGAAAGTTACACCAAACTTTGGGCAGTCTCTTCTTAATTTGGTTTAAAAAACTGCTCTTTTAAATCATAACAGTGTCTACATGTGTAAGAGATGCATGTGCTGGAGGAATGGGGAAAAGATCAGAGATGGAAGAAAAACTTCAGAGAAAATTGTTGTATATGAACATTCTATGCTTTCTTCTCATGACCTGCAAATTTTAGTTAAAACTAAGAATACGTAAAAAAACCCTGTTCTGAATGTGTCAGCTGGATAAATAAAAGAAAGAAACTGTTGGAAGCCAGCAATAAAAATAGTGTGGGTTTCACGGATCAGAAAGACAAGGACAAAATGCAATTTTCTCCTCTCATTTCCATTTTTCAGTCAAAGGTAGGTAGAGAAATTCACATGATATCATCTCACAAGCAACCTACAGCCCAGAGAGGATATTAAATCTCATATATCTAAACCTTAAGTCCTCTGAAGCACTGTGCATTCTCAGAACATTTACTCTTCCTTGCTTCCCTCATTGTGTTCTGTGGTTTACACTGTTGGTATGCTTTCATTTTTTCTGAACAAAGTTTAACCTTATCCTACATGATCCCACAGACCTTTCTCTCCTTCTTTAATATCATGTTACACTAAAGTGCACACGGATTTTGATGTTTATAATTTTTCGTTCTTCAACCTGTTCCAGGAATGTCTTTAGTTAACATATTCCATCCGGTATGTTTTTTTGGGAATAATGAACTTCATCTTTGATTTTAGATATTAGAACTGATGAATAACTTGTGTCTGAATCCTACAATATGGAAATCTCTCCTTCCTGAAATGTTTTTCTACCTTGAACACTCTCCATTTTTATATTGGAATGAATTTTGCTAATTTGCAGGCACAGACATGAAGCAATAGTAACTGCAGAAGTTCATTTCCATGACAGGAAACTGACTCAAACACTAACACATAAAGACATCTAAGATTATTATGAATCTAAACATTTTTAAAAATTATACTTGGCTAGATTTGTGATGTTTTCTTAAAACCCAGAGGAACATATAAGTAGCAAAAGAAAATATTAGAAATATGCCTGCTTCTAAATTCAAAGACAAATAGTCATCCCATTTTATGTAGTCTGTCATCTTGATGTCTCTGAATGAAAATTATTTTTGAAAACAAGTCTTTGCCTTCTAATTTATTTAGCTTTTGATATTTTCCCTCACTCCCTGAAATCACAAGCCTGTATTTTGAGGGCCTAAAATATAATTCCCTTAGACTACTTATGCATGGCACTTACACACAACACAAAACTCTAATTTCTAACAAGCTCTATTTGTCTTGGTCCTTAATTACTTAATTGCAGCTACTAAAACAGGTTTTGAAGAAACTTACCTTTCAAAGAATTTGTACAGAGTAAGCAGTTACAGGCAGGAAGAAAATCTGTTGGTTTTGATGTCTACACCAGTAAGTGGAATGTGACCGTGGTTTATGGAAACTGCCAAAATGCTGTAAGTGAGAGCAGGGCACACTTGTGACATTAGTTTTAAGAAAAAATTCTGAAGGGGTTTTTAATTTCCCTAATCTGCTGACAAAATGGCTTTGAATTACTCTTCATGTTTGTTTTTTTTCACAGAGATATCTCTTTGCATAGCAACAAAACTAAAAAAATAATCTGGAAAAGGTTAGTAGAAAGACATCTTGGAAAGAAACAAAGGCACAACAAAGAAACAACTCAGAGAACTGAAGCATGGGTTCCTTGGGAACATATTTTTCTTTACCCCTCAAGAATGTGAACCCTGTTATACAAACCAGGAAACACAAGTCTGGTCCAAATGAACAATAATTAATAGCTTTAAAAGGAGCGGGTTGCATAGTATTTTGTATTATTATTTGAGATGGAATACATAACAAATCTATAAATTTTACAGGGCATAAATCTATAAATTTTACAGGCATAGAAAGACAAGCAATCCATTATCAGTTGAAAATGGGTATGTTTCAGAATCCTATTTCCAACATTTATCCATCTTTGCCTACTTTTTAAGGCATGAAGTAAATGCCAATAATTGTATTAGTGGGATCTTACTCCAGCCATAGGGGAGAAGAATGTTTTATATGCCTACGATTCTCCAGTTAATCAGAGTAATTACAATACAGGTGTTTCCTGTCTCTTTCTTTTGAAGTCAGACAGTGAGATGAACTACTTTTTAGATTATATTGGTGGGATATCAACTACACCAGCACACAAAATTTTGGAATTCAGAGGAGCAGTGTCCATCATGAGTAATAAGTAGATCAATTTCTCTGTGGCCCTTGAGTATGTGTGTCAAAGATCAGTGAAAGTCAATATGTCTTTAATTTTTTGGAGTGTCAAACTCCCCTAGATTATACTCCTCTTCCCTAATATATCCAGTGTAAGTTCTAAATCAAGATTTTTTCCAGGATAAGTGTTGCTAAATAAAAGTGTCAATCTATATCCCTTAGAGTAGTTGTTTTGGAGGGTTTTTTAACATGAAATTATTACTAGATTTTTAAAAGATAACTGTGAACTAGAAAGAATAATCATAGAGGATGGTTTGGGATTTTTTCAATGCAACAAAATAGAACTCTTTAGCCCTATAGACTAAGAAAACAAAAGAGAGCACCATTTTACGTCACAAAAACTTGTCATGTTTTAGCATGGCTCTAATAAAGATACAAAGATCAATCTTATGTTTCAGTAAGAAAAAAGAAGACGTTCTTTTTCTGAGTCTCATGTTAAAAATAAAGGAAATAGGTATATCCAAAGACAAAAGAAGAAGGCTTTTTTAACTGCCAATATGATGAGAATATCCAAGTTTTCAATTCACAGGTAATCTGTTCTCCATGCAGCTTCTTGTAATTTAGCATATAAAGTTTCTAATGTTGGCAGGTATTGGTTCATTTCATTAATTTGCAAAATATTATGAGTTTCTTGAGAAGATATGAATTTTGGGTTGTTTATCCACACATGACTTTTTAATGTAGCCTATTAAGAAAAATACAGTGGAGTAAAACTGAAATATTAATTTATATGTTTTAATTGTTCTTTCCAAAATAGAGATGGAAAAGAAACCTGTAATATCCTAAGGAATATAAATCAGCAATGCAAGAGGAAGGACAGGCTGTCCGCTTAAAAGTCTTGTACTCATGTATCAGTGTGTGTTTTCTTCTCCTGGCGAAGAATACGTATGGTCTGAACTAAACATGGAATAACCACAAAAAAGGAAGGGGTTTGCTGCATAGGAGGAGAGGTGGCATGATGACCATCTAAGTTAGATTTGCTGTGTGGTTCTATGGAATTAGTTTTGTTTTAATATACTTTTAATCATCTGCATCCCACTCATATCAGTACAGCTCCTCTGGATTTTTACTGATTCTAGAAGGCAGCACTTGCTTACGTGGCCAAAACATAAAAGGCAGAAGTTCTTCTCATGAAAGCCATACCCACAGTAGCAGAAACTTCTGGTACAAGTCATTAAATAAATAATTCTTAGTGATGAATGATGATTTGCAATACCAATACAATTAATAGTATAATTTTCTGACCCTGCTCAGCTTACATTTACCAGAGCAGAAAGTGTTTACCATATCACTTCATTATTCAGAAATGCCTAATTTAACAACCAAAGAAAATAAATGAGAGACGAAGCAGGTATTTATTAGCATGTCAAAAAATAATGTGTATGCAGCTGTCATGGCGTGAGACAAATTAAGAGGAAATGTTCTGAAGGGGACATCTCCTCTGAAGAAGGCAAGTTTCAGCATGCCCTCCCCCACCAAACAAAAGGAATTTCTTGGAGAAAAGCGTTTATTTAACCTGTTTATTTATCAAGCAGAGTGCAAGGAGGCACGGGAAAAAGAATGAATAATATTAGATATTAGAAACTTTCTTGCTGCAGAGAAAGCTGGTGGATTTTGGAGTCCTGCTCTGTTGGCAGCCTGCCAGGTCTGTTGGTCCGACCTGGGATGCTGCAACCTTCCCAGAGAGAGAGGTCTAGCTAGAGACAACTTTCCAGGGGTCTCAGGAATTCCTCTTCTGGGTAACCTCAGCAAGGTGGGTGTAGCCTGTGGCTGCAAGTGATCTTAGCAGTGATTTCAGCTCTGCCTGGCGAGGTGATCTCAGGCTGACTCAGAGACAGAGAGACAGGAGTGCCATGTGGCCATTCCACAGGGATAGCCTTTATTATCCAGCACCCTGCAAAGGGGCCAGGGACAACAGCTCCCTGCTGAACTGGGCAGAAACTGGGGTATTTATGGGGAAAACGAGGGTGGTACCAAGAGGAAAGACCAATGGGTTAGCAAGAATCTACATGGGTATCCAGAGCATGGTGGGATCTCACCATGACCAGGGGAACAGCCTCATTGAAGGGGTGTCTCTCCTGGGGAGGGTTGAGATGAGCTTATCACAGCCCATTCAAGGGACATACCTCCAGGGGAGAGGCTTGGCAAGCTCATCTG
>VWZU01009145.1:0-11855 GCA_013397095.1 Sterrhoptilus dennistouni | reverse complement strand
AAATAATAACCTCGTAGTTATCTGTATAAAAGCAGAGTCACCTCCCATCATGGGGGGAGTCACATCGTGTCCGAGCTGCTGTGAACACCTTGGCCGGACACAAAGAACTTGTAAGATAAGAATTAATAAACAACATGAGAAACCAAGAAAACCAAGACCTTGAGACTTCACTTCATTCTTGCGCCAATTTAAAGCCTTCAGAGGTCAAAGAGGGAAAAACACTCCCTCAAACCCACTTGAACCACCAGCCTGGAATCTCGGGTCAGAAAGAAACCAAAAACCCAAGACTGGGTCAGCACGAAAGCACTCTTAAATTACTCTAACTACAAACCCTATGCAAAGACTGTACAATATAGCTTTCAAACACAGATTCACTGACTAGCATGGTGTATCACATGTAGGAGAATAAACAGTTGTCTGAAGATTACTGTGTTTGAACATCATGCATTCCTTGCAGCATTCGAGGTCTTACTGAAAAATGCAGTACTATTTTGCCTCTTCTACTTTACGTGTAAGGTAGTAGTTCTTGTCAGTTAGCCATTCTTTCTCCTGTGTGGCAAATGTTTACTAATGGATCTTTTTCATGTGTTTATATATTTGGTAGATGACACATTATTTTAATTGAGTACTTGTCTTTTTTGATATATATTCACAGCCTCTGTGGGTAAAAGACTACTATATTACTTCGTCTGACTTTGCATTCACTGCCCTGGCATCAGAATGCTGATAGTTTAGCTGGAAGTGCCCAACTTACTCCAGGCAGAGAGCTGACACATCAGAAAACTTTTTTTATATACTTCAAGAAAATACCTGGCAGATGTCAGAAGCTGTGTGACACTTGCTGGAGATGTATGGTGAAAATCATGCATGCAATTGAGGTTACTTCTGCAAAGATTAACTTTAAAAACAAAGAAAGATGTCCAAAATAAAGTAGGCATAAATTCCTTTCTTAGCAAAAGTTTCTAGTCCTGGAAGAGATGAATCCTGATTCCACATACACACCAATCCCTAGGATTAAGAAGCAGCAGGTCTCTTGTTCCTTTAATTTTTTTTTCTAGAAATGGAAGATAGCCTCCAGCAGTAACAGAAACAAAAATATGTCACTTGCTAGGACTAATTACATTAATTCATTCAAGCAGTCAACTATTTTCTTATATTCTATCAATATTCTCATTTTGCTTCAGAGGGAAAGCATAGAGAGCCTTAAAAATAATTCATTTTTCAATGGCCAAATTTCTCCAACACATGTAAGTTGTATCAATTATATCATCAAAATAAATACATGTTAATATTCAAATTTTTTCTCTACCAATTCCTACCTAGAATGTCAGATTTACTTTATATTAATAGAACAAAACAAAACAAACAAGCCCGCCAACATAAGTACATCAAATGACCATGTCAAAACTCACTTTGTGTAAATACCTTATGACTTTAATAATCTAAACAGCTACATTCAAATGGTAACTATGAGGTTTTGTTTAAAATATTTTTTTAATAGATTGTCTCTCTTAAATAATAAAATTATTGCTATTTTCTACCCCCTCTGCTACTCTCTCTCATAATTTGTGTATTCCTTTTTTAATTGTTCAGAGAATGCCAAAAGAAACAGATTGATATTGTATATATAAAACCTCTCTCCTGTTTTTATCACTAAACATTCTGTGGTAAACTTAAGGACCTATAATCCCACAATCTTTAATAATATTGACAATGAGATAGCAAAGAAACTTTTTTTTTTCCCAGTTCTTTAATCTCTTCTTGTTTTAGTTAATGGAGAGAAATTCCTTGCAGCGGAACAGAAGTCTTCATTTTCTTTCTCTATGGTGCATTTACTTGTTCTTAGAAATGCATTGCATAGTTAGACTACAGAGAAAAAATCAGGCTGTCCCCTGGATGAAATAACACTGGAATCAAACGACTGGAAATTCATGTGGAGGTACACTTCAGCTGTTTGCACAGAAATCAAAACGTCTTGGAAAATGGCCAATAAAACACAAAAGAGAGGAAGTTTACAAGCCCATCCCTTCCAAATCTGAACTGCTTGTTTGTTGTTGTTGCATCTTCACAGCAATAAAACTGTCATAAGGCAATGACTTCAATTAATTAGGCTAAAATACTGACATATCCAGCAAGCCCTGAATGCTCAGATTCAGCCAGTATTCACAATAATCTGATGGGAAAGGACTTAGTAACTGCTATTACAAAATCAATATTTTCCAAGCTTAAAGTCATAAAACCTCATATGGATTATTCCTCTTTCACAACCCACATTTCAAAGCAAAATAACATATATTGCTAAAATTGAAATCAAAATAGATTGATTATTTAGATAGAAACAGCAGGATAATCCAAAGCAGAGAAGAAATACATTTCCTTTGAATGATCTTTCAAACTTCTTCTCATCACTAGAAGAGAAAAATTCTATGGTATTGAAAGTTGGCTTAAAATTAAAGAAATAAAAACAAAATTAGAGCAAGCCAAGAAAGCCAAGAAAGTATTCTTAGTAGGGACTCACGTCCCCTATTTTCTATGTCAATGTCAATAATATATGCATTTATATTAGCTATATTATAAATCAACTACTAAAGAAAAGTAAACTTTTGAATCTTTACTGGAAAGTGAGCATGAATTAATCAATTATTCTTGTCTTGCGTAAATGACACAAGTTAGGAGCTCTTTAACAAAATTAAGTATAATATCCAAATAGAAAGGTATTAACTCTCCTTAAAGAGCTGGAGAAGTGACAGATGGATTCACAAAGGTATTATATCAATATGAGGAAGCCATAATTTCCATGTGGAATTCCGGATAAAAAGCCTTCCCGTGTGGTATGCTGTTACTACACAGTACCCCATCAGTCCTGTATTTCTGCTTCAGGTTGGCAAGTAAGTTTGGCATGTTTCAGCATAGTGTTAAATTAGCTGCTTTATTCTCTAACTCTGATGTTCACATTTCTGTACATTTTTCTTGTAGGTTCAGTAGTTCAAAGATCTTTTAAAAAATAAAAAGGAAAGAAAAAATGTTGAAAGTGTTGCTATTACCTAGATTAATTTCTGGGATTTGATTCATCCAGAGGAACTTGATGAAAAAATCAAGCTTGAAAAAAATTTTAGCAAGTTTGCTGCTCAAAAAGACATTTTTTTTCTTTTCAAGGAACAAAATCAGACTTAGAGACATCCATATTTGTAAAAGGTATCAAGTCTCCCAAATGCACTATAACACAGGCAAAGTTCAATTCACAATGCAAGCTGTCATTTAAATGGAATTTGAATGGCAGGATCAACTGATATGAATACAGCCTCAGAATGAAAATTGGAAATAAATTGTGCATGTTACATCACTTTTTTCCTTATTAATTCCTTATATGAATCACTACTAATACAGTTTGAAACAACACAGATCTATTTTAAGTTAACCGTGTTTATCAAAACCTAGAGTTCAAATTTTGCCAATAGCATCTTAACGTCTGCATGAATTTTTCTCTGATCTCTGTCCTCTGAATGATCCCAGCTATAAAATGCTGCTTCTTCCATGACTAGTACTAGTCAGATAAGGTTTTTCCTCTAGTCTTTGCGTAGCCTAGACAAAACTGTATTTTGAGCCATGACAGAGAACAAGCAGCACTGGTGGTCACAAACCAGTACAGTAAAGATTCAGGCTTATCTGAGAACTGTGTAAATGAGATGCCTTTGCACACTCTACCCAAGTGCTATCAGAGTAATTTAAGACATGATGATATGATATGATATGATATGATATGATATGATATGATATGATATGATATGATACAACACAAAGCATCTATGGAATGGGAGGTTTTTATATTCAAAAAGAAAGATTTGTACTTGAAAATAATTCAGAAATTGAGCAGTAACTATTAGTTGTCTTAGTACATGAAGACCTTTGGTGCAGCCTTCGGGCTTGTTAATTTATAAATTTTCTGAGACTGTGTAAAAAAAAGAATTTGACAGATCATCCTGCTCCCATATAATTCAGAATCAGAAAGATTCGGCTGAGAAAAATGGCTGGAAAATTTCATAATAGTGAGAGAAAAAATGGTAGATGCAAACTTAGATAAGTGGAAATGAACAACCATTGCAATATTAATTAAATTACTTCCAGTTATATGAATAAGGTGATAAACTTAGTCGTCTGAGTTTCAGGGTTGTAAAAAGTGTTCTCATGTCTCAAAAGTAAATTATTGGGAAAATTACTTGATCATTTCTAAATCTTTCTTGCACAAAATGCTCGATCACAGCAGTGTAGGAAAACATTCATGACAGTCAGCACTCCATGCTTGTTCTGCTTTTGTATGCTTTGATGAAAACCTTATTGATCATGGGCAGAAAAAGGATGCTTGCAGTTGTAATATCGCCCTCCATGTACTTTTAATAGCACTAATTAGAAGATTACCATTCCTATATAATGGGAAACAAGATATTTTTCCTCTGCCTTGCAAGGTGTTGTCTGGCACCTTTTCTTCTCTTTTTTCTAGTGCCCAGTATAAATGGTCACTGAAATTGCAGTTAGTGGGTTAAGCTAAAATACTTGAGTTCAACTTTGAGCAGTGAAAGATGAGGTCTCCCTGATTCAACACTGACATTTTTAGAGCAAAGGGACTTTGGTCTACATCACTTCTCAGCTAAGACAGATGTTTCAAGTCCAACATTTCTCCCCTAATCACTCACGACAACTTGATTTTCTTTAGGAGGAGAGCAGTAGAGGAGTTGCTAGTGGTAGCTTGTGCTTTTAAGTCTTATCATCACCCAAACATATTATTTAATATAATGGTGCACTATAAGAGAGAAGATAATGGAAAATTCCTTTACTGCAATTTTCTTGCAATTCTCAATTTGTCTCAGGCTGTGATGGAGGTCCATTAAAGCTGTTTTTCCAATACACTTCAAGATAAGTCATGATGAGGGTTATGTAACAGCTGCCACTCCTGTATGGCTACCAAGTCCTCTTCTTGAAATATGCATTTAAGACTTGAAAGAAAAGGTCATATCCTCTGTGTAAATTAGCCAACAGTATCCTTCAACAGAAATAAAATAAATGACCTAGTTCCATTGTTTCTCTGTTTAAGCATTCTCTTTATATTTTCCATCTATGTGATCTATGCCAAATACTGGGATGACAGGTATGTCACTATAACTGGTATAATTACAGAAGACATTTGTCCAATATCTGCAGACAGATGGTTTATTAAAAAATACACACAAGCAAACAAGCAAACAAAATTAAGAATGAATACATTATGGTTGAAATTAAAGAATCTATTAAAACCAAAGAGACTGGATTTCCAAATCTGCAAGTATTCAGGACAAGATGATCACAGTGTATTACAAATATATATTGAAAAGTATCTAACAATATAAAGTTAGAAAGAGGTAGTTTATCTTCCAAATATCATGAACCTCATAATCTAATTGTCTACAAACAGACAATATAAAAATTACGTCTAAATACTATAAGGATAAAGTAAGGTGAAATAAACTAAGTTAAAGTGAATGTACTTAAATATCTATTTAATAAATAGTCTTAAAAGAAACAGACTTTTATTTTCTGTGCTCTTCGAAGCTATATTTCTCAGATCTTTTACCTTAGCAATTTTCTCGAAGTTCAATCTATATTATTAAATTATTGCAAGTCATGTAAAACCTTAAATTCATAAGAAAAAGTGCTTCAAAGTTCAATAACCCAGAGACTCATTTCCACTCAAACAATATCTAGATCATTTGTAGATGCTTTGAATTGTCCATGCTATGAGAAGAAAATTATTATATTCTGGGATTTAGAGAAAAAAAAATAGTGACCAAAAAGATCAGAGATCCACCTGCAGCCCATGGAGGAGCCTCCACCCAAGCAGGTGGATGTCTGGGAGAAAGTTGTGATCCTGTGGAAGACCTATGGAGAGAGGGGCACTGCTCCTGTGCTGGAGCAGCCTGTCCTTGAGGGACTCCCCCCATGGAAGAGTGACCCATGCTGCAGCAGTCTGGGGAGGAGAGCTGCCTCTGGGATGGACTCACATGGCAGCAGTTCACAGGAAGCTGTTGCTGGTGAGATGCAGCCACATCAGAGAAGTTTATGGAGAGCTGTTTCCTGTGGGACAGACCCCATGGTGCAGCAGGGGAATCACTCCTCTTCCTGAGCAGCAGGAAAGGCCACAAGAGATGAACTGACCATAACCCCCATTCCATGTCTCCTTGCATCACTGGGGTAGGAGATAGAACTGAGAAGGAGGGAGGGGTGGGAGAAAAGTGGTTTTAAGGGCTTGTTTTACTTCTCATTATCCTGGTCTGATTTTGTTAGTAATAGATTCACTTTTAAAAGCCCACACTCTTAACACTAAGCAGCATGGAGGGAATATAAAGGACAAAATCTCACATAAGAAGGAAAATTTATGAAATCCCTGAGTGACACTATATATTGCAGCTTATTTAGACCACAAATGGACTCAAGATTTAGGATCTTGGCTGTCTAATTAAGTTTGATTTACCTACATAGGTTCTTATACCTCATCAGTGATATTGAAAACCAGACTAAATAACCAGATTAAAAGTGCTGCCATCAGTTTAGCCCAAAGGAAAACAAGTAGATCTCTTCATTTTACTTCCTGCAACAAAGGCAACTTTGCTGTAATAATTTTTGAAATCCCCTTATTGAGACCAAGAAAACAGTCACAGAACACATAAAAGAAATAAGTTATTCTTACGTGAATTAAAGGTCGTATCACTAACAAACTGCTGTAAGCAAATTTAGATTGTGCTTGCCTTTTAATTTCTTTTTCTGAAAACAAAAAAAACCTCACTGTAATGAGAGCAAGAATTAGTCTTCGTGTTCTGCAACTGTCAGGCAAGAATCCTTCTGGGTTATAAACAAACACTGTAAAAAAGTCATAACTCACTTGATATTTATACTTATGTACAGAATGAAAACATGTTTGACTTACAAACATAGTTATATAAGAATTACCTCTACTTTATTTGGAATATAAACCAAACCAAGATTTTGAACTAGACAGTCTAAAATAAATTGTCCTGTGGAACTAAAGCATGGAATAATACTTGCCTGTTCTGAATGAGATAACCTCATTCTAGGATTCATGACTTTTTATTTTCATATCTGTCTCGTTGTCCTGGTTTAGGGCAAATTTTTGGGAGGAAACTTCCGAAGTGATCTCCTCTAAAAAGAAGGTTTCAGTGGCCTCTCCCCCAACCAGTTTGGAAGAATAATCTCCTTGGGGGAAAGTGGAAAAAACTGCTTATTTAACAAGCAAAGTATTCACAAATGTGAGAAAATTAATAATATTAAACAATGGAATCTCTTACTGCTCTGAAGAGATGGCAAATTCAGAAAGTCCTTGTCATGGGCTGTCACTTGGCTCACTCAGTCTCTCATCAGTCCCTCCTGTGCTGGAAAATGTCATGTTCTGGGCCCTGGTGGGCTACAGGTGTGAGCTCCTGGGGTTTTCACAGTGGATTTTCAGTGTAGAGCAGGTTTGAACAGTTCCATGGAAAAAGACGAAGTCTTGGGAAAACTTTCGTTGACATAGCTAACATGGGAAACCAGTGGAAAAACAAAGAAAAGCTCCGTGCCTAGCTCTCTTGCTGTCCGTGCTGCAGACAGGACAGTCCATGAGAACGAGGAATGCGAGGCAGCAGACTGAAGCTTTTGCTGACAAACCACTGTGTGCCACTAATTCCCCCTCCCTTCAGTCTCAAGGCCAGTCTTAAAAGCAGAGAACTCAATATCCAGCATAAGCAGAAGAGATGACTGGGGATACAAGCATCATAAAGTCACACTAGGACACTCATGGATTTGGAACATACCAATATGTTGGCTGCAAGTATCTCTGTTGATATAGAAAACTCTCATGCAATTATGATGTATCACACTAATACTTCAAAATTGTATGTATCATATGAAATTAAGGTCAGTTTTTTCACTGCCCGAGAACTATTATATGTCCAAAAGAATAATCTGTTCTGAAAAAGTCAGTGCATTTGTTCAATTCAGAAGTGCATGATCTTCACTCATGTGGAAATTTACTCAACATTTTTATACTGCAAATATGTGTACATTTGACTCAAATGTCTGCATTTTGAAAGGCTTGAAAATAGACTTAAATGTCTACTTTTTATGTTTTCTGTATTAATTAAAAATAAGAGTTAGAAAAAGAAAATGGAAACAATAAAAATTACATTTTAAAACTGAAGTGTTTGGAGATTCTCTTGTCAGTCTTCCTGTTCTTTCTTTATCATAATTAGTGGTTTGATTTCAGTTTACACCAACTGAACTGATAAATCAGAGTTTCAGTTAGCACCGGACAAGAAGACGAAACCAAAGATGTCTTCCATAGACTGATTAATGTCATGTACAGTTAGAAAACAAATAATTCCACAATGAGGAATAGAGGGTTTACTACAGTCAGCAACACTCACAGGATGAAGGGGAAAAAATGAGGAAGACTGAAGATGCACAAGGAACCGCTACAGAGAACCTGAACAAACTAAAATCTCTCAGACGTGGTTGGTTTCACTGGTGAAATCAATGTTTTAACAAGGAACTGTAGAAAAATAGAATGTCCTGAGTTGGAAGGGACCCATCAGAGTTATCTAGTCTAACTCCTAGGCCTGCACAGGACACCCTAATAATTACACCGTGGGCCTGAGAGGATTGTCCAAACACTTCTTAAACTCTGCCAAGTTTGCTGCTATGCCCACTTCCCTGGGGAGCCAGTTCCAGTGCCCAGTCAACCTGGGTGAAGAACCTTTTTCTAATCTCCAACCTAAACCTCTCCTGACTCATGTTCATGCCATTTACTCAAGTCCTGTCACTGGGCATCACAGACATCAATGTCTATCCCTCCGCTTCTCCTCACCAGGAAATTGTAGACTGTGATGAGGTCTCTCCTCAGTCTCCTCTTCACCAGCCTGAACAGACCAAGTGACGTCCTCGTACAGCTTGCCCTCCAGACTGTTCATCATCCTTGTGGCCCTCCTTTAAATGCTCTCTAAATGCTGAATGTCTTTCTCATATTGTGATGCCCAAACTGCCCCCAGCACTGAGGTGAGGCTGCCCCAGCTCAGAGCAGAGTGGGACAATCCCCTCCCTTGCCCGGCTGGCCATGCTGGGCCTGATGCCCCCAGGACACCCTTGGCCCTCCTGGCTGCCAGGGCACTGCTGGCTCATGGTAAACTTGCCACTGACCAGGATCCCCAGGTCCCTTTCTTTAGCATTGATTTGAGGCCTCTTATTTCCCAGTCTGTCCATATATTCAGGTGCCTCATCCCAGATGAAGAATCCAGTACTTATATTAAACTTTATACAGCTGGTGACTGCCCATCTCTCAAAATACTCAAGGTCTCTCTGCAGGGCCTCTCTGCCCTCAAGGGAATCAACAGTTAAACCCAACTTAGTTCCATAAGCAAATTTACTTAGTATCTCTTCAAGTCCTCTGTCCAAGTGTAAGAAAAAGTGTAGCATCTTAGAGAAGTATAACAGAAAGTGAACATACAGTAACTCTGCAAAACATTTAAGAGCTAGTTAAAGTGAGATCTAGATGTATGTATGTATGTTAAAATTGTTTTGAATTTATATTTACCTTCTTACAATCATTAAGAAAGAATGATAAAGATTTTAGCACTATTTTTTCTGGTAGAGAGAAAACTAAAGCAAATGCCAAAGTAAATAGCCACTCCTGCAAAGGGATGATGGTTTACAACCGCAAAGCATAATGTTTACTATTTTCAGTTGTGTGATTAAGAGACAGATGAAGTCTGTTTTAAGTCAAAAGACTTGAAACAATCCATGCAAAGTTCAAGTGTTTTAGATATTTAGGAATGATTTCACGGGGCTCTACAAACACCCTCCAATACGACCTGGCAAAACAGCCTGTATATTTGCTTTTTAACTAAGAGCTGTGACCCTCCTTCAGTGGGCACAGGCACATGCAACAGATTCTCCTGTTAAGTACTTGCTGAACAGTTTTCTTGACAGAATTAGACAGATGGGCAGGCCAGGCATCAGTGGGAACTTTTAGAAAATGCTCCAGTTGTGGGAAACTATTTGTGAAGAGGCCCTAAGGAATTGCGCTGATGTTTTCTTTCTACTACCCAGTGAACCTGAAGTGCAGGATAGTCTACCCATACTGACTTCCAGTAAGGTATACAAATTTCCACATTAACTAGAAATCATTAATTTTGAATTCTATTTTATAGCAAGATGAAGTGAAAGTCTTACAGAGATTTTTTGAAAGTACATAATTTATAATAACGGCTCACAGCTGAAATGAAACACTGGAAAAAAGCCATACAAGCTTATGAACCAGCAATGTGAATTGTCTAGCAAGTGTCCAGAGGTTTTCCTAATTTTAAGAAATTAAAATAGATTATCACTGTATTTAGTCTATTCCTGGGATTTAGCCTCTTCCCTAAATAACCACTACATTTTTTTCTGTAAGTTTTTACATGGTACCAAGTCAGAAACTGGACAAAAGTATACTTTCATTCCCTCACGCAATCAAGCATCAGCTAAAGCAGGCAGTGAAATAGATGTGGCCCAGGTGATGCTTCGGAGCATCAGGGCAGAGCTGTTGAAGTTATATAACAAAATTTCATAAAGAGCAATATATCCTAAAACTATCCTTTAGGATTCTAACACCATAAGAAGGATTTTCTTGCTTTGCTAAATCAGATGCTAGGTGAGCAGACAAGCTACAATACAGGTTGAGAAAAGATCACCTGGTTTCATTTAAGAAGAAAATTAGTTAATTGCCTTCTCTGGCTCATAAGAAGAGAACTCTGTCTCTGGGAAGGAATACTTCTTACCATATGACTTTGCTAAATCCTGTCTGGAAATGAAATACATCTTTTCATCTGCTTTTGAGTTTATGTCTGCTTCCACAATTTGCTTACTTTTGTGGTGACCCAAAATGTGTGGATTGTGGAAATGTTTTACCTCTAAATCTCAAATGGGGAAGGAGATCAGAACAAGAATGTGGTAGGAAGATTTTCCCTCTTCTCATTTTTCTTTTCAGTGCCTGGCTGTCCTATTTTTTAGCAAAACTCATAATCAGAGTTCAAGTCTGTATTCATGACATTGATTTATAATCTCCCCTTATTGAATTTCTTCCTCTGTTTCAGCATTACTCTGCACTACTTCTGCAGTTTTTGTTATGTGCTGTTAATAACAGAAGCTCTGTTAGGCAACTGTATTTTCCAAAGGTCAGATCAATTTAAAGTTTCTCCATGTAGATTCATTTCCTTATTATATACCAAAGCAAAACATTGGGTTTTTACCATTTACTGCTTTCCATTTTCACTTTAAATGAAGGTGCCTATCATACTCAAGTTACACTACTGAAGCTCTATGTGAACCCATATTTTGTCTCTATAAACATGTACCTAATATCTGAAAACTGGATCAGAAAAAGATTACCTGTAATAGTACTGAAATCTACTGTCTCCAATTGCAAAGATACATCTTCTAAACTTTGTAGCATTGGTATAAGAATGTGAAAGAAAAGACATTATTCTATTAAAGATGGGGGGCAGTGAGACAGTGGAGTATTTTTAGCATCAAGACAGTGGAGTGTGGCATACATCCATACTGGGAATAGGTGTCCAAGATTTTGGTTGCGTAGGGGCTACAAGAATTGCTTGTGCGGTTGGGTTTTGTCTCATGTAGATAGAGCCGTTGCAGCTGGCTCTAGGGAACCCTCTGCTGTGGAATGCAGAGCTGAGAACCTCAGAGAAGATGATGACACCTCTGTGCAAACATCTTCAAGAAGGGCAAAAACTACCATGATCAGAGAAAGATGAGTAGATTTTCCAGATGCCAAGATGGAT
>VWZU01009141.1:77551-140290 GCA_013397095.1 Sterrhoptilus dennistouni | reverse complement strand
ACAGAGGCCTTATGGCAACACTAGTGTTCCAGAAATCCCAAAAATGTTGTGGTTCCAGGCTGCCAGGAATAGCAGGCAGTTTGTGCTTGTGGCAACAAACATCACCAACAGTCCATTGGTAGCAATTCGAATTGAGTTTGTTGACCTTGACCAGTTGCCAAACACCCACCCAGTCACTCATTCACCCTCCTCAGCAACACTGGAGGGGGGCATGGAAATAAGATGAAAGGGCTCTTGAATCACAATAAATATATGGACATCATCAGAATTTGGCACGACAAATAAGCTGGT
This sequence comes from Sterrhoptilus dennistouni, assembly GCA_013397095.1. Taxonomy (NCBI): domain Eukaryota; kingdom Metazoa; phylum Chordata; class Aves; order Passeriformes; family Zosteropidae; genus Sterrhoptilus; species Sterrhoptilus dennistouni. Next base: position 139,999 of record VWZU01009141.1, on the reverse strand, counting down.
ATGAGCTAAAAAGCACAGTAGGATCTAATTTACCTAAATTAAAAAATGTAGTTTTCTGTTTAGGTCTATTTAAAATCAAGACAAGAGAAATAATAAAATATTAAAAGGAAAAATAAGATCCCTTCACCTCCTGCAAGTGAGAAAAAAATGTTCATATTCATTTGCATATGAAATAAGTTTTGAATGCTGCATCATGAAATTCCATTGTAAGGTATGAACATCGTAAGTTTAAGACCATAGGAAAGGTAAGTCTCTTACATGCTTCCAACAGAAATTATTTAAAAGAATGAAGTTAATACCAAGAAATGATGATAAATCAGATGACAATGATACTCTTAGAATCTGAAGGATCACTCAATGCATTAACCACATGAATTGATTTTATGTATGAACACTTCATGCAGCAAAACAAACGTATTTTAGATTCAGAAGAAGCCCAGAAATCCTACACCACTTCCAGTGGGTTGAAATACATGCCTAAAGATTTTTTGTTAGAAGAAGGACTGTTCATACCTGCTTTGTTGAAGAAGAAATTTTGGACACGGTTGGACACCTTCTCCTCAAAATTACTCAAGTTTCACTGAGATGAGACTTTCCCTCTACAGGATAAACAGTTAAAGTTTCATTTTAAGGTTGATGAAAGGGACCTGCACCTTATAAATCAAGTGTTTATTGTATGTGGTGAAAATCCAACGTGGAAGTCTGAAAAACAAACCTGATTAAAGAATGTCAGGGAGTAAAAGTGTCTATAAGGCCAGATAAGCATCTAGATTAGATAAGAACTCACAAAGAAACCTCTGAAAAAGCAATAGCAAGTTCAGCGGTGAAGAAGCAAATACTGATTTCAAAAACTAGAATTTTAAAAATATTATCATCCCTGTGCTCTTAAAGCTGCAGTTCTTTAATATCATGTGTTCAAACCTAGTTCAGTACAGGAAGTTTTAGAAACTCTGGTGACCAACCACATAGGGGTTAGAGACTCTTGAATGTAATGGAAAGCTAGAGGGTTTCCCGTAAAAATTTATGTTCTCAAAATTCAGAGGACGTTAAAAGACAGCCTAACACTTGCTGCATTGTATTTTCCCCTCAAACTTTCTGGAACAGTGAACTGGAGTATCTTGGAGCTGTCCTAGGCCACTGGAATTTTGCAGCAGTGAAACACGCCAGTGTTGGGAGCCTGTTAGGTCCTTGTGCAACTCCCCTCAGGGAATGTGCTGTGGTTTAATAAGGCTGGAATGGACAGGGTAATTTATGGTGTCCCACAGCATCCTGAGCTGGGCCCTTGTTGTCCCATCGCTGTCCCCCCCCTCTCTGTCCTACTGAGGGCAGCAGGCACAGGGCAGAACTGACGCCCCCCAGCAGCCCCCCAGGATATCCCCTGTCCCTAGATCCCAGAGCCTGGCCCTGCCCAACGTATCAGGTAGCTCTGGGGGAGCACTGAGGAAGTGCTGGGGATGTGCTGGGAATGCCCTAGGGATGAGCTGGGGATGTGCTGGGGATGCCCTAGGGATGAGCTGGGGATCCTCTGGGGTTGTGTTGGGGATACACCAGGCAGCACTGGGAATGCACGGGGGATGTGGTGAGAATGATCTGGGGATACTCTGGGGAAGCTTTGGAGATGTGCTAGGGATAAGCTGGGGATGCACTTAGGTTATGCTGGAGATGCTTTGAGGATGCTCTGGGGGGATGTGCTGTGGATGAGGTGGGGGTGCTCTGAGGATGTGCTGGGGATGACCTGGGGATGTTAGAATGTGTAGTGGTTTGAGTGTCTACTAGAATTATTTACTGTTTTCCTGCTCTGAGATAGGATTAGGAAAAAAGCAAAGCAGGCTCAAACTTCAAAGGGTATAAAGACAGGTTTATTTACACAACTACAAGAGAGAAAAAATTCTTAAGAGTCAGGATAAAACCTTCAAAACACCTCTCCTCTCCCCCAACAGCTTCTTTTCTTTCCCACTGAAAACGTAGAGACAAAACTTGGAACTCTAGGTCATTTTTAGCACTTATAAAATAGTCTTTCATCAGTTCATTTAGTGAGAGCAGTCTCTTTTGGTTTACCATGGAAACTTCCCACAAGACAAAAGAGTCTTCTTGTGGCCTTTAATCCACGCAAAAGCAGCTGCCCAGGAAATCTGCAGTTGTGAAGTCCCTCCCATATCACAGCCTTCCCGTTGCTGCAATATGGGTCATGAATACTCATGGGGTATCATTTTAAAGATGAATAGTTCCAAAAGCAAAGTTTTTTCTTCATCTCCAGGGACAGAGATCTTTTCTCTTTATAGGGGCAGATCCTCATCTTCATCTCCTCTCCTTCCCTCTGTTCAAACTTCTCATAAGATCACAGCCTTTTCAATATTTACTTAGTCCATCACAAATGCCTTTGCTTATATCTGCAATCTGAATGGTCTCATCTTCCCAATGCATATTTTTTCCATAATTTAAAGAGATATTCTAGCATATTATAGTCTATTACCATAGCTCACAAAAACCGTTCAGCCTAAAACCAAGGCATCTTCTTTTCTCTTCCATCTAAGATGTAACTCTTCCTTCACTGACTTTGATATCTTCATATTGTCTCTTTACATGTCCCACTCTGGCTTTTCTCTAACTCAGAGAAAGGTTAATGTTTTGTAAGTTTCATCTGTGTAAGGAAAGAGTTAACATCCTGCAGAGGGCATGATGAATCTTTCGGGCAGTGGCTGAAAGTGGTAAAATCAGGTCGTGCTGAAGGGCCACTCTACATAGCTGCAGAGCTGCCCCTGGTCTCAGCTGCATGACCTCCCACATGGCTGGGAGAACTGCCCGGCCCAGCCAGGTCCTGCAGGCTACAATGGGGGGACACAGGGGCCACCTGGCCTGGCTAGGCCTCCCGGGGCTGCGTGGTGAGGGCGGCATAGCGGCAGATGTTAGCAGCTGCTTGGGCCAGGACAAGGTATATTCTCCTCCCCTTCCCCTGCATGGGAGCCATCGGGCCCAGCCCTGACCTGGGGTCCAGTGGGAAGGGGCCTGGCCATGGGCCAGGCCCGGCCAGCCTGGTTCTTGTGGCAAGGAGGGAGCCGAGGCCGCTCGTTACCTGTTTCCCTGGCAGGAAGGGAAAAGGGCTTTTCCTGAGATTCCTCTGATCTTTAACCTGTGTAGCCCAGAGGCGTTTCTAGCTCTCTAATTGGTTCCACAGGTTGTCAATATTCAAAGTTAGTCACTAATTGGTTTTTTTTGCCACCGCTTTCTTCAATCAATGCAAAACCAGCACAGGATGAGCTGGGGATGTGCTGGGGATGCTCTGGGAATGCACTGGGGATGTTCTGGGGATGCTCTGGGGATACTTTGGGGATAAGCTGAGGATGAACTGGGGTGCTGTGGGGAAGCTTTGGGGATGTGCTAAGGATATGCTAGGGATGAGCTGGGGATGCTCTGGGACTGTGCTGGGGCTGTGCTGGAGATGAGCTGGGGATGAGCTGGGGATGAGGTAGGAATGAGTTGTGGGCACGGAGCTGGGCCTGGGCAGGCCAGTGTGGCCACACTCATTGCCAGGATTCCTGCAGCACTCTGGGGACACCATTGCACCCCTGCTGCCGGGCCAGAGGCTTTGCCAGGGCCGGAATTACAGAATATCCTGAGCTGGAAGGGACCCACAAGGATCCTACTCACTTCCATTACATTAATTCCAGTTATTTAATTTAGATGAATTATCACAGAGTCATGGAATGCTTTGGGTTGAAAGGGACCTTAAAGCTCATCTCATTCCAATCTCCGGTCCTGGACAGGGACACCCTTAACTATCCCAGGCTGCTCCAAGCCCCAATGTTGAACCTGGTCTTGGACACTGCTGTTATAAATGAGACAGCCGGATTAGCAAAAATAAAATTAAAAAAAAATATTTATTTTTCGTGTAATAGCGAACACGGAAAGCCACAATAAAAAGGCAGCTCTGATCCCAGGTCGCCAACTGGGTGAACGTATGGACAGGCCTCTATCGCACCAGTCCTCCCCCACTCACAAATCCCACCACCATGAGTCCAATTTTTATACAGTTTCTTTTCCCCGCGGCTAGATCCTTTGTCCACTATTCTGGGATGATGTATTCTTGAAATTTTCTTTTGAGGCTGTCCCCCTCCTGAATGGATTTCTGGGCAGAGTAGGTGAGTTGATTATTCTTTCCGGGAAGGCTGCATTGGGTGGGTCGAGTTGTTGAGTCTTATCTGGTTCCCCTCCTCCTTGAGTAATTGCCGTCAACAACCCATCTCCAGGGCCAGGAGCTCTCTTTCAGGTGTTGATTTCTATTATTCTCTTGCTGGCGACACCCAACCTGAAATGCAAGCCTAGTTTTCCCAGAATGGGTGCTTATTCATTTATTTATTAACATTTTATTTCAGCATGAATTATTAAATGCAGTATATTCTCTATAACACTGCCAAGGATTCAGGGGCAGCCACAGCTTCTTTGGGCACCCTGTGCCAGAGCCTCTCCACCCTCACCAGGAACAATATCCCATCTAACCCTGCCCTCTGTCAGTGTTGTTCAGAAAATACTCACACCAGAGGTTTACGTCCAAAAGGAGACAAAGGAGTTGTAAAACTTCATTCAAATAAAGGGAGAGAGGCCAGTGGGGTACATGCCTGCAGGGGTTTCTCTGTCGAGCTTTTGGAGGGTGCAGCCTTTTTTTGTCCTAAATTCCCAGCCACATGTTGCCGTCTTCCTTCCCCCATCAGCTGAGTACTAGGTACAGCATTCCCAAACTGCCTACCCCATATCCCCCCTTGAACCTGGCATTTTACCCCGAAGTTCAGAAGTTCAACTTTGTGCAGACCCACTTTTCTGTTTCAGTAGCAAAACTGTCTGGACTCTGCAAGGAACCTGCCACTTGAAGTTAATAGAGACATTAAGACCTATTTGAAAGCTGTTAACACCCATCCCCTCACCCATGGGATTGTTTGTGAAGACATCAGCATTGATCTTTCCTATCAGTGGGAGCCATTCCCTGTGTCCTGTCCCTCCAGCCCTTGTCAATCGTCTCTTTCCATCTTTCCTGCAGCACCTCTAGGCACTGCCAGGCCACATTGAGGTCCCAGCTTACATGGCAGGGAAGGGCCACCTCTGTCCCACAGCTCCCCTCAGGGCCTTCTCCCAGGGCTGCTCCAGCTGCTCAGGCCCAGCCTGGATGGATCCCAGGGGTGCTCTCACCCAGGTGCAGCCCCAGCACTTGTCCTGTTAAACCTCATATTCCCAGGGGCCACTTCTGGATCCTTTCCAGATCCTTCTGGATCACATCACAAACAGGAATGAGATAAACAAAGCATATTTTGTACTTCCGATTCCCGTCTGATTTAAGAAAGATCTATCTGGGTGGGAATCAGTCTGCCTGAGAGCAGTGATCAAAAGACATTGTATGTGGAAAATACTTCTGGGTTTGGTTTCAAAAGTCCCTTAAAATTATGAATCACATTATAACAATACTGCATAGCACTGAAAGTGTTTCCTGATGGAAATTACTGAATGTTAAGCAGTGCTATAAAATCAGACAATATTTTTTCTCTCTGTGAATGAAATTAGCACTAAAGAATATGAACTATACCTATTTATCAAACTTAGCACTTTTATTTAAACAATATTATGCATTTAGAAGAATATGAAACCAAGGTTTATAGTATCAAAATTAGCTATCATTAGAATATATGATCATTGTATCCTTTCATGCACTTTAGCTGCAAGAGATCTGTAAATCACAAGTTTATTTTTAAAGTTTTCTTATGTTTCTTAAATAAGGACACAGATTAAAAATTTTTTTAAATAGAAACCAACAAAAACCAACCCACAGACGAAAAACCCAAACACAACTCTCTCCAAGTATATAGAGAATATATAATAAGATTTAAGATCCCCCATCATATACCAGATTCAAATGTTGTTACATACACATTTGAACTGACCCAGAAAAATTCTGTTCTGCACAGCTGGTGCAATGTAATATTCTTTTACTGCCAAGAATATGTGTGAGTGCAAAGAGATCTGGATGACTTATTAATATTGTTCCTCTAACATTTAGGCTTTTATGAGGACATCTAGAAATTTCAATAAAGTATAATAAAAAGTTTTATTTTTGGCATATCACAGAATAGTAAATGTAACAGGCTAACCTTAAGGAAAGATAAATGATGCAGATATTCTCACAGCTCAGATTTCCTACTGCTGTTATTCACAGCTATTTGCTCCAGGTGAGGATGCAGTCTAAAAAAGTCTAATTCCTCTACAGTAAGTTTTAATTTTGATTGTTTTTTTCTAAAGCCAAAGCTAATGAAAATTTAGAAGTATCTTCTGCCCACCCCATGCCCCACTCCTAAAATACAAAAATAGAGTTAAAGGGAATGTAGGACCTAACAAAAAGGTTTGATTTTTCCCAATTGTAACTGGTCCAACTCTAATCCAGGAAAGGAAAATTAAATATGGCAGCACCCTGTGCGTTATATCCAGGTTGTTTTAGAGTTGCTTTACAAAGTTTAGTCCAAGTTTTAAGAAAACTCTGAATGAGAGAAGTCGGGATAAGCATATTTATCTTATCATTATTTAAAGTTTTGAAAGTCACTCTGTGCTTCCTTTCTTGTCAACTGGAAATATCACAGAATCATGGACTATCCTTCATTGAAAGTGACCCACCAGGATCATTGACTCCAATTCCTGGCCCTGCTAGGAACACTCCAAAATCCCACTCTGTGCCTGAGATCCAATTGGTGGGTTTTTTAATGAACTTTGACTCTAGATTTACTCTCAGAGTGATTTTCTCATGGTTGATCATAGAATTCAGACTGGTTTGGGTTGGAAGGGACATTAAAGGCTATTTAATTCCACCACAGGAATACATATCTCTCACTATTCCAGGCTGCTCCAAGCCCAGTCCAGCCTGGCCTTGGACACTTCAGGGATTCAGTGGCAGCCACAGCTTCTCTGGGCACCCTCAGAAGCACCCCCCTGGGCAGCCCCCTGGTGGGGTGCCAGGGCCTCCCCACCCTCACAGGGAGGAATTTCTCTTTAATATCCAATCTGAACCTACTCCCTTCCAGTGGGAATTAATTCCCTCTTGTCACTTGTAAAACTTAAGTGACACATCTATTAGAGGAATTCAGCATTTTTCAAGAAAAAAAGGAAAGAAAAAATGTTTATGACCTCCCAAGCAACTAAGACTCCGTAATTTGCCAGTCTACCACCACTGGCCATGAGGTATAAACTGGAGTGTGCTCAGGGAGATGCCAATGTTGTGTGATTTGTTGAGTGCTACACATCTTAAAACTAGGACTCAGGCCAAGTCCTATTTAAGTGAATGCAATATCTCCATTGACAACACATGCTACATTTTGCGTTTAGCAAAAAAAAAAAAAAAAATTAAAATCCTATGAAAAAGAGCTTCTGAATTATATTTGAGAGAGAACATAAGGTTATGTAAAAAAGCTCAGAGAGATTTTGGATAATGTTGTTACTTTAAATTTTAAAAAAGAAGGAATAAAATAAAAAAGTCAAAAGCACCTGTAATTGTTCAAGTATGTAACCACTGAAATGTTGTAAAACTAAATATATAACAACTTCTATTTTCCTAGTTTTCTCTCTTGGATAAATTAATTTACTTTCTGTATAATTCGTGTAGAATAATTGATTTATGAGTCTGGACAGGTTCTGCTGAGTCATAAAATAGATTGCTCTGAAATGTAAAAGTGATACTCATAATTCTGTGGATGTGAACATATCACACATGGAAATGCAGGTTCTCCCTGCAATGCCACAAGGAAATAAACAAAAACCTCTAGGAAAACTTCACCTCTAAATCTTTTTGGTTTATTTTTTTTTTCCCCCCAGTTTTCAGTCCCAGACTTTGCAACCCTTTCCCAGGACAGGTGGGTCCTGCAGAGTTGTTACCTATTTCTGCAGGGCTCCACACATGCTCAAGCACTTATGGATGTGCATCCTCCTCCTGGATCTTGGCCAGAGAAGCACTAAGTGCAAATCTTTTCCTTTAGTCTGCATTTCAACAGCTGAAAGTGCAAGAGGAAAAACACTGCATTTGTGTTTCCAGAGTGGTGGTGGCGCCCCTCAGAAAAATTGTCCCTGTTCTCTTGATCTTTGAAGAATGCATATGTGCTGGAATTCAGAGTTTGTGCGTGAAAAATGAAATTATCTCTGCAAAATCGGAAGCAATAACAGAAGTATTTACATCAGGCATTAGTTAATGATTTAAATAATTAATGAGCCTAAAATAAAACTGGTAAATCTAAGATGTGCTTGTTTTTGGAGCTATAAATGCTTGCACACCTTGTAAGGAGCAGGGAACACAAGGAAGCAACATAAAAATTGAGAAGGCTGTTGGATCTCAATTAGGAGCCTTATGCTGTATATTGTAAATTATGCCATATAACAGCATATTTAAACTTTGTTTTCCTCTGACTTCAGAAATGTTATTTTCACAGTTCTTCTGGGGAGTACCTGAGACACTCGCATGCTAAAATGAAAGTGTTGCAAGCTCACCTTTCTCACCTTGAGAAGTAGATGAGCAAATATTATTCATGATTCTCTGTAACATCTGCAGTGTGTCACCAAAAATAACACTCCAAAAAGAAAGGATTTTCTGAGAAATGATGCTCACTTTTAAAATTTAAAAGATTTATTAAACCTTAACAAAATACAACAAAAGACTGAATGAGGAGAAAGAGCAGTGCTGGAACTCTTCATGACCAGCAGCCACATGCTTGTTCACAAAATGGATGTTCTGCTTTATATACCCTTGGCTCCTCCCAAAGTCGTGTCAGTCAGCTACTTTTCTGCCATCTATTGGTAGAGATCAGTTTCTTACAACTTGATTGGAGGTCAGGTGTTGCCCCGCTGTGCCTCCTAGTAAGGAGCCTGTCCTCTCTCAAATAGCCTGACCAGTAACAATACGGGAGGGAAGGGAATGAGGACTGTGGGGAGAACATATAAAAATAACATAACTATACATATATAAAACTTCTCTTAACATACACATAATATTCATCCCTTAATTGTAAGAGCCAACCATCTCATTATTCATCTCTAACAGATTTCAAACCAGAGAAAAAAAAAGAAAGGGAAGGGAGGCAGAGGTAGAGGCGAGGCGAGGCAAGGCAAGGCAAGGCAAGGCAAGGATCCCAAATCGTGAAGGGCATGGAATGCTGCTGAGATCCTTGCAGGAGTAATTTGTTCTATGCTTATTTATGCCTGCAAACCCTCAGCTCATAAACCAATTTTTATTAAATACATCTGATAAGCATTAAATTCCAGTAGTTTTCACTAGATAATATTGACCTCATTGACTGCCTGTGGATGTCAATGAAAAAACCTCCCAATGATTCCCTCAAGAAATTCCTCACCACTACCCATGCACAGAGGATGGCACATCTAAATAAAGGAGCCATCAGCCTTGGGAGCTGCCAGGCATTGTTACGGTGCACTTAATATATAATCTAATCTCTATAGATTAAAGTTACTTCAGAACCTTTAACACACACTTCTGCCTGGGATTTTTAAATCTGTTTGTTTTTTTTAATTTGTAATATCCAATATAGTAAAAAAATTATGTATCTGTTATTGCACCCACTAATTGGACCATGAATCCAGTGGGGATTGGTGATGAAAGGAAGGAAAGAATTCACAGCAGGTGGTTGTTGTTCAGGGCACAGGTCCTGATCCTTAGATGGCTGAGACTGCAAAAATTACCAATTTTTAATTATATCTCTGTCATGTTATTGTCATAATCACAACATGATTGTGGCCTTGGAGTGGACCATAGAAACAGAATAATCATAAATAAGGGTATTTTAAATACAATGTTTTCCATGTCTCCTCCCTCCCCAAAGGACAGTCTCTGTCATCCAACCGAATGAGCTGTAAAGATCCACTGGAAAATGTTAGTTAAAATCTATTCTTTTGGGGATCATTTTCTAGTGGCTAATGGCATAAAAATCTTTTATTTACTAAACCACATTTCCAGACACCAGGTTGTGCTTTAAGACCTGGGAAATGATGGATGGAGCTATTTGTCTTGATAATAGAGGATCTCCAAGAACAGAAAACCAGGAAGGAGTTATCAGCCCAAATTCTATTTAGACTCATGTGTTGGTAAACAATTATAGGGTTCAACAGAGATTTTAATTAATATAATCACATACTAAAAGCATGCGATAAGAAAAATAACAAAAATTCAGGGAATAAAAAAGCTTTTTCTTTGTTTGATCTCCTGATTTTTATTTCACAGAATCAGCTGGGTTAGTAAAGACCTTTGAGATTTTTCAGTCCAACCTATTTGTTAATAAGAATGAGCAATAAATGATCAGGACAAAACTTCTTTTGTGGCCCTGCCAGCAGGCAGAGATGGAAATGCTGCTGCTCACAGGTGGAAACTGATGATTCCAGAACTATGTAATGTGCTATGAAAATTAAACTTTTCCAGACTAATGAGGTGACATTTAAATTCTTAAAATTAGTGGCTGTGGAGTGGAAAGTAACCATATTCACCAAGAACCAACAGACCCAGCTGTGTTTAGTGCGTTCAGTGCTGCTTTCATTCTATTCCTCAGCTATCAGTCTCTCAGAAGTCTGCTTCAATAACCCTCAGTGACACCCTCCTGTGTCAGCTATGACAGTAATTATATTTAATTCTTGTCTTATGTTGTTGTTGATTGTCCAGGGTTGTAGTGTAGGATGTACACAAAGTATTTAGTCTATCACCATCTTCATGAACTGTTAAACCAAATGGGGCAGTGTTCTTCCCAGGCCCCCTTCCTTCGGGCTGTCTTCTGCTTATAGCCCATCAATGCCTTGCCCATGACTCACAGGTAACTCCCTCCAGGAGTTATCTTTGTTTAATGGACCATCAAGGACCCACTTCACAACTCATCATCCATTGTGAGATGCTCCGCCCAGGGGGAGGAGCCAAGCATTCTTACTCGGATATAATCTGGGATTTGGGACAGTACAAGCAGCCCTTACCCACTGGATTCCCAGAGGACCAGAGCTACCAGACCTTTCTACAGGATCACTGCTTCAGGAAGAGCACCTCATCTGGACTGCTTCCACCATCCTGCTCAGGTTGTATTCTGACTCTGTCAGTGGTCTTTTGTATTATTGCATTTGTTTTATTTTATTTTACCTTTTTTCCTTTCTTCTCATTAAATTGTATTTCTGACTTGGAGCCTCTCACTCATTTTACTTTCAAACCACAACATTGAGAAACAGAAAAATGCTTTATCATGACAAATCTGATATTCTAAAATTTTCTGACAGAGACAGTACTCAGAAGTTCATTTGACTTTTATTAAATTCAGCTGACAGGTGAATGAATGCTGCTACAATTAATGCTATAAATATTTGTGAGCCTGGGTGGAATAGAACTGCAGCACAGGTTCCCAGAACCTTGAATACCAGAGAATCAGTTTATCTATGTAACAAAGTTAAGTTGAAATATGAAAATATACATTGCTTGGATTTCTTTTTAGACATGTAGCTAGACCTATTGAAACATCAGATCTAAACCTGATTGTTCTCATGCAATTACTGTTGCTGGAAATACTCACAGAAATAACTCATATTCTGGTCATAGTTAAATCACTCTTCTCAGGGTTTCATAAGTTCTGGACAGAGCGAGGTCTCTCACATGCTTTGGTCATGAATGTTTTGGATGAAGCCCCATTTTCAGTATTGATCTTAACCCATGACTGTTGCAGTTCTTTACAACCTTTTCCTTTACTTATTTACTCTTTTTCTGTATTACAAAGCACTGCTCTCTCCAACTTCTTCAGCATTTCTGTATCATTCAATTCCACATCCCTTCTCATCAGGATCCCTCCCAAGTGCTATATGACTTAAGAAACCAAATATTTACAGGACTTTTGTCTTTATGCACTGCTGTGGGTTTGGCTGGCTGCTCATCACCCTCCTTTGCAGTGCTGCGTGCAGTTGACAGTGACACGAGTCTGGTTTTGCAGTGGGGGCTGCAGAGTGTGGTGGGCAGCCAGGGACTGTTTGTTGGCAAGGACTATGACAGGCTATCACAGGCTGGCACAGTCATAAGCTGATTAACACCCAAATGAGGTCATTATCACCCTCTCACCCCGGAGCTTTAGGACACTGACTCACACATGGGTTTGAGTATTCTGTGATTGATTCTGATCACCCTTTGCAGCTTGAAGTGTACAGCATTGCCCTTTGTCACCAAAAAGGGACACGGATCACACAGTGGGGAGTCTGCCAGTTAGAAAATCATAGCATCCCACAATGGTTTGTGTTGGAAGAAACTTTAAAGATCATTTAATTCCACCACTGCCACTTTCCACTAGAGCAGGTTGCTCCAGGCTCCGTGCCACCTGGCCTTGGGCACTTCCTCAACTTTTGTGCAATATCTGACATAAAGAAGTGATTCAGTCTCTCACTTCACCCAGCATAATGATGTCATCAATAACTAAATGTGGTATTTTATCAGATTTCCCTATCTAGGGATGGTAAATGGATTTTGGATTGCAAGATATCAGAGCTCAAAAGACAATGGAGTTTAGAGCTTCCTAAAGTGTGTGAGGGGTTATTTGGTGATCCCAGGGCAATAGCAGGGGAAAAGAACTAAGTGTGTCCCAAAAAACTTAATCACTAAGAACATATCCATCAGGTTGGAACACCATGAAACTGAGCAAGGAAGGATTTAGGAACAGAGCTCAAAGTACATGGAAAAGCTTCTGAGCTGACCAACATCTCCAAGTATCAGCAGGGTATTCATGCCTCATTGTTTGGTGATTATTGCTGCCGGATATTCATACAATATATTCCAACCACAAGTCTTTCCAATGGAGCTGCTGCCTCTCCATTTCCCCCACTTGCTTGATTCAAGAAATGTGAATTTGTCAAACTGCAAATACATTCAGTTAGAAAGCAGAGAAACAGTCTCATTTCCTTTGATATGAATAACAAACTAATTAGCTGCTGCAGCGTGTTTATTTCTTGTTTAATAAAAAGCTGACACGATGGTCATTAGTATCTTAGGATGTACTCAGCTTAATATGCAAAGCATACCAAAATTAACATAATAATTATGTTAGAATAAAAAGGATACAAAACATTTAGATGAAATTAACTCTTTAAATGATTCCATCTTTAACACTAATGCACTAACCCAGGCAGTTGCAGTATTTCTTATTGTGTGCCACACTGATAAATTAAATGCACCTTGGATACCTTTATTTATTCTCACAGACCTCCATTCATGGCTGTGATGAGCAGCTCTAGGAATAAAATATGTCTCAGAAGAAGAGATTTTCTTTTTTTTTATGCTTTACAGTATCTACATGCACACACAAACAACAGCTGTGCTACCAAAAGGAAAGGGTTCATGTGCTTTCCTGAGGAGAGACATTCTGCCCTTACAGTTCTTGTAAGTTTATTTGATTTAATTATAAACCAACATTAGCTTGTTCCCATCTGCTCATTTATGTTGTTTTAGCATCTTATTTTGTTCCAAAACTAAATTAAAACACATGGAAATTCTATTAAGGCTGCCTAGGTAAAATCACAAAGTTTAAGTTCTAAAGTTAAGCACTTTTCAGCTGCACACATCTCTCTCTTTACTAAGCACAGGAAAACACAGAGAAAAATTCACATTTACATCCACTGTGCCAGTTTGTCACTTCATTTGTTTGTTTGGAATTTTTTTTTTTTTTTTAATAAGAAGGAAGGACTGGGCAGGTGGAAGCACCTGTGGAAGTTCATTACTGTCTGGCTTTGCTCTTTGCTGCAGCCGTGTGTAAGAGTGTTACCCCTGCACTTTGAGGGGTAACATGTTGCGACGTGGGTGTCGACCCTCACAGAGGACAGCAGGCAGCAGCAGGGTCAAACATGGAAGGCTCCTTTATTATCTGACTCCAATAACTTATATACACTTTTTACAAAGGGCCAGGATTGGCCCAAGGAGGTTACAACCTCCTGACTCAATTGGTCACTATGACCATCAGTCAAATTCTCTCTCAGAGAACAACTATGCAAAACATACAAAATTCTAAAAATACACATTGTTTACATGAAGCAGCGTGAGAATCAGGCTGCAAAGGTTCAAACACTTGAAAGCAAGAAAATCAGGGGCGACCTAAGAGTTTTATATAAGGTCTTTTCTGGGACAGATATCTCCATCCTGCACCAAGAACAGCCTTCACAAGAGGCATTTCTGCTCTCCCCAGACGGCATGAGAAAAGACTACGTGATCATTTTACAAAGGAAAGTCAGCAATCACCTGGAGAACTTTAAACTGACACATACATACAATTTTTTTTCCCCCAATGTTGATATCTTTCAATTCAATCCTTCAATCCCAGAACTGAGAATATGAGAATAATGGGAGACCAAAAGGAGAAGTAGCTGCTTGGAAGAAAAAGTGCAGAGGAACACTGGAACTATTTTCACTTTCTTCAAATTAATATATAGACCATCCAGATATCATTTTTACTGAAGAAACTTCCTTTGTGGCCATTGCCCAGCTTGACTTTTTATACACTGGTGACCATGGCCTAGGATGTGCAGGGCTCTGTGGTCTACCTTGGTCTTCAAGCATTACTACAGTAAAAATACTCAAATTTCAGAGTCTTCAACTTAAGAAATCAATCCTTTGGATTTTATTATAATAAAACCTGACAGCAGAGATGCCAAAAGGAATACCAGGACTTCATACACCAATTTCCTCTGTCCACGGTGAACTTGAATGTCTGTCCTTTTCAAGTTTCATTTTGTTCCACTCCTCTGGTCTTCCTCCCCTCATATATCATCTTTCCTAAAGGAAAGTAGCATATTCCCAAAAGAAAAACAAATGAAACAGCAAACAAAACACACCCAAAAGCCATTCTTCCAAAAAAACCCCAACCAAACGTAAACCACAAATACCCCGATGATAATGTTCAGGATAGTGACACTCATAGAACAGCTTCACATAACTTTGAAATATAACAAGCCACGACATTTTCAAATATTCTGGTTTTTTATGAAGCAGTTAGTAGGGAATTCTTTTTGATATATTCCAATATGAATGTGTTCTAATAAAACTTTAATGCAGTTTTAAATCTGGTGTGCTGATCCTGGATGAAAAGATCTCTCTCTATTTGCCTCGATGTCAAGGTATTCCTGAGAGCTCTGTATTTTATGACTTTTAAGCAGAACTGTATTCTTTGGGATGCCACCCTGCATGGCTGGTAGCACTTTGTGTGCAGGAGAATTCTCCAGAGGGCAGAGATCCAGCAGGGAACAAGGTGTGCACATTCAGGACCTGCCTTCCACCTGAGCCTTGGGAGGTGGTGGGTTGTGCCTGCCTGAGAAGCCAAAGCATTCAGGTATGCACACCCAAGCACAGCAAATTAGCGGTATTTGTATCAAAATCTATCTACAATTCTGCAGATTTTTTTTCCTAGTAAGAAAGAAAAAATAATCCTGGGACTGAACTATTTCTCTGATAGTAGATAATGCCACTTTCATAGTGGCTGCTATTTATATCTTAGCAGAGAAAACTCAGTTCAACAATTAAATCAGCTTTGACTTTGAGGGGCACCAAGTGGCTGAGGGGACTGGAGCACCTCCTATGTGGAGCCAGGCTGAGAGGGATGGGGCTGCTAAGCCTGGAGAAGGGAAGCTTGTTTGGAGACCCCAGAGCTCCTTCCAGGTCTGAGGGGCTGCAAGGAACACAAAGAGGGACAATTCCTCGGAAACAGCAGTGACAGGACAGGGAGGGGATGGATTCAAGCTAAACTAAGGTCATATAATGGGAAGGGATTCCTTCCTGGGAGGGTGGGCAGGCCCTGGCAAAGGGTGCCCAGAGAAGCTGTGGCTGCCCCTGGATCTCTGGAAATGTCCAAGGCCAGGTTGGGCACTTGGGCTTGGAGCAGCCTGGGACAGTGGAAGGTGTCCCTGCCCATGACAGGGGGTGTCACTGGATGGGATTTAAGGTCCCTTCCCACTCAAACCATTCCATGATTCTATTATTCTATGATATCCCACATATGGCACTGTTGCATTTACCTAAAAGAAGAAAAAACAAAACAAACAAAACAATGTGGTTTCTGCTCAAACCAAATATCTTAATTCCCTTATCAATTTGTTTATCTGCAATGGGTGGTCCTGGTCAGTCTTCTTTCTGACTTGTTGATTTTAAAATATCTCATTTGTCTTGAGGGAAACCAATTATTGGAATTATTTAAGAACTATTTAATTACCAACTATGTGAGAATAAGTTGGTACTGCAAGGAACCCCTATGGATGCCTATTACATTTGTCTCCATATGGATGCATCTTCAACTCCTGGTTCCCTTTGTGTCCTTGGGAACAGTCTCTCCTCATTGGGAGTGTTTCCGATGTGCAGCATGTTGCTGCCTATTTTTGATGCTGACATTTCTGAGAGCAGTTGGGGTAATACACTTGTACTAACAAACTGAGCTGGGGAAAGATTAATATTTTCCTGGCAAAAGTCAGCCATGTGATAATAATGGCTGCTTGCTTCTTCAACACAACTTCTTAAGGAAGGTTACAGTAAATTAACCCAAGCTCTGCCTGTCAAGTAATTTTTGGCCACATGGCGTGTTTGCTCTTTGATAAACTGCTACGGTTCAGCATGCATTGTGCTCAGCTAGGAAAGAGCTGGAAGAAAAAAGCTGCTCACATGGACAGATTTAGATTCTTTGGTAATTTATCCAAGGAATGATAAGCTTTATTTAGAAGAAGAGTCCCAAAAGTGCAGGTCAAGATGGGTGTTTGTAGCCTATGACTATCTCAGTGTAGAACATGAGGATAAATGGCTTGATATTAATATATTCAAGATAGAGATTGCTGAAAACCTCTTTTTTTTTTTTTAATTTTAAAATACTTTGGGTTTTTCATGTTTGTCAAATTCTCACACCCTTTTACTCTTTTTTTTTTCCAGTGAGGGCCCTGATTCAACAAAACTCTTAATCATCTTTTTCACAAAGGCCTCCAGTGACCCTAAAAATAAACCTACTGGATTAATATCTATATCTATATCTATCTATCTATCTTCTATATCCAACATCCTTTCCCAAATAGTGGTTGGGCAGAGGGACTCAGGAGAAGGCTGCAAGAACACTGAACCCATAGAAAGCTGCACCCTGGCAATCACTCTATTCACTTCTCTCCACCTAAAGACTGTGGAAGGTTTTGCTTAACTAACAGCTTTCTGTCCACCTTGCCCCCCACACTTTTCAGGAAAGGAACGAAAAGGTGGGAAAATGCCCTATCCCCCCAGGCAGTCCTTGAGGAAGACAGCAGCAGCAGGGAAGGTTACACTTGGCTTGCATCAGGAGGAGCTGATGCATCAGGAAGCTACTAAGAGCAGCGAACCCTCCCAATCCAGCCTGGGGACACTGCTGCAGTTGCCACCCAGCCAAGAATTTGGGCAGAGCTCCAAGGAACCTGCCAGAACCAAGGCCCTTCAGGGTCACCCTCCGCCAGCTCAGCAAAGGCTGAGCATGCAACCCCAGCATCCCCTTGTTCCACACTCAGGTAGGAGCCCCCAGGACACCGGTGTTCAAAAGGCCATTAACATTCAAAAATCACAGAGGTGCACTTCCTTTGCCCTTTTTCTACTGCCTGCTCCCTGCCCTTTTCCTAAACCAGGAGGCTTTATAGAATTCTATGTATTTCAAGATGTCAGAAGTGAAAAGAAAATAAAATAGACCTAAGTGAATGTTAGAAAACAAAATTATCAATGTCTCACATCAATGCCTAAAACTTATCATAGTCTGTGGGATGGGAAACCAAGAGTTGAATGAGTAAAACCTCAATATTTCAATTTTTCTAAACATGTTTACATTTCAAAATTTGGTCTCTCTTGGAAATAAAAACACCTATCTCTCAGAAACTTCTGATAAAAAAAGAAAAATTAAAAAACTATGGAGTCTATTCTAAATAGACACCATAATTTAATGTCTAAATTTAGACAAAGATTCAGTTTGAAAACTCCTAGATCACTGCCCTTTCATTTAGATGTATTTATCATTTCTATTTTTGCCACTCTTACCTGGGTGGGTTTCTTTCAAACCAAGACAGATGGGAAGTCAACACAAAAGATGCACCAGAGCAGTTAGAAAAGCCCAATACACAGATCATCACTGCAGCCTCAGAGCTAAGACTGCTCTTTGGTGACACAACCCTGACTGGGACCTCATTAGTCCAGCTGGAAAATCAAAGGGTGTTAAAACCAGACAGTCTCTTAATTAGTACAGAGTGCTGATCCCTTCCTCTGGAGTGCTAAAACTGCCTCACTGGTAGAAAATCTGATCTAGGAAGTAAGATGGAAGAAAATTCTCTACATGGAAACTTGTGGTTAATGAATTAAATATAGAAAACCAAACCAATATAGATATTATTTTCAAATCATGTGATGTGCAATATATTAAAACATCAGGAAATATCTACATGTCTATATATGTATAAATATCAAAAAGGCCTTTTGTAAAGGAAATATATTATGGTTGCTATCTGCTATAATAATTTTATTGCATTTTATGCAATTTTCATATGAAAATATTTCTTCTCTTCCTGCTTGTACTTTGAATTATTTTTAAATTGAATACAAGGCTTTCTGCAATCTTTTCTCATCTTCTACTAATAGCAGTGGGATTTAGATTATCAGGTAACATTATAAATTGGAAAACTAATCAATTGGAACTTGGTGTATACCAAGATTCAGTTAGTTTCAGTAGAAATGCTTCAGAGTATTAATGAAAAATGCTCAGTCTTGAAGAACAAAATCCCTTCTTCCCTGTCCATAGTCCTGGTGATCTCCAGAAAAGCCTCCCAGGCTCTGCTTTGATACTTCCTTGTGATGAAAGCTGAGAGCTCAGGATTTAATGAGCTCTGATTTCAGGGTGACCATGAACAATATTATCTGTGTATGTACTCTCTTTGCATTTCTGTTCAGATTTTTACTGGATAATGAGAGCCATCATAAAAAGAGAACAGAATCCTGCACACCTATGATCATGGAATTCTTGGCATTTCACTTTCTGCAGCTTCTAACTTATAGTGAGTACTTGGAGGAAGTACTAAGCTGCCAAAAAAAGACCTGTATTTTCTTACCAGTATTTGAATCCTTCCAAGATCTCATCTGCTGGACAGGGGTCTTGTCTGTCCACCACAAATTCCCAACTCCACTACTTATTTAAGAACAAATATATTTTATTAACACAGTTTTGTACAACTTGTGGAAGGGCTATGAAGCACAGAAAAGAAGAGAACAGCAGTGAAAGATGATAGTGGAGATTTCCTCAGCTCCAGATCATGATTAACAAGCCCTGGAAAGGAGACATATAGAAGAACAGGTAAAAGATGCAGCGGGGGGCACAGTGGAACTTGTGAATTGAGATATCTTAGTCTTGGTTGGGTACAGGCTGTGGTGTAGAAAGATCACAGACATGAAAAAGAGCTAGGAAGAAAGCTAACTGTCAAGGTCTTTAAAACAATGTAATTTTGTAGAGTCTGCCAAATGATGTGAACAATAAGCTGTCTGTAGTTTGAGGGAAAAGTCTTGTGACTATGGCCTATTTTGAGCTGTAACAAGTATATAACACTGCACTGTGAGAATAATATTTGACTTAAATTCCTTTTACCCTAACTTAAAAGGCTTCAACTCTTTCTTACCCTGACTTCAATAAACTTCAACTCAAACTCCAACCTATTTTTGCTCAAGCTTTGATTTAAGGCTCCCTGCTTGGATTACTTTTGCACTCCCTCTTTTGAAATCCCATCTCTCACTTGCCTGGCAGAGACACACTTGCCTTTTGCACAGCTAAAAGCTTTGTTATATTTTGGTGTTTGGTTCCATTACAAACATCACGCTGTGAATAATTCATGATGAAGGATCTAATTTAGTGGAAAAATAGTAATAAATCTCTCAGACACATATTTGCACTCAAAACCCCACAGGTAAAAACCCAAAGGGTGTTTTGCCAATCTGGACAGTTTTGTGTTTTTTTAATGAAGTGGACATTCCCTGGTCTCCATGAGTCAAGCAATTAGCCAGTATTCATAATACTTGGATTACTTCCCAGCAGTTTACTGTTCTTTACTTTTGCTACACCAGGGAGAGAAGCACTTGTAACAGGTGAGACATTTCTATCCCAAATGCTCCAGCTGAGATCTAGGATGTGAGTAAAGCAGCATCTGAGCAGCATTTTCTCCTGGGAGAGAATTTTTGGGCCTTTTCTAGCAAAGAAATTTGAAAGGCATGACAGGAGCATATTAGGTTGGGTTAAGAGCAGAGGGCTTCATGTCATGTTAAAGATAACTGCTGAGCAACTGAGTAAGGAGAAAAGCAGCAAAGTAGGACAACAGAATATGTATGTATCAGAGAGATGGGTAGATATTTCCTAATTTTGTTTCTATTCAATGCCTTGCCTGAGTGCTGGGGAAGCACTGGAAATCATGAGCTAAAATAAAGACATTAAGCCATTTGAGAGTTTCCAAAAGAGGCCATGAAGATGGTGAAGGGCCTGGAGGAGCAGCTGAGGGCACTGCACTGGTTCAGCTGCAGCAGACGACGTGAGGGCAGAGCTCCCCAGGGCTGCAGGGACAGCTCCGAGCTCTGCTGTGGGCCAGGGACAGCACCCAGGGAATGCTGGAGCTGGGCCAGGGCAGGCTCAGGCTGCAGAGCAGGGAAAGATTCTGCTCCCCCCAGAGGGTTCAGGCATTGCCCAGGTTCCCCAGAGAATGGGCACAGCCCCGAGGCTGCCTGAGCTCCAGGAGTGTTTGGACAGTGTTGCCAGGGATGCACAGGGGGGATTGTTGGGGTGTCTGGGGACAGGAGCTGGATCCATGATCCTAGGGAGTTCCTTCCAGCTCAGGATATTCCATGATTCTGTGATAACCAGACACATGGGCTTCTGCCTCTGTTTCTCATTCACCTTCTGTTGGGTTTTCTTTGAAAAGAATTCTTCGGGTATTACTCAAATGTATTATCCAATGTATGTACACACTGTGCTACAGATTAACCTCTCTGCATTGGGGATGTAACCACAGCTCCTTTCTCTTAAAAAAAGACTTACAAACCCTCTCGTAGAAAAGCTAAATGCAGTCTGAATCCAAGTCAAGGCAACATGGGGCACTTTGAAAGACTTTCATCCTTAAGCCTTGTAGCCTGATTTTACTTTAGAGAGCTTCAATCCAGCAGTTACTGAGCTACTACAAAAACAATACCACATCATAGTGCTTCTCACATAATTTTGGTATAATTATTAGGAATAAATAATAAGCAAGTTATGGAAAATGAGGAAAGAAATTTCTAGTGAAGTCCTCCAACATGCTTACAAAATTACTTAGGTTTTGTTCCTTGAAGTGTGTAAGAGGATGTCTCAAAATTTTCATTCTCTCTTATGGGAATTAAGCTATGAGGGGCATCTTAAAAAGCAATGCTACTTGTGGATAAGTCTTTTCATTTTGTTGAAATATAACCAACAGAAGTAGCAGAAGTTAATTAGCAACGGATCTGATCAGTGGCATTGCTTTAGTGTGTGTTATTAAAACACTGAACTACCATGCAATGTTTCTGGGCTGCCATTATTGAGATTTTGTGGTAGCACAGCTTAAATGCCACTCCAGTAGTGACAGATGGAAAAGTAGGGTTAATTACCCACCTCAGCTGGGCCATATAAACATTCCCTGCTGCCACACAACCCTTCCACCTTTTGATACCCAAGGCAAATTTGATGAGTACAGGAATTAAATGATAGTGGCTGATCCAAAATTATTTTTAATTTACTAGTTCTAGTGTAAGTTAAAAACAAATAATACTGTTACTAAGCCTATTTTATTAAAAATTGTCATTACAGGATGCAGGGGAATGGGTTTACTCTGCCAGAGGGCAGGGTTAGATGGGATATTGGGAAGGAATTGTTCCCTGGGAGGGTGGGCAAGCCCTGGCACAGCGTGCCCAGAGAAGCTGTGGCTGCCCCTGGATCCCTAGCAGTGTCCAAAGCCAGGTTGGACACACTTGGGTTGGGCTTGGAGCAGCCTGGGACAGTGGAAGGTGTCCCTGCCCATGGCAGGAGGTGGAGAAAAATGAGCTTTAAGGTCCTTTTTAAACCCAGGCCATTCTGCAATTCCATGATTCCACAATAAAGGACATCACAGCAGAAAGCTATTTTTGTAGTTACTCACACAACCTCACACTTTCACTACAAACTTCCCCAAATGACCTGCTCTCTCCCAAACAACACTGCTGTAATGTGGTGATTATTGGCAAGGGGAGGCAGTGACTAATTGGATAGCAAACTCCAGAGTGCTGAGGAGAGAAGAATCAAGTCACAGGGATAAATCTCAAATCCTACAGAAAGATTATGTTACTTCCAGTAATTAAACAGAGCAGACAGGATTTGATTCTTGAAAGTTTCAGCTAAACCCTCTCTGCAACAGACTCTGTGAACTCTACAGAATGGAATTTATGAATCTTAGAAGGAAAAATGTCTGCTCTGGATGTGGCAGAATTGAACCAAAAATTCCAAACTAGATATCTCAGATAATAAGAGATGAGGAGTAATTAAATAAAATTTCAGGTCGTCTAAGTACGAATGCATGGCAGAAACCTCTGCTGAGAGAAAGCAGAGGAAAATTACGGGAAAACTGACCAGAGGGACAAATGTAAACAGAAAAAAAGGTTATTAATGATATTTGGATGCCAAAAATAGTCAATGCTTCTCTTAAAAAGAAGTAACTTGGGCCACTGATCCAATGAAGTAAAGGCAAAAACAAGAAAGGAAAGCAAATAAAGCAATAAAAATAATATCAAATACATTCTTTTTAGTATAAATAATAATTGGATAAATACTGATAGAAGACAATAAACCTAGGGAACAACCAAATCCTCAGTAAAAACATGAACCCAGATTATAGGAAAAGCACTGTATCAGAGTGAAGGACTCCAAAGCTAAATGCCATACCCTTCCTTCAGTAAACCTGGGAGTGCTTCCTCTGCAAATTAAGACCAGGAAAGAGATTTATGATGACTCCACATGTGCATGTAAAGAGCTATTCTAAAATATAAGTATTTCTTAACTTCCTAGATATGGTTGAGGAAAATAAAGTGGAGTACAAAGCAAAGAGAAAGGCTGTGCCTCTGCCCTGTGACCTGAGGGACAGAAATGTATCTTCAAAAGGAGAGGGATGAGCTTGGGAATCTCAAGGAACCTCAAGACACCAAGAAAACCGCTTGGAGTTTGGATAATTCAGCAAGCCCTGCTCTAAGCCCAAGCTGTCAGGCTGCTCAGCAGGACTGGAACAAATGCCAGGATCCTATGGACAAGGTGGAGATTTATTTTTTAATCTTTTAGCTATCTTTTACCCAGAATTTCCCAAGGTACTTTAAGCTAATCTAGTAACACTAAACAAGACCAATTTTAAGTAC
This sequence comes from Sterrhoptilus dennistouni, assembly GCA_013397095.1. Classification (NCBI taxonomy): domain Eukaryota; kingdom Metazoa; phylum Chordata; class Aves; order Passeriformes; family Zosteropidae; genus Sterrhoptilus; species Sterrhoptilus dennistouni. The sequence continues at coordinate 116,574 of VWZU01009141.1, read as the reverse complement.
TAGGTTTTTGGCAAGTACATTTTGAAGAAGAGAAGTAAATCAGCAATTGCTATCAGAGCTCTACTTGGTGAAGATCTCTCCCACAAATGTCTCAAACATAAAAGGAATATTTTAGGGATGGGAATTTCTTAGCATGAAATGTTGTGGAATGGTAGACCACTTTCCTCACCAATGAATACCAGCAGTAATCTAGAGAACAATAAGCAACATTTACCAGGCGCCTAATAACTTATATTAGAAGTGTTGTCCCCCTAAAGGTAAAACCTTTGTCAATTATATTTTTACCAGCAGCACCATGTGACAAATTATGTAATATGAAAGTGTAGAAAAACAGTATTGAGGTACTGGACTTCATTATCACAGTATCTCACCAAGTGAGAGCTACAGAAAATGGACTGGCTACAATTTGGGGAAAAGGTAAAATTAGGAATACTGAAACTACACATAGTAAAAAAAACCCAAACAAACAAGCCCCCTGGAAAAAAAAACTTTCCCCAAACAACCAAAGAAAACAAAACTACCAAAAACTCAAACAAACAAACAAAACCAAACCCAATGTCTAAATTACTTACTTCTCCATTCACCACAGGTGTCCTGAACACTTTCCATACCTTAAAAACTCTAAAATGTTACCAAAACACACATAATTTTTTTAGTTGTACTTTTTAGTGATTCGTTGCTTTCAGGTATCCTCTGGCATTTGTAGCACTTTTCAATTTTATGGGATCACTGACTGATACGCCTGCAAATTTGGCCTACAGAAGAATTTATGCACAGCTTCAGTGACAATTGATAAAATACTGTAATTCCTTCAGTTAATATTTTGATGCCACTGTCACTTACACCTGAGAATGCCAGGTTGTCGTGGTTTGAAAGCAAAACAAGTGAGAGGCTCCAAGTCAGAAATATAATTTAATAAGAAGAAAGGTAAAAAGGTAAAAATAAAATAAATAAATGCAATAACACAAAAGACCACTGACAGAGTCAGAATACAACCTGAGCAGGATGGTGGAAGCAGTCCAGATGAAGTGCTCTTCCTGAAGCAGTGATCCTGTAGAAAGGTCTGGTAGCTCTGGTCCTCTGGGAATCCAGTGGGTAAGAGCTGCTTGTACTGTCCCAAATCCCAGATTATATCCAAGTAAGAATGCTTGTCTCCTCCCCCTGGGTGGAGCATCTCACAATGGGATGATGAGTTGTGAAGTGGGTCCTTGATGGCCCATTAAACAGAGATAACTCCTGGAGGGAGTTACCTGTGAGTCATGGGCAAGGCATTGATGGGCTATAAGCAGAGACAGCCCGAAGGAAGGGAGTCTGGGAAGAACACTGCTCCACCTGGTTCCAACAGTTCATGAAGATTGTGATAGAATAAATACTTTGTGTACATCCCACACTACAACCTAGGACACAGGTAAATTACTCAGTAGATGAAGCATTTACCCAGGGACTGATAATAGAGCAGCTTGGAATCAGAAGATTATCATTATTTGGCCATTGAAACAACTCTGTGAAACTGGGCTGGTACCAGCCGCACTGTGCAGGTGATGAATGACAGCTGCCAGTCACCCAGGGAGTCCATCCCAGGGTCAGGGAAGAAAGGAAGAAATTCCATTTATAACAGATTGTATTGCCAATGTCAACTCTTTAAAAACAAATCAAATGGAGGGGGTATTAATTATTCATTGGGATGAAGGTTTGTGAACTGCCACAAAGAGCTCCACTGGGTTTGGGAGGAGGAGGAATGAAAAATGCTGGAAAGATGTAAGAGAACAGAGCACACTATAATACAGCAATATTAATTAATAATTCAGATATGGTTTATGTTTAATAGGTTATGAAGCCATTTGGGGTTAATAAACTGATTGGCTTTTAACTTCGCAGTGCAGTAGGCACTTAAATGCTTCTTAAAGAGGGAATGCTCTAACATTGTCTTGGAAAATGAACATGTTATTTGGTAACAGTGATTCAGTTTATTGCACATTATCCCCCATGTGGAAAAGTGGATAATTATAATTAACCATTGAAGCCTGTGTATGCAATCCACTGTAAAAGAAGTTCATATTTGTCTTTCCTCGAGTTCAGGAGATGATCACCTCAGATCACCTCGGGCTTTTCCTGAGCAGGTCTCTCAGTAGAAGCAGGTATTTAATTTCAGTCTTAAAATCTGCTGTCAGAATAGCTGGGGGAACCATGGTACTCACAAAATTACACCAAAAGTTTGTGGAGACCCATCTGCATGCAAAACTCACTGAAAGTCAGAAATTCAAAGCCCTTAAAGGGAAAGGGCTGCAAATCCTAAATTTGCACAAGCAAATACCCTCAGGGAGGGGGTTTTGGCATGGATGCTGCAATGCCTGGGCTGAAGTCCTTTAAATCCACAGACCCTTTGCAGAGTAGCTGGATGCAAATCTCAAATCTGGGCTCTAAACACTCCTTTTCCTAATTGTTCTGATGTGTAATACAGTCAAAGTTAGCCCCACTAGCTGCAAAGTCAGATGTTTGGTTGGTAGATTGCTGGTCTGGTTGAAAATTATTCCCCAAGGAAAGCACCAAGATTTTTCCATAGCAAAGCATCTCTTTGGATATGTGGGAGCCTGAAAATCCAGAGAGTCAGGAGCACTGAGAGCAGCACCGGACACAAGAGGCCAGTCCTGGGCATGAAGGGGTTGTCCCTTGACAACAGGTCCCTGCCGTCAGTAGTGACCCAGATTGTATAAAAACACATCTGGGGACATCAGTGGGTACTTAAAGGAAGCATAACAATACAAAACATTATTATTTAACTCTTTAAGTAACACAGTGTGGTTGAAAGCACAGTTAATTACCCTGTGTGCATCCATGTGCACTCTGCCTTGGTGTTGCAATTCTGCTAAACCAATTCCTGTGCTCATTTACAATGTTAATTTATGGGTGTCCCTTTGCACTGCAAAAACTGAATCTCAGAAAAATATTTTACCCTGTTGTGCAGATTGGTATTTTTAGCTCAACATATAGACTCCCTAAATTGTAAAATGCTAACCAGACCACATAAACACTGCAGATATCAGATTATTTTTATTCTATATATGATGTTCTGTCTCAGTGGGCTCTGCAGTATCTTGATGCATAATAATCTATTTAAAAACACATTGACTTACTTCTCTTATGCTAGAAATAAACACTTTTGAGTCTATTACTCTAAATTATATACTAGTTTAATGTGTAGATTTCTTATTTACTACAGTTGAATTTATTTCAATAAAGACTGTAAGGCTCAATGAGACATAAGACATTAATCCACATTAAATAAATATGCAAGAAATAAAAGATTTATTACCAACCAACTAGATTTACAGTTAAGGAATCACCACAGTCTTGTTATCCACAGACTGTGCTTCCTTGTAATATTAAATTAACTAGTTAATTCAAAAAGCAAGCAAAAAGAATTAATGCTCCATCACAATTTCTAACATGTTGTTCAGAACAAAGTTAATCTATAGAGATATATTGTTGGCTTCTATTTTTTTAACAAAGATTTGGCATATTTGCAAAATACAAGGATAAGTTTATGATGAAACACTTTTGGTTTCCTGTTCCAAGAACCAGAAATAAAATTAAGCCCTTGCCCAGAGAAGTGGTGCTACTGAATTTAAAGAGAAGAAATTAATCTATTTGTCTTCTCTGCATATTAATTGAAACAAGTAAGGTACAAAAAATGATGATGAGGTACAAAGGAATTTGGCATCCCAGCGCAATCCAGGTGTATTTCTGCCGAGATACAAGTGGGTAAAGCGTATGGTCTTATAACCAAATACATGGAGCTCCAGCAATCAATGAAAATACTCATATATCAAACAAATCCATTGTGTGCAGTGTGGAGTGAATGGGAATTTTTGTCCTCAGGTCCTGTGGAGTCAGTCCCATTTGCTGTTAGCCTTGTCAGAGAGTACTGCCAGAATATGCATGATGAATATCTTGCAATAATTTTTTTTTCTCTTGCTGTTTGTTAAAAAATAAAAGCGGTTTATAAGAGTAGTTTCCTTGGTTTGAATGCACAGGTTGTGCTTCAGCAAAAATCTTAATTGATTTATTATCAGAGCTAAAATATGTAGGAGAGGCACTGTGTCTTGGCTAGACCTAGATAATTTTCAGCTGTTAATCATGCAGTCTTATTTACATAGGAAACTTTTATATTTTTCTATATAGATATATAGAAAAAGATATTTACACAATAAAGATGGTATTAAAATGTTAAGCAGGAACAATACACAATAATACAAATGTATATTCATAACAGAACAGAGGTCGTGTCCACTGAACATGCAAATTGCCATGATCCACAAATAAGGGATACCTAAATCCTTGGATTTATTGAGGCAGTGTGTGCCAGACTCAAAATTGGGATGTCAGACCTGAAGTCATCCATTCCCTGTCACAAGGTCCATCACCCTGCACTTCTACAGCTCCTTCTGGAGGATGCAGCTTGGCAAAGAGGCTCATGGTGTTCGTTAAGGTCAAGGATAAATATAAACTGCCAGCCAGAGGTCAAGAGTGGGAAAAGGGCAGGAATATTGAACAATGACAAGGAAAGTCCTGCAGAGGCTTTCAGAGTGGGTTCTGCAGAGATGCTCTAAATCCCTTTGGTCACCCTTAGCCATCCAGGAAATTTCCTTTACAACACAGCTTCTGTTTCACTGCTGTTATGAAGAGAGTTAAGATTGATTCAGACTTTTTTTCATCATAGGGAACATTTTTTTAAGTTCTACTACAACTAGTGACATGTAGGAAGGGGTTTTTTGTTGTTTTTGTTGTTGTTGTGTTGGGTTTTTATAAGTTCTGAAAATTTATTTCATTGGTTTACAGGAAGGCCAGTAGGTTTGTTGCTCCTTCCACATTTTCCTAGAAATTGTAGAAACTACTAAAAGCAACTCCTGCACTGTGGGTTCTTTCTTCAGGCCCAGAACTCAACTCACTCTTGGTTCATGCAAAAGAGGTACCAGAATAAAGAGTGTTGTAAAGAGTTTAACTCACAATTGCCAGCAGAAATGGGATAAGCAGATTAGAGTAGCAACTGGGCTGTCATCATCACATGTCCAGATTCACATCAAGGTATATCAGAGATACTTTACATTTCAGAGGAATGGCCCCTCAGGGTCATGTATTTCTGTGTTTCAGCATTATTACACCCACACTTACTGTCTCTAGAGACTCTTTAGCCCAGTCCTGTCCCTGACTGGGTGAATTATGGGCACATGTTCAGGAAGGAGTAGAAATAATTTTAAGCTGTTTGCCTCCCTTATTTATTTGATTAATTAACTCCTGGTGGTGGCTGTGTTTTTAGGCTTCCTGACTCTTGATGCCATCTCAAGGATTTCTGGTCTTTAACCGCATATTTGGGAGAATGGTTGTTTCCACAGAACAATCCTTTTTCCTCTGGGACAATCTTTTTTTCAGTTCTAGTTTGAAAAATTTACATCAGTTATCCAGTAAAGCCATTTTTCCAGCTTATATATGAACATTTGTAAGGCAATGTGTGTTTGCTTGATTGAAAATAACCAAAAAGTATAAATACAAAATATTTAGCAGTTTCTTGAGAAAACCCAATTTTCATTGACATATATGCATGAGAATACACAAAGAAAATCAAAGTGGTTCTGAAATCTATAATGTAAAACACAATCCATATCTCCAAAAAAGTGCCCTAGCAGCATTTATAAATATATTCCATATTTGTTTCCCTCTCCTTCTGAGTTAATGCTTGCACAGTTTGCTTGTTTATTATTCCCAAATTCAGCTACTGGCTGGTTGAGGATTTTGGGGAGTGGCAAACCACTCTGGAACTTTCTTTGTGCTCTTATCCAGCAGCTTTATCAATACAATTACTTTTGTTTTGTATGAAACCCTGTGTGAGGGCAGAGGAAGCAATGCATTTATCCTATAATTGATGTTAAAGCAGAGACTATTCCTGGCCTGCACAGACACAGAATGCACAGAGACCTCCTGCTTCCCATCATCTCCTTTCCCTGCTGTCCCAGCACACCCTTGGCCAGATGTTGAAACTCCCTCCTCAGAAGGCGAAAGGTGGCAGGAGGTCAAATACCAGCTCAGAGATCCCTTATGGATCAGTCTGCCAACTGAAAGAGGATGCCAAGGATCCACCCAAGAGTGTAAGGAGCATATTCCTGTTAATGTCTGAGCAAAGCTGCAGAGCAGAGCGTCACCCAGAGATTCCCTTGGGATGGACACATTGCAGAGCAGACTCTTAAAAATGCTCTTTAGGTCACATATGAGCTTCCCAAAAGCTCAGTGGCCAGCAGGAATTTTAAACAGCTGCCATCACAGCTCTTAAAGGTTATGAAAGCACTGCCTGAGACATGGTTAAGACATAATGATTTATAACATATCAATCCCTAGTGGAGTCACAATACATTCCTCTCATAGTGCTTGTCAAAAAAAGTTCTATCTAAGATACTTAGATTGAGATTGGAAATAAATTTTACACCTAAAAATTCTCTAAGAGATGTTATCAATAAAACAGATTGGTCTGGTAAACATTGATTTAACCTGTGAAGGTTTGTATAGTTTTCTGTGTCCTTGATTTAGTTACAGTCTTCTTCAACTCTTTTCTCCTAAAAATATTATTTTACGTATGTTTAGCAAGCACTGTTTGGCTCCCTCTTTCTATATTTTAATGGGAATTACCCTAGGTTTGTACATTACCATATCAGTTTTAAACTCCTTAGGTATGGAAACCACATTTATGGCCTCCAACACCTGCCAACCATCTTGCTTCTCAGTAAGAGTTTGGAGTAAGATTGTTTATGAACACAAACGTTTCAGAGGTCAAACGAAAACATAACAAAATCCAGGATGGTGTTTCTGTCAAACTTAAACATAATCTTGTAAGCTTTGTATACCAAAATTTGCTCACATGAATATTCAGGTGCAATTTCCAGAATCTGCACCTGAACTTGTTTCTGTGCAGGTATAGGCTTGTAAAAAAGTGCCTGACTTGCTACTTGGTGATATTTTTAGCATTAATTCCTTGCTATCACCCTAAAAATGGTGTGATATCACCAGATAGTTTTCCAAAGTCCACAATATTTAATCTAGCTTTGAAAGCCTAACCAAAAGAGCTTTGTGACATTTCCATTAATTAAGACACATAGTCCAATTTTGAAGTCCATTGATGTCAACTCTCATTCAACAGGTATTTCATTACGGCCAGAGCCAGCATCCAGTTCTGGTCACTGAATTCTCATTTTCTTCCATTCCCTCAAATCACTCTGTTAACAATTGTGCAGTTATTAGGAATAAAATGTATAAGCTTTTAAATTAGTTGCTGGGGGTTCCTGCTATTTTACTGCATCAAGTGGATGACACTAAATGCTGCATTAACACAGCACTGGCCAGAGGGATTGTTGTCCGCAGGAGAGGTTAACAAACACTGAGAAACATAATCTCACAGGTACCTACAAGCACAGCATTGCTAATTATTGATACTTTGATTTTGCATTTATGGCTCTTACCTCACCTGCAGAGCTGCCCCAGCCCTGGGCGCAGCACAGCAAGGACCTGGAGCTGCTGGAGAGAGCCCAGAGGAGGCACCAGCATGAGCAGAGGGATGGAGCAGCTCTGCTGGGAGGAAAGGCAGGGAGACCTGGGATTGTTCAGCCTGGAGAGGAGAAGCTTTGGGGAGATTTCAGTGGGGCCTTGCAGGGCCTGAGGGAGCTGCAGGAAAGATGGAGAGAGACAATTGCCAAGGGCTGGAGGGACAGGACACAGGGAATGGCTCCCAGTGCCAGAGGACAGGGTTAGATGGGATATTGGGAAGGAATTGTTCTTTGGGAGGGTGGGGAGGCCCTGGCACAGGGTGGCCAGAGAAGCTGTGGCTGCCCCTGGATCCCTGGCAGTGTCCAAGGCCAGGTTGGACACTGGGGCTTGGAGCAGCCTGGGACAGTGGAAGGGTCTCTGCCCATGACAGGAGGTGGAGAAAAATAAGCTTTAAGGTCCCTTTCAAACCCAGGACCTTCTGTGATTCCATGATTCCACAATAAAAGATATCACAGCAGAACATTATTTCTTGTGGTTTTCTAGAATGTTTGAAATGTGTTTATGCTTTGTGGGGACACAGAATTCTGCAAAGTGGTGATACATGTCTCAGTTTAGGAAGACAGGTATCTGCCAGGGAAAGCTGGAGTTTTACTTGGAATGGAGAATGTAAACCACCCCCCCACCCCCCTTTTTCTAATTATAAATTTGCAGTTAGAGGCTTTTAGGCAAAGATTTGGGGATAAGAAATAGCAGTATGCATAACTTCTGTATGCATAACTTCTTTACTAGTACGTATAACGAAGCAAACAAAAACAACAACTACAGCAGTAATAACAAAACAGTACCAAGAACCTTGAGGGCTTTGCTTCACAAAAAAACCCAGGGTAGTTTAGTCTCGGTGCCCCTGCAGGATCCTCAGAGCAACAAGCTGGAAACAGTGGAAAAGTCCCGAGGATGGCCCAACAGGGCAGGAGGGTGCATGGTCACACTAGCAAGTACAGCAGTGCAGAAGAAGCCACAACAGCAGAGCAGGACTAGCCCAGCTCCAGCGGGCCAGGTGGAGAAGCTCAGAAATTCCAAGGCAGGGGAGCAGATGATGGTAGATTTCCCAGGGTCAGACTTTCTGGTGACAGTGAGCTCCTCTCACAGCAAACAGCAACCCAGCCGCTCTTTCTCTCTCTCCAAATGCTGGAGAAAACAGAAATAAGCTGCCTCAAGCTCCGTCCTTTACTGCCCCCAAAACTCACTTTATCTCCCTCTGATTTTGACCACCTCTTTGTTTTGGTTAAGTACTTTTAAGTATCCAACACTTGGTCTCCTTGGTAACTTATGGGGAAAAAATTCTTTAGAGTAAAAAAGGAACAAACCTAACCCCCAACAACACATGACCAGAATTTCTAAAATTCTCTGTATTTTCAAATAAAGCACCTAGCATTATATATGGATCACAATAATTCATATATTTCACCATCTTCATGCAAATTTACATTGAAAAAATTAAAAAATTAAATTGAGAGTATATTAATAAAATAGTTTTCACATCTTAAAATGTAACCAACATTTAACACTTCAAATACAAAGGAATTTTAAAATATTATTCTGCTTCTTAGCAAATAACTGTAAAAATTATTTCCAACAATAGAAAATTACCTATTGTGATATATAAATTAAGAATTTAATACTGTAGCCCATTAAAATACACGAAAACTTACTACTTACAAGTGTAAGTTAGTGTAAGTAAGTAAAATTACTTACACTAACTTATCTGAGACTGGATTTTGTCCTTTGCTAACAAAGCTCTAGGAGAAGGTTGTTATATCAAATAGAAATCATTGATTTTATCTTATCAGTTTTATCACTTTGTATTTCTCAAATGAAAACAAAATTCTAGCTCTGGTCAAGGGAAATGGAAAGCTGATGGCTTTCAGCTGTTAATTCCCACCCTGCCTTTTCAGTATCATGCAATGAAAACACAGAATCAAACTTTCTTTTCCCAGCAGTTTTATATACAAAAGCTGTTATAAATGAAATAGCCGGATTATATACAGTTTATTTTCCCTCAGGCAGGGTTTCTTTGTCCACTTCTGCTCAGATAGCACATTGATGCATCTTCTTTTGGGACTTCTGTTCTCCGAAATGGCTTTCCGGNGATTGATCAGATTTCCAAGAAGCCGCATAGGAATGCACACTCCTGATGACTCTGGGCGTGGTGTCTCAGATGCATATCTGGTAGCAATCACATAGGCGCATAGGCGTAACTCTTTTTCTGTTGTAAATTCGTGGTTCCTCCTCAGAGCCTCCTGTACCTATACAACTGCAAATTAGCCTTCCCTGGTAGCTGCTTGTGAGTTCTCAATTTTATATTTCTTAATTCCCAAACACGAATTACTTTATACAGATATTACACATAACAGAAGCCTACAGAAGCAGACAGTCAGACCTTCGCAAAAAGACCCTTCTAACACAATGCTGAAATGGCTCTTCTGATACCTGCAATTTGTAAACTACTAAATGTCAATTTGAGTTTTGCAGATGCAGAAGTTTGCACTGGAAAAGTGATTGATTTAAAAAATGTACCACTGTATTTTTGTGCTGTAGAGTTTTTTCTCAAATAATTCCTTTGATATTGGAATCTTGGGCTGGTTTCATCACTGCTGTGCTTACATGCACCACCACAGACTGAGACATTCCAGGCTTACACCAGTACCTCTGAATGTTAAAAGTTAATATATTTGGGTGCTCCTAACACCACCAGGGCTCATAGTGTAAGAAATGATGCCATTAAGAGGAACCCCAGGCTCTCAGCCACGCATCACCAGGCTAAATCCAGCAGTGTGCTGCTGTCACCATGTATTGGTTGGCTCTGGGGGTGTCAAAACCAAACCATTTCCAGAACAGAGCTAAAGCTAGTTATGAAAACTAATGAACACAACAGAAAAATTAATAAGAAACACCAAATTGAGACTCTCAAATTCAAGTCATGAATTGAGAGTGATTTAAATGTCCATCAAGGATATGCATGGGAATGAGAAAGAAATGTGTCCAGCTCTTTGTGTTTATCAGGAGGGAGATTATTGCATGGGAGATGAAACATCTTAGGATCCTTTATCTGGTAACATAAATAAACTAATTTCTGACAATCCATTTCAAGGACTTAATCTAAATTGCCAAGGTAATTAGCCTTGTTTACTGAGGCTTGCCCTATTAACTTTATCTGGCATTTTAAGAAGGCAAAATATTTCCAGTATCAGGGAATACATAATCACAGTAAATACATTTGCCTCTTCACTCTGAGTTGCTGTATGATGTTGAAGCTATAACAGAGAAAATAATTAGATGTCTGTCAAGATGAAAACATTGGCAGGGAAGACCAAGAAGTCTGCAGTCCAGTTCAAGCAAGCAGCATTTTGTAGGGATCAGCAGCATCCAGCATGGCCAGGACACTGGGACAACCTGGGCAGGATTTGCCTGTGCAGGATGGATGGATGTGGGATGCTGTTTGCACTGTCTGCACCCTGCAGCCTGGCAAATACTGAACAGCCAGTTCTGAAGGAGTGTAGGCTACTCTTTATATATGTGACAGCAAATACTGCACTTGGCAGGGAATTCAGTAGGGTGCTTTCTAAGCTTAAAATGGCTTTCTGGGACTGTTTCTGACCCCATTCAATTCTTTGTAGCATGGCTTCCTTCCAGGAGTTTCAACATGCCTTTCATTCAGGGAAATGCACATTAAGTCAATGGTAGGTTTGCTTGCATAAGAAGTATGAGCTCTGTTTCTAGTACCCATTAATATTGGGAAGTCAGCTTGTGTGCAATCTATTTTAAAACTACTTTCCAATAGTTCACTTGCCTAATGCACACACAGGAGGGGTGATATTTTGTGAGAACTCTGAGTCTGAGTACCTAGTGAAAGGGTTGCTTAGTGTTTTGTTGGGATTGTTTCTCCTTATAAAATTCAGAATTATATTGATGGGAAATTATACAGTTTTCATCTTACCTTTTTTAATTAATTTGCTACAAAAATATTTATACAAACAGTGTTAAATTGTATTTTTAAATTAATCAGATACAGGCAAGGATTAATAGTCTTGTCAATTATCAATATATAAAGACTCTAATATTTTCTGATTATTGCAGTTTGCTTTGATTTAGAATTTATAAAGGGCTTTCTGTCTCTAAAGGACATTATACAGAGAACACCTGAGTGAGCAGGAAAGCAGCACAGGAGAGGAAAGTGAGATTTCAAGAGAACACAATGCATGTGCCCATCATTGCCCAGACAGTTTATGGGCTTCTTTCCATTCATCCTGGAATCTCCTACCAACTCAAGGTCTGACTGCACAAAGAACACTGGGATAACAAAGGGCAGGAAACTCAGTCACACTGACTTGCTCCCAAACACCCAAGGAATGGAAATCATTCTAAATAAAGAGCCAGACCAGGATGACTTTAGTGAGCTGTAACAACTGGGATTGTTCATGGGAGAAGCAGATTCTTTGTGTGAAGAGATTGTCAGACTCTGGCCCAAAGAGGACAGCCCCTCTTCCTTCCCATAGGGTGAGACTGAGCACCTCCCATTCCCACCAAGCTCTTGGAAATGCCACTGCCCCAGGAGCAGGGCTCCAGGCAGGGGAGGGGTCTTTAACCCCACCCAAACAATGAACCAAAGTCTGCCTGTTTGCAGATCATTCCTGAGTAGCAAACAGGACTGGGTTTGTCATGGAGGAGCATTCACTCAGAATCATTCACTCCGCTTGCCACTTGAAACAAACCTTCTCTTTGTGTAATTGTAATGCTCCCTAATTACTTATGACTGACCAATTATTTAAGTGTTAATACTATATACAGTCAATCTGCCTGCCTTTCGTGTCACACAAGGATTCTCATTTTATGTACTGCACTTCTCCATTTCCCTTAAATGATGCCAAGTAAATTAACATCAAGGTTTCCGCCTGCTAGTTTGCTCAGACATGTCTTCTTAGATATCTTTTAAACCAGTCCTGACATTTTAATGGGATATAATTATTATAACAAGAAACCCATTAGGGAGATGAGATTGAAGTCATATTAGGAAAACATTTCCTCTCTTAGTTATTGTATGCACTGAAGTCCGTTGTTTGAAAGAGAGAAAGATTTCTACAAACCCAAATAAATATAAAATATTTCTGTAAGTAAAACTAAGTAAATCTTGTGTGGAAGCATTTTTGTTTAGAAATCCGATCTGAGGCAAAACACTTTATATGTATATTCACATTGACTTTGAGAAATCCCTAATGCAGTTCTGCAGGTATTCAGTCCTGGGAGGAAAAATGGAGAAGCTCTGAATTCCCCTTTTAATCTATCTTGGGTTCTATTTTGTACATCTGTCAAACCATATAACACTTCTTATGTAATGCAGGCCTATAGAATGCAGTTTTTATTTCCAGCTGGCACATTTCTGCACTCAAACACTCAGCCATAATTTAAGTATTTCTTCCGTACATGTGGATTGTTTATTTACTTTCAGAACTTGCATAGAAAATGCGACTGTACACTAAACCATTAGTATTCTGTTGGGAAGATTTGTGTTTTGTGTTGGAGGCAGTTCACATTAAACTCAAGGTCTTAATACTCCTTTGAGGCTTCTGGAGCCCCATGGCAACTCTTGAAAAGACATTTATTTCTTCAGCATATGTAAATTGGATTGGGTGAAGTCAATGTGATTTAATACTAACATCTCTTCAAAAACTCAGATGAGACAAAGGTTTTATTAAATGAAATAAAAGAGGAAATTGAAGTTCCACATTTCAATGTAATATGGTGATGAAGATGGAAAATAATATTTAGTGCAATTAAAAGTGCAGGCTTGAAATTTACATAACTTCTAATCTACATCTGTGCTTTTCATTTAATTTATCTGACATGACCCACTCCTTCCAGGGGGATTACAGCATGAGATCTATAGGATATAGGGATATTAGCAAGACTGCACTGGGGTCACACATTGATTTAGGCAACAACATTTTTGCTATATTAATTAGGCAGAGATAATAGCAAAATAAAAAAAGAAGAGTTTAAGTTTGTATCTCATGCAGATCCTTGCCTATACTTATGATTAAGTGCAACATTTATATTCACAAACCCTATACTGTTACTTGAGAAGGCTCAGAAGGGAAAAATATAGTTTTCATAAAGATCTAGTCTGAAAAAAACCTTGGCCTCAAATTATTTCTGTTTCAAAAGTGAGTCCACTTAACATTTACAGCAATATCTTAATTTAAATGGCGTTACATTAGGGCTTAACAAGGTGTTCCTGTTTGTCAAAAGCTGATCTATGACTTGAGGCAGGTTATTTGTGCTATAAAATTCTGTCATCTTGTAAATCCATAATTAATTGTTTGGAGTTCAAAATACTGCATTACATGATAAAGGGGTTTAGTTTTCCAATTTGAAAAATCTAGGGAAGAGAGGGGGAAAGAAGTGCACAACTTGTTTACAGCTATTTCAGCATTAATTACTAATTTTCAAGGGAGGCAGGACCACTGACAGCACAAGCACTAAAAATGTCAGACAAGGAAGTTTCATTCTTGTACTCATTTAGACTGTAAGAGATACCAACACAAAGCACTGTATCAGATGTTTTAAGAACTCCAGTTTACATCTTTTTAACCCTCCCAGAACATTTTTATGTCTCCATTCTACCAGTAGATATGGAAAATTTCAGTGAAATTGAGAAAATTGGATATAAAGGCTCCTTGTTACACCTCCCCCTCATCCAGTAAGATATCAAACTATGGATCTCAGCACCAAATCTATCAATATAAATTGCTCCTGCAGTTCTGGAGCAGCTTTAAAAAATATGGCCTTCAATATTTAATTCGTAAGAACAGCATTTATATTTACTTTTAGTTGAGCTTTTATTTAAGAAGTATGAAGTGGAACCAGGTGCAGAACACTGAGATTTAAAAAAAAAAAAAAAAAAAAAAAAAACACCACCCCCACACCTCCCAGAACAAACTAGAGCTTGTTCACTAAGAGGGACTCTGTTTCAAGCATTAAGTGTTTTTCTTGATGCACATGAATTACCCTTGTCCAGGTATGATCATATAAATCATAGAAAACAGGACTTAGAGTAACTCAAATCTATCCTGCTTTTCAAGAATCAAATCAGGCCACTTGAATTCTGTGGATCATCTCATTGTCTTCTGGGGACACCCAATGGCAGGGCTTATATTCTGAGAATGCTTCAAAGTGTGATATTAATTCAGATTTCCATTTATGCTATTGTTTTCATCCTTCATCTTGGACAAAACAGGTACCACTTGTTCAGATTTATCTTTTTTGCATCAGTTACTGACAAATCACAGTGGGAATTTATCTTAGAATTTAAATTTATCCTTCCAAAGTGGCAATCACTTTTCCCCTCTGTTGAGACTGAAGAAAATAACTCTTGTGATTTTAATTTTTTTAAAAAAATTTATTATTGCTTTTTATTCCGTGCATATATTTGGATTACCTAGAATGAAACAAGTTATTTCTGACTCTCAACATTCTTGTTTCCCATGGACAAAGGAACAATTCCAGATTATTTGTACTGGGCCACATTTCAAAATTATGTTTGTGCCTCATACTTGAATGGCACAGGAGGACAGATTGCTTGGAACAGTGGGAGAAATAAAATCAATTGGTTCATCATACCTAATATAGAAAGGGATAGACTTGGCTCAGCTCTTCACAATTGGTTCTGAAAAAGAGCAGAATCAAGCCCAACAGTGTGGTTGCTTACAAAGTGAAATGAAAATATCACAGAAGCACAGAATTACTTGGGTGTGAAATGGATCTCAAAGTCCATCCAGTCCCACCCTGCCATGGACAGGGACACCTTCCACTGTCCCCAGGTGCTCCAAGCCCTGTCCAACCTGGCCTTGAACTCTGCCAGTGATTCAGCAGCAGCCACAGCTCCTCTGGGCAAATACAGAAAATATATAAATATATAATAATTTTGTAAAACAGTCACAGTCTAAATGATGATCCTGAGCTTTCACACAGGTAAGAAGAAATGGAAAAATCCAGCATTTTGACAACACCAGGCCTTAAAAGCATAACAAATTCCTCTACAAAACTATACTGTCTTATGGAGAGTCCAATATAATTTTTTAGGTTATGATGATTTGTTAAATCTTTTTTAAAGATTACAAGTCAGTTCCTATTTAAAATTGAAGTGGATATATTTTAATTAAGCACTCCTCAAATTATGGGACATGAAGCCTCTTGCAGAACATACAAATTTTCCTTTTTTATTTTTTTTTGATCGATTGGTTGGTTTGGAATATTAAACAATTGTGGGTTCACTTAAGGACTGTATACTGTGGCCAAATTGAGCAATTTTTACAATAAAAAAATTTAGTTTACAAAACAAAAGAAAGTTGCAACTTTTTATTCCAACCAAAATTCTCTTAGTTCATTTTTCTGCAATTCAGTTTATTTTGTGGATTTGGTAAATCATTCCCATATGTGCTGACTGCAATCACTTTGCCTGATATCTACACTATTTCCCCTTAAAATTTAATGCATGGTGGCTCAGGACATGTGTGAGGAGTACCAACAGCACTGAGAAATAGCAAGACATAGTTGAAGACAGTTAAAGAGATTATTTCCTTATCATGACAGCGAAATGGCTTTATGCATTGTACACTCATTATCATTCTGCAAGTTCAGAATTCCATCTTTCCCCTTTCCAGAGCTTTTTTTATATTGATTTCTGGTTCCCATGTCCCTACACACTGAATTTCAACACTGAAGAAAAATCAACACTATGCTTGTGAGCTGCTGAGTATTATGTGTGTATGGCTGAGGTAAATCTGACTGCTCACCTACAGAGATGAGGGTGCTTTGGATAAAACAATCTTCTTCACTGTCCTTATATAATGAATTTTTTACCATTGTTTATATTGATCCCTTGGCCATTTCACTGTCTGACTACAAATACTTCTTTCCCAGAGCCGCAACTCTTAAATATTTGATAGAACAAAAAGAGTTGCCCTGTTAAGTTCATTCAGCCACCTACTGACAGAATTCTGCTCTGCTGTGCAAATCAAAAGGAAAATAAGAGCAAATCCCAGAATCACTGACACTGGAAAAGCCCTCCCAGCCCATCCAGTCCCAGCTGTGCCCCCATCCCCACCTTATTCCCAGCCCAGAGCACTGAGTGCCACCTCCAGGCCTTCCTTGGACACCTCCAGGGATGGGCACTCCAAACCTCCTTGCACAGGCCCTGCCAAGGCCTGACCACCCTTTCCATGCAGAAATTCCTCCTGATTCCAACCTGAGGCTCCCCTGGCCCAGCCTGAGCCTGTTCCCTCTCATCCTGTCCCTGTTCCCTGGGAGCAGAACCCGAACCCCACCCCCGCCGCAGCTGTCCCCTCCTGTCAGGGAGTTGTGCAGAGCCACAGGGTTCCCCCTGAGCCTCCTTTTCTCCAGGCTGAGCCCCTTTCCCAGCCCCTCCTGGGGCTCCAGCCCCTTCCCAGCACCATTCCCTGCCCTAGACATGCTCCAGCCTTTCCAGGTCTCTCTGGCCAGGAGGGCTAAGAACTGAACACAGCCCTTGAGGGGCCTCAGCAGTGCCAGCACAGCGGGCCCTGGTCCTTCAGGCCACACCATGGCTGGGACAGGCCACGTGCCATGTGTCTTCTTGTCCATCTGTCCATATGCTGGTTCTGTCGGCCCCTCATGTCCATCCCCTGTCGCCAGCATCCCTAGGCCTTTCCCACCAGCAGCTTGGCCCCTCTGCCCCAGCCTGGAGCACTCATGGAGTTGTGACCCCAGGGCAGGACCTTGTCCCTGTTGCCACTCACACCACTGACATCATCCCATGGATCCAGCCTGTCCAGATCTCTCTGCAGAGCCTTCCTTCCCTCCAGCAGGTCCACACTCCTGCCCAAATACTTCAGGAATGTTTCAGAATGCCATGCCCAGGCTGTCTTTTCAATTTCCCTTTTGCAACTTCACTTCCTTGCTATCACCCATGTCTGGGAACAGCAAGCCGATATCCCACACCTGCCATCCAGACAAGAATGAGTAGGACATGAAGGATTACCATGAAATTCTCATCATAAAGTCAATAGTCTAAAGCCTTGAGCAAGCCAGAGTTGAAGTGTTGCTGGTAGATTTATGCCTTCATCCAGCTGAAATAATAGTTTTCTGAGGCTGAGAGAAATTACGGAACTTCATTAAAGCTGCCATCATGGACAAATTTTGCAACGAACACTGAGTGCTTGATGGATGATGCTGTGTGCTTAAGTGCACTGTCTGATTTAGAGTTCAAACCTTTTGTAGTACACTCCATGGAGATAAAATATTTCATGCCACTGTGTTTTGGGCTCTATATTTTTGACAATATGTTTCATGCCTCATTTGCTGCCAAAGTAATGAGATTTTAGTCAATGTTCAAAGACTGACTCGCCATTTTTCATGGCAAAAACCCAAATGGGTTATTTTTCTACACTAGTGTGCTGCTAGTTCATTGAAACCCTGAAGTATATGTGGACCTTGAGGCAGCCAATGTGTAAAACATTGACTTTGCAACACAGAGAAGACAAGAAGCAAAAACTCTGATCAATGATTGGAGCTGCCCATTGGTTCCAAGGATATGGTGTCCTATTTATATTTTTTCCAAAATATCAAAGTGCACTGATATGATAGAAATCTTATCAGAAAAAAACTTCTTGCAGATTTAGATATAAAAATAGAGATCATGGACCATTTGTTGTGTTATATTACTTTCCTCTCTCAACTCTCGTTCTGCTTTCCTTAAGACACATGGGAAAATATGGACTGTGAAACAACCCAGAAAGCATTGCATGAAGTATTGACGATAATTTCTGCCCTTTTCATACAATAAGTTATACCTCAAACAATTCTTTCATTGAGTATTGAAATGAATATATTTCAATATGTGTACACACATGTTCTTTCAAAAGATTCAACAGTCCTTTTTATTTGAAGACATGAAAGATAGAGAGAGGATTTTCTGACACTTTTACAGCTCTTACCATGCAAACTCTTGCATGATCTTTTACAACGCACACATGTAGTCCTACAACAAAATTCTTTAAAGGAGTAAAGTGAACACAGTGCAACAAAAACAAAGAAGACTGGAATGGCCCCTAATCTATCAGGCTTGCCTTCAAGCACTTAACAAGGAGTTTGCCCACACTGTAATCAATAGTACCAACAGTTTAAACTGCTAGTTTAAACAAGTATGGAGTGAAATGCTAACTGGAGTACAAACATTAAAGAACAACTTAAAAATCCAGCTTTGTGCTGTAGCCAGGCTGGCCTGCATGTTTTTGAGGCATGCAACACACAAGCATGATTTTGCAGACCAATTTGACCCCATTCCAGAACTGGGTATGGTAAATCCCTGTATTAGAAGGAGTCTACATTTGCAAAGACTGAAATCACAACCTGATTTGAGGACACACCACAGTGACATTGAATTTGGAGGCTAAAAGTTTATTCTAGAGCATTCCCTTCTGCACATCTGTATTGCTTTCTCCTGACTACCTAGGATGTAAGGGTGTGCAGGACAAAGCAAGAAAGAAAACTAGAATAACAACCAAACTGACATCTGAGCTGCAGCTGAATGTTGTGGAATTATATTTGTAGCATGTTCCCTGTTCTCTCCTCTTTCAATGGCAGGCACCATTTCCCCATATCCCACTGCAGCAGTGCCCTGTAAGCTGGATATAGGAATAGGATTCTAGAGTGGCTGAGGATAACACAGAATAAAACTGAGGAGCTGTCTAGCCTCTCCCAGCCATTCTGGCATAACTCATACCCATCTGTTCCCTTTCATGCTGCGGTCCAGAGGGAAGCAGATGGGACCTACTCTACTCTCTTCTTCTGAAACTCATATTCATTATAACCTAATTTTAAAAATGACAGTCTTGCTGTCAGCAATGCTGCTCAACCAATTTTTTCCTCTCTACAGAAGCAAAAATAAAGTTTACAATAACAGGCTTTGCCCGTAAGGGTCAAAACATTAAAGCAATATGAACAAGTGAACCATCTTCTCACTCCTGGAAGCAATCTCGTTTCCATTCCAAGGCTGGGACTGGCTCTGGGCATGACTCACATGTGGTGTAGCTGATGCTCCTCTGATATTTTTCAGCAAAGACAGGGTAGTGAATGCTTTTTCTACTGTGTCAGGAACTGCTGCTTGTTGTGCTAGCTGCCAGATTGCCAGCTCTGCTCCTTCCCAACATTCTGCTCTCAGGGAAGCACTGTCTTAAATACTTGGCCATTTCACCAGGACTTTAATAAGTTTTGCTTTTCCAATATCATCAAAAGACTCCACAGAAAAATCACTGAATTGAGTGATGTTTTCTGCTTGTGGGTGTGAGTCTAGGCCTGAATTCCATTCCATTCCATGATAACTTTCTGCATAGTCTCAGTGTATAATGTCCCCCTTCCTCTTTATCCCTGAATTGAGCATACAGTGATGCTCTCCTGCCATTTCAATCATCAGTTTTACACTCTATTTTTCATGTGATTTCTTCTTTTGTTGGGCTAGAAAGAAGGTAATACCATCAGCTATTCTTTTCCTCCTGTGCTTTTACTTGAGGAAATAATTTATTATCAGAATTTTTGCAAACAGAAAATACTTAAATCTGATGACTGCCACTATTTATTGGAACACATCTGAACATAAGTATCTATGAAATGTTTTACTTTTAGTATTTCCTTCTCTTATGCTGTGGGAATGTGCTGATTCATGCATAGGTAATTGCCAATTAAAATGGATTTGATGGTCCTGTGTCAGATAAGTTCAGGTTCTACCACTGTCCCGTGGCACTTACATCTCAAGTAGCCAACACCACCTTCTAACTGATCATTCCTATACAGGTCAACATGAAATAAATGAAAACAAATCATGATGGAAGAGACATGACAGACAAGTCTTCACCTTTCTCTTGTTACCTTGAGGGTGTAACAGGGAATCTGTGGCTGTGAATGAACAGAATTTTCCTTCTGTGCTCATCCCTGTGTGACTGATGAGCTGTGGAACAGGAGAACAGGGCACAAATAGGTAACAAGAATAAACAGGGGAAAATGCTAGCAGTCAGAAGTGCAGCTCATTAGCAAAGCTGTCATGACTTCCCTGTGCATTACCTCAATCCAACCTACAGCCACATTTTTCACACTGCTGCATCTTAAGCATCAGACCTGCTGATTAATTCCTTTCTGCTGCCCTGACATATTTTCCTAGCTTGATATTTTTTAAGTGGGCAGAAAAACAAAAATGTTGAAGAAGTCCAGAGTGACACAATCCTAGAATCCTGTCCTTCATCTCTTTGCAATGGAATAAAAAAGGACTTCACAAATTATAGGTCTTCTCTTTGTGCTTTTTTTTTTCCTTATGAATTTGACCTCAGGTTCAGAACATGTCGTTACGCCCTCTGGTAACCTTGACTATTGTCTAGGAGTATTCAGAATCTTAAACGTTCCTCATTCATCCAAGTAAGCTGGCAAAGGTTGCAGTCTGTTCCATATACATGAGGCACTGCATGTAGTGCTGAGGAATCAGGCACACACAGGCCCATTCTTGCCAACAGGCAAGCAGTGGTTATCACTTCCCTTTCATGCCGCTTAAGTGAATTATTTATTATAAGTTCAATTGAATTTTAAAAAAAAAAAGTTGCCTTAACTTGTGATTCTAATTTAATAGGGTTTTCTCCCCCTGTTTAATGTATTCAAATGTAAGGATTTGAAAAGAATATTGAGGAAGTATTTAAAAACAAAGCAGTGATGCAGCACATGGTTTGTTGCCAGAGTGTAAAGATCCTAATTTAGAACATGTGATCCTGTACCACATGCAATTAGAGCATATCTAACTCATATCCATATTTTGTTTTATACAATATATTTAGATTCTCAAATAAATGAGGAAAGTGTTCAGAGTTCCTGCAGAATTTTCCTACCTAACTGCACAATCAGTTCTCCCATCCTCTCTCTTTCACTTCAGGGTTATAAATCTTTGTTTCTCTTTGAAGAAATTGCATTAATATTTAATTGGAAAACTTCATAAAATGGTAGAAAAATATTACACCAAACACAGAGTAATGCCCAAGAGAGTAAATAGCAGGATTTCTGTTATGTAGTTTAGTTGTGCATTTGCATTTCTTTGTAATATCACTGACCTACTAAAAAAAATTGCTCCCATTCTCACTGTGCACAGGAAAGGTGGTTTTGTCTAAGGAAATTAAACCCATGGAAAAGATCCATCTAAAATCCCATTTAACAAGGCCATTTGGGGATGGATGCTTAAAATCTATGGACTTGTTTTCAAGGTTTAAAATAAAAGCTTAATTAAGTATCTCTTAGCAATTTGGGATAAATGTCATTGCTCACAACCCTTCCTTTTGATTTAATATTTCTTATTTTTTAATACCAGTGCCCTATAACTCTGATATTTAAGGCATTCAAGTACTGAAGATTAAACCCTAGATTAACCTGAAATTATTTCATTTATGCATTTTGACTGAGAAGTATCACTGAAAACAAATAACTCAAAGATTCACTTTGAGATAAGCAAATTTAAGGTCTATTCATGTGTAGTTTTTAATGTGTGCAATTCATGAATTGAACACATTTATGTCACATATAGACAGAGGGAATATATTGCACTTACTAATGTATTAAATTAAATCATTGATAAATCCAGTATTCAGACTTTTGTTTTTACTTTAAAAATACATGCCATCAAGCATTACATTTTCTAATACTTGGATGAAAAAAATCTGCTTATGTAGCCATCTGCTTGAATTTTAATGTCCACATTAACAATTTCATAAAATGAAAATGAACATCTGCATACAGAATTTGCTTCTCAATGAAAATGGAGAACCCCACATCAAACTAATGATAGTTTTGTGTAACAAGTGAAGAGTCAATCTTTAACACCAAGCAATCACTTTCCCAGCAAAGACCGTTTTTTCTTGATTTTGCAGTCACTCAGATGTGACTCCAGAATTAACATCTGTGTCTGTGCAATTTGAGTGTTTTCAAACACAGACCTTCCACTGATGTCTCAAGTGAGATCCTGTTCCATATCTCAAGTCCCACATGAGTACTTGTTCCAATTTTGAAAGTCCAAGCTGTCTATTTCCTCCTAAAAGAACTCTGTATTTGGGACAAGTACAGAATATGTAATAGAGGCTTAGTACAGATCCACTTTGGCTTAGGAGGAAGATTTTATCATTTATCTAACATTTCTTATTCTCTGCAGAGTGACTGAATGTGAAGTTTCACTTTTGCATGTACAAATTTCTCTCTCAGACCAGAGCAGAGTGAGAGAATAAATTCATCCCTTGCAATTCTCTTTGTCCAGCTTTTCTGCAGTACTGTCCAATATAAATTGCCTTGTAAAATTTTTTTTCCCATTTTTTGGTTTAGAGTGGTGCCTTAAGATTTTAGCCTTTATATTTTTCAAATCTTGTACTGCATTAGTGCATAACTCTAAATTCCATATAAAGTGTTGGCTACTGTCTACACATTTTAGTCAGCTGAAATAATCCCTCAGGCCTGAAACTCAAGGACAATCTACTGCCTCAGGCCACGAAAACGATAAGCAAAAGTGCATTGGAGAGAGCAAACTGGGGGAATATGACTTCATCATCTGAAGCTATAATTGGAGGATTGACCCCTGTATGGGATATGTAAATAGATCAAACTTATAATTTTCCTTGTAGCCTCTTGGGGAGGCTTCACCTGTTCTTAGAAGGCCTTCATTTAATAGATCCGCTTTTATCCTTTTATCTCTTTCTGGCCTCTGTTTCTAGGTAAGTCCAAAAAAGGCATCGAGAGTGCATTTTACCATTGTACTGCAGAAAGCCTTTAGATTTACTGAATAGCCACTATTTTGAAACTCAGTAACAATAGATATACTTCACTAGGAACTGAATTCAAGTATCTAAAATCCTCATGCAAACCAACATTCAGGTAGGAACACCATGGTTATTAAAAAATATAAACACAACATTTCAAATATTATGGCTGCACTCTAGGTTTTTTGTTTGTTTGTTTGTTTGTTTTTATTTCTCCAACTGCAATACAGGGGATTTGCAAAATACCTTAGAATTAAAGTTACTTATAAAGAAAAAGAGGTCAAACTTTTCAAAGTGTAGTCAAAACATTACTGTTTTATGATAGTATAATTTCTTGCTGCGTCTTTACTTTCTTCTTTAATTTGGTGTCTCTTTCTAATAGTTGTTTTTTCCTATTCTTTTATTAATTTTTCTATTTTCTTCCCTTAGCAGCCATCAAAGATGTCATGAAATTGTGCTGTTGCAAACTAACTGTAACTAGTGTGAAGGAAGAGAGATATTTTCTGCGTTTAAAGAGTGGCAATTGATAAAAGACTGTCAGAAAGCAGAAGAAATCTGCTTTATCCAGTTCCTAGTTTGAACTGCTCTAAATTTCACTCCTTTGTCATATAAGTTACATTAATGTACAATTCGTTTCTGAATTTGGACTCTCATTTTTTTCCATGATCTTTGTTTAGAGGCTCAAATAAATTAGAGGGTGAAGCTGCCCTCCTATCATTTCCAGGATTTTGATTCTGTAATTCAAGTTGCCTCACTGGCACACTCCAGAATTTTGTTCCTGTTGTTACTGTAATTCATCGCAGTGATTCATTATTAGTAGACTTCTTTGATGCTGATTTTTCCCCCCAAATATTAGCATCAAGGCTGTTGTGCTCATCAGATCAAAGATCTCTGACCACATTTGTGTGCCCAAAGAATTCCATTGACTACTGGGGAAAAAGCAGGGAAGATTAAAGTCTGATACAAATAGGGCCACCACAGTTTAAAGAAAATATAGCAGAACTTCAGTCAGGACTTTACAGAAGTCCAGAATCATAAAGGATCACCAGTGCCACCCCCTGCCATGGGCAGGGACACCTTCCACTGTCCCAGGCTGCTCCAAGCCCCAATATCCAACCTGGCCTTGGACACTGCCAGGGATCCAGGGGCAGCCACAGCTTCTCTGGGCACCCAGTGCCAGGGCCTGCCCACCCTCCCAGGGAACAATTCCTTCCCAGTATCCCATCTACCCCTGCCCTCTGGCACTGGGAGCCATTCCCTGTGTCCTGTCACTGCAGTTCCTGAGGAATTGTCCCTCTCTGGTTTCCCTGCAGCCCCTCAGACCTGGAAGGAGCTTTGGGGTCTCCACACAACCTTCTCCTCTCCAGGCTGTGCAGCCCCAGCTCTCCCAGCCTGGCTCCACAGGGGAGGTGCTCCAGTCCCCCCAGCACCTCCGTGCCCTCCTCTGGACTCGCTCTAACAGCTCCATGTCTGTCTTATGTTGGGGTACCAGAACTGTTCACAGTATTAGAGATGGGGACTCAGGAGAGCCAAGCAGAGGTGGAGAATCCCCCCCTCACCTGCTGGCCATGCCAAGCCTTTCCCAATCAGATATTTGGAAGTCTGACTCTTCCCTCACAATAATGAAGATATTTCACTCTTGCTATCAGTGACTTCATTGCAGCTGAGCCGTCAGAATATGTGCAAAATGTCATTCATTAACTGTATCTCCCATTTTATACATTTGCTTTATCATAATTTTGGCTTTGAGGATTAGGGAGATTATTTTATCTTTTTAAGAGGATATAGAATACAAAATTGCAGCTCTAGACATTAAAAGATTGATGACAAAATCTCCAAAGAAAAGGCATTTTTTATTTCATGATGCTTTTTGTTGTTGTTGTTGGCCTGTAGGTATTAAAAAAAAATCTCTCCTAATTAAGATGATCTTCAGTATACTGCCAAAATGAAATTCAACATAACTTTGTTTTGGAAACAATGAAAAAAAAAAAGTGTTTTTATTGAGAAGATGCTGCTGGGATTAGCTGGTGGCTGTTAGCTGAAATTAAAGAAAATTCTCAGTAGTTTCCTGACTTTTCCCAAGGCCACTAACCTTGCTGAACAACCAGACAGATGACTGAGACCTCCCGACAAGCGCAATTCCAGTACTTTGCTGTTCTGCTTGTCAGAAATCAACACGTGCTCAAAAAATCAGCATTTTGACATGAAAAATCTGTTCTCTTGGAAAATCTCCAACCAGTCCTACTGATAAGAGTTCTAAAAGCAGAGCACAATTTCTCTGTACAGCTGTCAGAGAATAGGTTTTACTCTAATGGTTCAACAGGCAATTGTGGTTTTCCGAGAGCCCAACTGACAAAAATGTGGATTTGAGTTCATGTTTTGTGTGAGAAACCATGCTGCATGCATCTGAGAGAAATTCTGTAAGTGCTGATCAGATGTTATCCCACACATTATGTTGAAACTTCAGAGTCATAAAAATGAGTTCATGTTCCTGAAATTCCCCTGAAAAACTGAATTCTGCCTGTTTGGCTTGGTTAGGGCAGCTGGGTGTTCCGGATCATATCCATAAGAAGGAAAAGTACGATGCACAGTGTATGAAGACATTGTATTTAAAGAAAATCTTATATTTTCTTAGAATTCCAGCTGAATACGCCAAACTTCAGAGGAATTTGGGAAAGGTGTGGAGAAAAAGCATCTCTGACCACTGATCTGAAATGACCATACTGTTGCAGCATTGCTGTTACTACTCACAGTTAGAAGCAATTTTAGTTTTGCAAGCATGAACCAATTTTATGCAAATACTTCACACAATATACCAAATTATAGCCAAGACACTACCAAAACCATATCAAGTAATTATCTGAATTGCAACTAATGTGAATCACTATTCCATGTTTGTTTATGCCTTTTACTATTAGTCTTAAGTAACTCGCTCAAAAAGTTTTAAAGAATGTTCTCTTCACGATTTCCATACTTATTTACTGTTCAGTAACTCTAAATGTAATTTATCCTACATTTAAAAATGAAGATGGAAATGGAAGTTCAGACCAAAATAGTTTAAATTCTATAAAAGAAATAAGGACTCTATGAGGGAGCAGTACAGTAGTGAGAAGGACAAGAAAAGAGAAGAGAGAATGAAGAGGAGAATAGGAATTAAATGTTCAGTGCTACTGGCCTGGACGTGATACAGAAGCTGTTGTAAGATCACGGGGCTCCATCCTGTGGGTATGAATCATTTACTCTGATCCATATGTTTCACCAAATAAAAATTGAGTTGAATTACAGAATGCTCCTCCATTTGGAGGGTATGAGTAGTGGTCAAGACACTCAGACTTTGCTTACTGGTTTATGAAATCACCAAATCCCTTTACTGGCATTATAGACTCATAGGTCACAGCTGCCTGCTATTTATTCTGAGTATAATCTCTCTATTTTCAAGAACTTATAAAGTGCATATGAAAGGTTACCTAAGGGACAAAGCTCAGTATAAAAAAAAAAAACCTAAAGCCTTGAGTGATTTATTTATAAAATAAGAAAGTCACTACTGCTAGTCTTGGCCCTGTTCAAATTGTAATAGAGCCAAAGCATGAATAGTTAATAGCAGTTCTCTAAATATTTGGGCTCCTGGAAATTGAACAAGAGTAAATATCCCACACATATATGGTCATCCCAAAAGGATCCAAAAGTCCTTTAAGAAACTTACGGTCTAAATTCTTCAGTGAGAAACATATCCTTCATGGAAACATGTGCTAAAACCTTTTAGAAATAATGACATAAATAAGATCATTATTCCCAATGGGAATCTGTTTAGTCTGTGTTAATAAATTTGAAACAAATTATTTTTCTGGTTAAAAATGATATTTACAACTCACAAAATGCAAAACCTTCATTTGCTCTGTATGTTCTTTACTTTAAAACAGTTTTTGACAAGTATCTGCAGGAAGGGCTCTGAGCAGCACCCATGCTCTGATCTGGAGCCCAGCAATGGCACCAGGCAGGGACTGAGCCCAGGAACTGCTCCTGCACAGGAGGCACAACTTCTGCCATGGGCCCAGCTGTCTTAGGTTGCAATGCAAGATGTAACCAAAAGTATGTATTCAATTACCATCTGTTAAAACCAAGTGGGGCAGCTTTTTGTTATCTCTTCTGTTCCTCATAACTCCAGGGGATGGGGAGGGGGTATTTTCTCTTAATAAGCCAACTGTTAAAACCAGGTGGGATAGTGTCCTTTATCTCTTCCATGACCCATTCTCCCTCCAGGGGGATATCTTCTGTTAATGGATCATTGAATCTCACTGCAAGACTGATAAAATTACATCATCCATTGTAAAATGCTCTATGTGGGAAATCCAGGCATAGAAAATTCTCAAAATCTTGTGCATGCAGGCCCAAACAGAAATGAATACAGGGTTCAACCTGACACTTTGGAAAAGGCTTCCTGCTTTATAGACTATAAGCAAGAATGTGGGTTTGTAATATAGACAGAGACATGTTAAGCTAGGTAGTGGAAAATTTTAAAGTGTAGATATAGAACTACTTACAGAACTAGTAAAAAGTTTTAAGGTGTAGCAAGTAATTTTGTGTGTTTATATGACTGGTTAAGAAAGTCCTCATTGTGGCAAGGTGTGTGATACAAGTTAATTAGCTATTGGTGTGAAAGAAGAAACATTCTTTGTGGCAATAGTTTATTGTCTGATTAACCTTTAAAAGACTATGTAAGCTGTGGTCTTGTAACCAACAACCATGGACAACTAACTTCTAATTCATGCTGTGAAGATGTTCTCACTCCTTCATGGGACTGTAGCAGTAAGTCATGCTTTGAAACATATCTCAGTGGTCCTGTCACAAGTAATCCTGACAGCGCACCCAAGGGGAGGAGCCAAGCAATCTTACCTGGATAAAAAAATTGAGATACAGAACACCAGAGCAGCCTGCTTCCACTGGATTCCCAGAGGAAGACTGGACTACCACTAGACCTTAAGACGAAAACTACACCCTTCTACAGAATCATTGCTTCAACAGAACCACATCTGTCACTCCAGGAAAAGTGCAGCCATGATTTAATTGTGCTGCTACCAACACCCCAACCAGCATGGTGTCAGGTTGTGTTCTGACTCTGTCAGTGTTTTCTTTTTGTTTGTTCGGCTATTTTTGTACTACAACATTTTTATTTTAATTTTCCTAGTAAAGAATTGGTATTCCTATTCCCATATTTTTGCCCAAGAGCCCCTTAATTTCAAAATATAGTAATTCAGAGGGAGGGAGTTTACATCTTCAATGGAGGCTCCTGCTTTCCTTAGCAGACACCTGTCTTTCCAAACCAAGATACCAGCCCTGAGCAGATGGTGCACAGAGGCTGTGGAGTCTCCTCCCTGGGGATATTGCAGAGCCCTCTGGAAACACTACTGTTCCCTGTGGTCTGGAATGGCCCTGCTGGAGCAGGGAGGTGGCACCAGAGGAGCCCC
The DNA here is from genome assembly GCA_013397095.1 of Sterrhoptilus dennistouni. Taxonomy (NCBI): domain Eukaryota; kingdom Metazoa; phylum Chordata; class Aves; order Passeriformes; family Zosteropidae; genus Sterrhoptilus; species Sterrhoptilus dennistouni. The sequence continues at coordinate 87,713 of VWZU01009141.1, read as the reverse complement.
TGTGGGCCCCTCCAGTCTCACCCATCCTGGGATTATGAAACAAGTAAATTCAGAATTATCCCCACACAGAGATCACTATAAATTTGGTGCACTGCCCAGTAGGGCCTCTTGGGAAGCATAAATGTGCATTATTTTAACAACTTCCCCAAATAAAGGGCTTCTGGAAATACTCACAATAAAAACCATGCTCTCTGTGCTTGAACCCCAACTAAAAAATAAACTCAACTCTTAACTGCATTGGGAAGGAAATGAGAAGAGTAAGACATTTAGTCCTCAACAGCAAGAGATAAAAGTTTATAAATCACAAACCTAGAGAGACAGAATATGATTTTCTATAAATAGACCACGTTTATTCCAGCAGCCTTGCCTTCTTTAATAGGTATTCTCTTCGGGTAAAGAAGGTTCCTTGCATTAGGCTGACTTTTCAAAGGAGCCTAAATAAGGCAGGTAAGATTCACATATAAATTAATGTTCCTTTCTTCTCAGGGACAGTCTGCAGTCATTTAGTGTAAATAAGAACAAAATCCTTAAGCTTCCAGTGAGAGAAAAAATAACCTAGGTTCTTTTGAAAATACGCTCTCAAGAAGAGAACACAGCATATATAATACCAAGTTTCTTTATCAGAGCTCTTTCATCCATCAAACACCTGGAATCCTACGTCATGCAGAGGCACCAAACAAGAGGGTTTGCACTTAGGCTTCAAATAATGCAGGCACATTTTTTACAGCCAGCCAGAAATTCCATTAATAACTTTTTAACAACAGATGTATCTGTGTTTCATACTCAGGTAAATGTGCTCAATTCATGTGGTTATTACAGATCTCCACTATGCATCTATATAATTACACAAGCAGATTTGCAGCTTGATGCATACATTTGCTGAATACCCAGAAAAGATTAATTCATTCAACAGTTCTTTTAAAATTTATTTTAAAATATAGATTGGAAGAGTGGCTGATGTGGTAAGAAACATCTTACATAGTAAAATATAAAGTTTTTTAAAGGATTCTTGAAATTTTTTTTTAACAAAATAGCTCTGAAAATCCATTGATTTTTTTTTATTCAGTATAATAATTATGGCTATGACTCATACAAATCAACCTTTTCAATATCTTATAAAAAAGGTCAAGTCACAGAAAATACTGAAAGAGTTTCTTAAAGAATATAAATGGTAACTTCCATTAGTATTATTTTGAAACACTTAGAACTTATTATTAAAGTTAATTTCTGATGACTGCTTTTGTAACTACAACCTTAATGGAGCTGTAGCATGTGACCCTGCTCCACACAGAAGGTCTTAACAACACACACTAAAATCTTTATGGCACTGCTGGAATTTCATCAGAGTATCATTATAATTCAGGATGGCTCAAATTTTATGAAGAACTCCAGTTTTTTGGAGGGCTTATAGCAAAAGTTTATTCAAAGACAGACTCTTTTATACAGTGTTTCTGTACAATCAATATGATTGGTTATTTAGAGCAACACCTCTCAACTGTTTCTTACAAGTTAATAAGAAGTTAGAAAAATATCAGCTGCTAACAGTTTTCTACCTTAACAGTTTTTCACCTTCCAAAGATTGTTTTGATTCCTCCTTATGATTTCCCAGGTGAGAGCAAGAGTGTTATGTATTTGGCTTTCCCACAAGCTTCAAGGCACTGCCTGGAGCCTAAAAATCTATGTTCTGACTACTGTCAGTTCCCACATCAGAGTTATCAATCAGTAGTGTAAGAAGAGGGCTGCAGTGTTCACCACCCTTTCACAGCACTGCCTTCTCCTACTTGGAACGACTCTGATCTTAATCAAAATGAGAGAGAATGCAGAAAATGTCATGCAATCCAAATTTAATAATCTGTTCATCATCAATTAGCCTTGAGAATAAATTACTTTCCTAACCAAGAAATTATCATACAAAGCTGCACAGTCTCTGACACTAAAAATCTTTATCATATAATTATGAGGAAATATTGTGTTTAATTAGCTGCAATTTAGATAGTTGTTGCTAGAGTTCAAATTAAAAAAGGCAAAGGGATGTTGATAAGTCCATCTGCTACCACAGCTTTCTGAGTCTTCCAGGCTTTGCTTCAAATTTCTGTTCAAAAGGAGTAGCATAGTACAAGTGGAGGTCTTGGAAGAACTGGCTAATAAAGCCAAACAATTCAGTCTAAAAACTAATCAATGCATGAGGTTCGACACAAAGGTGAAAAAAAAGCAACAAATATATCACTGTCACCTCTGTATTCTATATTCCCATCAGATTACTGTGACAATAGAATTTCATTACCTTTATTTTAGGGACTATAATTTAAATGAGTGCCTGCAACCAAATTAACCCTTATCCATCTGTAGCAATTTCCTCATAGATATTTAGAACATATATGAACCTGTATCAAAGTGTCAAGCAAAATCATAGAGACATTTTCAAGTGGAAGAGATAGAGTCCCAGGAGAACCCTGACTGGGGGATTATGTTTGTGTTTCTTACACAGAGATTGAGTATGTAAGTCAGTCTCCTATTTTGCCCCCAGCATGGTCAGGATTTGCTCAGTTATGGGACGTATGTGTCTTCATTATAATAACTCCTGAAGCTGTGTCGAATTAAATACCTAATAATGGCACATGGGACACATTCCAAGCCTGTAAGGATTCATTTCAAGCAGCCCCATCCTGCTGTCCAGAAGGGTAGAATTCTCATCTGTGGCTGAGGCACTGCTGCATTCCTGTTGCTTTCCTTGCATGTGCAGAGCTGGCAGTCTCCCAGTAAACTCTGTTTTGTCATCTGAATTTATTTAATTTCTTTTCCACAGATGCCCTGTTTCTTATGCCACTGAATTGTTCTACCTGCTAAAAGACCATCAAACTGTGCAGCACTGGAGCCCACCTGTACAGAATAATTTACCATCGGGATTTCTTTAAAAATCCACCTTCCTAACAGGCGCAAACTACAATTATTCAAAGTGGGTTTCATGAGAGATCTCCTCCATTTTACAAATCAGCTGTAAATGTCATCTCTACCTTTTTTATTTCATTTTACAAGTTAGTGCATAAAATGACAGCTTAAAGACTGCATAAATTAAGCCTATACCTATTTTTATTTTGAATAATTATTAATTAATTCTATAAGCTGTGCAGCTGTAGGAACACAAAAAGCGAGAGAAATAAAAAATTATTAGTGCCATGACTGTTTTTGCACAAACTTTAGTAAGACTGATACTAGAGGGCACATTCAGCCTTTTTAAGGGTGGGAATTAGTGCAAGAAACATTTATGAGAAGGGTTCTAAACTTCAGTAATTTGTAGCACTGCAATTCTTCCTTTTTCTTCTAAATCTGCTCCATGTAATTCAAGAGAGTTTACAGTGTCCTTCAGGAAACATTGCTTCCAGTTTAAACAGACAGAGCCAACAGTTACAGTTTCTTCTGAGCTGATCTCCCACCCAGCCCTGCTCTTTAGATAACCACCTAAACGAGTTTCCTGTGGGTCCAGATCCCAGAGACGTAGATGGCCGGAAGAAGGAGCGGACTAACACTTGGGAATTAGGAAGGTTTATTGAGGCCCGTGGCCCAGGTGCAAGTAAGCTGTTGTAGCTCTTACCTGCCCTTAAGTACAGGGGGCATCACCTTTGGTAATGAAGGGGAGTGACTTAGGTACAGGGGGCACTGGCATGGCCATTTTGGGGCCAAGGGGGGTGGGGATACCTGAAGCCTGGCTGAGTCATCTAGCTTCTGCCAGAGCACTCAAGCACTAGGGTGTGTCAATGAGTCTTATCATGGAAGATACAACAGACTGGGAGAGGGCTATTGTGAGGGTTAATGACAGGGATTTAGGAAAAGAGGGGTTGGTAGGGATGAACTATTTACTGAAATTTATAACAAAAAACTATACAGAACTTTAGAAAACTCAAAATGCTCATTGCAACAAGCAGTCAGAAGAAATACATGGCAACAGGAAAGATTCATCATGTTGTGGGAAGTCAGATTCTGGAGATGGAATATTCAGCACATACTTCTCTCTAGATTCCTGGTTAAACAATTACATAAGCAATGCTATTGCTTTTATCTCCTTAGCAATTCAAATTGAATTCCCCAAATTAAAAAAGATTCATTTTCCAAGATACTTCCCAGTCAGAAGGATTAAAGGTTCCTCTGTCAGCTGGAAGTTTGCAAGGGATAATGTTGTTCAGCTCAGGGATATGAGCCATATACTTAATTTTCAGCAAGTCTTTCAAAAGTAGGTCAAGTTCTTTAGGAATTGTAAGCATCAAGCTGAAACTTGTATTCAAAGAAGAAGCAATATGTAATCTCCTTTTTGAGGAGACGGGGTATTTGGGGTTGCATTCATTAGAACAGTGGCTAAAAAAACAGGAATGGCAATGCCATGGGATCATCTTTTTGACCTGATTTCATACCTACTTTCATAAAATCAAATAAGTTAGGTTGGAAAATATCCTTAAGGTCATCAAGATCATCCATTCCCCCAGCACTGCCAAGGCCAGCACTAACCCATTTCCCACAGTGTCACATCCATAGGGATTTTCAATCCCTCCAGGGATGCGAACTCCACCCCTTCCCTGGGCTTCCCCCCAGTGATATTTTTTTTCCCCTAATATACCATCTAAACCTCCTCTGGCAAAAATCTTTCCATTGAAAGAGCTTGGGACGTCTTCAGACACCTGTCTGTGTCTGCTAAAAGTCAATGTAAATGAGTACAGTGATCTCCCTGATAATACCAGACATCTTCATTAAAAACTTGCTGCAACAAACTATGAATTAATTTCCATGGGGGCCAGGATTTCACTCCTGACTGACAGATGCATTTCAGTTCATTCTTGTATCGAGCTTGGCCACATTTAAAAGCTTTTCAACCAAAGGAGGACTCAATTATGCAATCTCCTGTTTTCCTGCACTCTTTTCAGTACTATATGTAATAAACTTTGTTCATTAGTAGCAATGAACATTTCTTGTCCTTTCATATCAATGTTTAAAGTCATATATATGAGGAAAAACTTCAAGGAATAATTAAATTAGTAACATGTGGGTAATAAATCCCCAGAAGAAAGGGTCTCTCTTGCTCAGTTGTTCTCTAGGAAGACAAAATCAGCCAAGGTGTGGACTAAAACAGCTTAAAGGATAAATAACATTGTCTTTATGGTTTTGTGTCCTTCTAACCAAGGAAAATGTAAAAGTAAGCCAAAGGAAATTAATTTATAACTATGTGGGAAAAGAATTTTCAGAGACAATCCATGGTAAAGGAAAAGGGAAAAAATATTTCCTTTAAACTAGAAGTGAATATAGTCATGTAACTATAGATCAATACTTAGGTTTTGGGAGAGATCGGTGTGCCAGTAGATGCTTCTATAAACAATTCTGAATATTGACTTTCTAAATCAAGCTATTTAGAGGTGGAATTTAATAGTGACATTTACTTATTATTGAAAATTTGAATACATATACATACCATAAGAATTTATTTACAGTCTCCTATGGAAAGAATAGAGGGTAATTTTCCTGTCTGAATGTTGATTGAAAAATTACAACTTTTTTTGTAAGTATACAACAAGGGCAGAAAATGTTTTAAAAATGTAGAACAAATAAAAAAATTAACAACTTAATCCAATTGTTTTCTTATGGTCTAACATTTACTTCTGATGTATTCATTTCCTTTTTGTCAAGATAACCAGGCCATACTGCATTCAGCTGAAGGAGCTTAGCATATGAAAGAGAAGGCTCAGGTGTAAAAAAAAGTTATGAAGATGTAAAAATATCAAGTGAGGCTGTGATGGAGCCAAACTATAATTGGTGATGCCCCATGACAGGAAAGCAGGCCTGGAAACAAACAGAAAGTAAGGAAATTCCACCTAAATGAAGAAAAACTATTTTACTGTGGAGATGCTCAAACCTTGCAACAGGTTTCCCAGAGAAGCTGTGGAATCTCCAGCTTTAAAGATCCTAAATCTGCATTCAGATGCAAAAGACGCATTTAGCCCTGAACAATGTTCTGCCCCTGATCTGACCACAGAGTGTTTGGGTCAAACAATATCCAGAGCTCCCTTCCATCCTGAACTATTCTGGAATTTTTACTCCAAATGCATTTTTATCTTCAGTGAAACAGAAGCATTCTTTGCCTACCCAGAATATATATCAGAATTATCACAGAGAGGTCTGGGCAGAAAAGGACCTTAAAGATCATTTAATTCCACCCCTGCCATGGACAGGGACACCTTCCACTGTCCCAGACTGCTCCAAGCCCCAGTGTCCAACCTGGCCTTGGACACTGCCAGGGTTCCAGAAGCAGCCACAGCTTCTCTGGGCACCCTGTGCCAGGGCCTCTCCAACCTCCCAGGGAACAATTCCTTCCCAATATCTCACCTATCCCTGCCCTCTGGCACTGGGAGCCAGTCCCTGTGTCCTGTCCCTCCAGCCCTTGCCAATTGTCTATCTTTCCTGCAGCTCCCTCAGGCCCTGCAAGGCCACACTGAGCTCACCTCAAAGCTTCTCCTCTCCAGGTGAACAATCCCAGCTCTCCCAGTGTTTCCTCTCAGCAGAGCTGCTCCATCCCTCTGCTCATGCTGGTGCCTCCTCCGGGCTCTCTTCAGCAGCTCCAGGTCCTTGCTGTGCTGGGTTCTACAGGTGGAGAATTTTTATAATTAGCAATAAACCCATAAATAAAAAGTTGAACAATTATGTTGAAGGATTAGGAACAGTTTTTTTCTTCTCCAGTGAAAAGTGGTCTTTAATGGGGAAGGCCCATTTTGGCTTTTCAACATTCTAGGTTTTTTCTACAAGCAGCAAAATTTCCAAAGAAAACTCAGCAGCTGAGGTTTCTGATGTTGTCCTTGGTTGTAGTGTAGGATGTACACAAAGTATTTATTCTATCACCATCTTCATGAACTGTTGGAACCAGGTGGAGCAGTGTTCTTCCCAGACCCCCTTCCTTCGGGCTGTCTTCTGCTTATAGCCCATCAATGCCTTGCCCATGACTCACAGGTAACTCCCTCCAGGAGTTATCTCTGTTTAATGGGCCATCAAGGACCCACTTCACAACTCATCATCCCATTGTGAGATGCTCTGCCCAGGGGGAGGAGCCAAGCATTCTCACCTGGATATAATCTGGGATTTGGGACAGTACAAGCAGCCCTTACCTACTAGATTCCCAGAGGACCAGAGCTATCAGACCTTTCTATGGGATAACTGCTTCAGGAAGACCACCTCATCTGGACTGCTTCCACCGCCCTGCTCAGGTTGTATTTTGACTCTGCCAGTAGTCTTTTGTATTATTGCATTTATTATTTTATTTTATTTTACTTTTTTTACCTTTCTTCTTATTAAATTATATTTCTGACTTGGAGCCTCTCACTCATTTTGCTTTCAAACCACGACAGATGTCAAGCAGACAAAATTGTAGCTGCATGCAAAAATAGGGACACAGAGTGTGTGCTAATGGATTATATAAAGAGAATGTTCTTTAAATGTCTGGCATTTCTTTTCTTGTTCTGTCCTTTCACTTCTGTGAAATATTGGTGGGACTTTATGTTCCATGAAAATATAAATACATAGCAAATGTCCTCAGAAAAAGAGGCCCTAAAATACATGCAAATGTAATGATGTCCCCTTCAAGCTACCATGTGGAATGTAAAGAGCTTTCAGCAGACGTAGGGATCAGTTCTACTGTCTTGTCTGGCTTGGATAACTCAGAAACCTACCTGGATTCTTTATATAAAATCCTGAAGCTCATGCTATGCTGCAGCCTCAGGCTCTCCACAACATGGACTTTTATTAAAATTGCATGTAACACAGGCCTGGCATTACTATTCTTATGTAATTAAATCTTCCATTTCCATCTCATCCAGCTATTGCAAGGGCTTTTTGCTTTCTCTTTTTCATTTTCAAATAAGATTATACCTGAAAACAGGCTTAAAGGCCTCCAGATTCTTTCTCTAGTGCCCAGAAACATTTTTTTTTCTTTCTACTGCTATAGGTTCTGATCTTTGATTTGTTAAAGACCTCTGTACTTGAAAGAAATGATCAAACAAATAAATTGGACAAATAAATGGCTTACATTGCATTTATGCTTGCTTATGTACAATGTCTTAATTGTTCCTTTCAGTGTTCATAACAATTAAAATAAACTAGCAAATGAATATTAATAGAAGACCTGAGGTGTTTCTGGTCCTGCATTGCATATCCTAATTATGTTAGATTTTAGTAGAATTGAATAAAACAGGATATAAAATACATGGAGAGGGTTAGAGTGTCAGCAGTCCCAAGCATGAGGCAGACAGCAAAATTTCTGGATTATACTCTCTCATTTGAAGAGCCAAAGGGAGAACCCAGATATATTTCATAAAATCCCAGAGTGGATTGGGCTGGAAGGTACCTTGAAGCCCATCCAGCGCCACCCCTGCCATGGTGGAGCCTTCCACTGTCCCAGGCTGCTCCAAGCCCCAGTGTCCAGGCTGACCTTGGATACAGCCAGGGATCCAGGAGCAGCCACAGCTTCTCTGGGCACCCTTTGCCAGGGCCTCCCCACCCTCCCAGGGAGCAAATTTTTCCTGATGTTTGGCAAGAGGCAGTAAATGCTCTGGTGCATGGAGAATATCTGGTAAACAACAAAACCTCCAAACCACTAGAACCAATCAACAACCGGTTCAGTTTGGATATAAACCTGGGGATGCAAACATCAGGGAATATTTCTCAACAGGAACAGAATGGTGACACTAACATGTGTCTCATCACAGTTCATGTCATCAGCAGCTCTCCAAGCACTCCAAGAATACAAATACCAGAATCTCAATTTTATTACTGGTGAGGCTGAGTCAGAGAGAAGCAGTGATTTTCATCAAGGACTAGAGAAATCTAGGGCACAAATGGAAACAAAACTCAGCTCTTAAGGCTCACTGCTTTCCTTCTCATAGGTGAGGCTGTTCTTTAAAACCAGAATGCCCCAAAGAGCACAAGGGGTGGAATAAAATAACAGCATGGCTTTACCCACTCATGTTGTAGCCCACTGTAGTGTTTCAGCCAAAATATTAGAGAAAGTAAAAATAAATAAAGGAAAAATATAGTTGCTATTAAATGTCAATAGTTAGGCAGTTCTATTGAGGTCAGGAGAATTGTTATTATGTCTGTGACTTGAACAATTTCCTACATTTATTCTACAACTTTCTCTCTCCCCAGCACAGGACATGTCCAAGGAAGTGTCAAGGACATGGCACTCAGTGCTCTGGGCTGGTTGACAAGGTGGAGATAAGTCACAGTCTGGACTCAATGGTTTCACAGTTCTTTTCTAACCTTAATGATTCTGTAATTCTTTAGATTATTCTCCTATTGATAAATTATATTATTTCAAATGTACAGTCAATACTGAATACATTGATATGAAGGTTTTACCTGGAATTCCATATCTCTGTCACATCCAGATTCCTGCTGTTTCAAGTACACCACTGAATAACGCAAAAGGAGAGCTAGCTAATCCATAGGGGTGTGCTCATGCAAGGTTTGCTCAGGGCTCGCTGACCTCAGGTACTCAGATGTTTCAGTGTCCTTACGTGCTTATATTTCTGTCAGTTAACATGTGAAAAGCCCTTGCCAGACTTCTGAGGTGAACCTGCTTAGCACCAGGGATTTGTAAAGGAAGCCTCAAACCACTTGAATTGCACCTGATTTTAGATCTCATTTTATAACCCAAATCAGAACTGAAGTTCTTGAACCGTCTACTGAACACCAGCTTCACGTGAAATTTTTTTATCCCTACCATAAAGCGGTGGCAAAGTTTAATTTGAAATTAATTCTGCATTGTTATTACAGCTAGAATGTAAAGGTATGCATTGTACAAATCTAACACTATTGTTAAACCCCTATTCCTACAAGAAACTTGCCTTGACAGAATTTTAGAACATGGGATAATTCAATCTGAAGGAAATTACTTGCAAACCTTACCTGCCACTGCATTCTAAATTAATTATAAGCTTTCAGAGAAAATAACCTGAAATGTTTTTTCAAGAATTATTCCCTTAAAAAGCAATATTTAAAATATTTGAACATTATTATTCAAGTAATATTCAGGTATTATTATTTCCTATTCAAAAAAGATGCATCAAAATCATTGCAGTTACTGCAGCACTATTATATTATATTATATTATATTATATTATATTATATTATA
>VWZU01009141.1:19592-77456 GCA_013397095.1 Sterrhoptilus dennistouni | reverse complement strand
TATATTATATTATATATTAGTCCTGCTTTAGGGAAAATTTGAGAGGAAACCTCTGAATGGGGTTCCTCTGGAAAAGCAAACCCAAACAGCCCCTCCCCTAACCAGTCTGGGAGAAAATCTCCTCAGAGAAAAATGGAAAAAAACTATTTATTTAACAAAGTGCCCACAAGCATAAGAAATTAATAATATGAGACAATAAAATGTATTGTCACTCTGAGGTGAGATGGCAAACTCAGAAAATCCATGCCATGGGTAGCTCGGTTCACTCAGTCTCTTGTAAGTCCCTCCGGTGCTGGAAAATGCTGTCTTGGGCCCCAGTGGGCCACAGGTGTGAGCTCCCGATGCTTTTCTGGGTTTACAGTCCAGAGCAGGTTTAAACAGTCTCAAGAAAAGGAAAAAAAACCAAAAAAACAGTCCAGGAAGCTTCTCTGTCTCAGCTAGCTAAACTGACTAAAAGCACAGGAGATCTCTGTCCTGCTGTATGTCTGTGCTTCATACAAACACAGGCCAGGAGCAGAATGTGGAGGAGTCAGAGGAGTTTCTCAAAACAAACTCAGCACTTCTCCTCCCTGCTTTGCTCTCAGAACCAGTCTTAAAGGCACAGAACACAATAGCCGACATAAACAGAACAGACGACTGGGGATACAAGCATCATAAAGTCACCCTAAGAAAAATAATATCGTATCATATTTTTAGGCCCTTAGAACTTTCCCATCAGAGATGACATGAAAGTTTCAACTCTTTAGTTTACATTAAAACAGAATCAGATGCTCTTGTAAGCATATTAAAACAAGCTATTCAGAATATAACTGATATTCTTATGTAATCTGCTTTTCCTTAGACTTTTATCTCTATTATTTTTCTCATCGTGTAATTCCAATATTCTTAGTCATAAAGGCCTTGTATTCTTTAAACCACTATCATTTCAAATAAATTAATTGTAGATTCAGATCAAAGTGGAGTAATTTTACATGTTATAAAGTATTTTTAAATTTCACATGATTCAAGTTTTGCAGCATATCAGAGTGGCATTATTCTACTAGTGAATATAAATAGACTTAGAAAAATATTCACACACTTTTATTGATGGACCTTTATTTCAGTCTCAGGCTGCCTCTACAGGGGTTATAATGGAATATTCCCTATATAGAAACCATTTATTATGGAATAGTGAAAATATTTGGGGTTACACACCACAGTGTTGCCTCTTAAATTTATCAGATTCAATGTGACAATTTTTATGCTGAGTCAAGTAAGAGCAACCCCAAATTTACAAAATCCCTACAATTAGCTGGCTTTGTAACTAGTATTTGCATTAGATACATGAACTGAGCTGAGATTTCAGCAAAACTCTGCAAGGCTCAAAAGAAATAAATACGGAAGATAAAATCTCTGAGTTTTTATAAAAAGTAACAGAGATCACAATCAAACCTGAGGTTCCAGGCTGGAAGGGTCTCATCTGAGCAGGTCATCAGGACTGAAAACTCCTCATTCCTAAATCACCTCATCAGGTAAAGCAATATTGATGAACTCAGTCCCAGGAGGGGTGAATGGTGTAAGTGATAAGGTCAAAAGAGCCCAGTTAGTAACACCTGACTCTGGAGTCACAGCTGCTCACGGAATCAATCAGCAGATCAATACACAAGCTCAACTCGGTCTTTAATTCCCTCATCTTTTCAACTGGCAGTGGCTTCTCCCTTTTGCTTTCACTTTGTAATTTCTAAAATTTATTATTATGATTTATAAATTAACACCTCAGCTAAGTGTGAAGCAGGAAAAGCAAACCCACATGATGCTATCTAAAAATCCCAAATGACAGGAAGCCCCAGATGGGCTCCAAGCTCTTGGTCCAAGGAGGAGCCTTGTCTGGAGGAGAAAAGGAGAGACTCGGGTGGCAGAGCAGGAGGGCAGCACTGGCTTTGCAAGTCATTTGCAGCTGTGAAATGAAGTGATCCTGCACACTCAGAGTTCAGGGAAAAGGAAGTGAGTGAGCACGGAAAAAAACCTAAAAAGCTTGCAAGCAACTCAGGCAGTGTGCGAACGTTCAGTTCAAGCTGAGAGGCCAGAGGCAAAGCAATTATGTATTAATTATTTGTTGCAGACTGAGGGAAATTTCCTAGTGAATTGGGCTGCAGACATCTGTCCTGTTCTGGCTACGAATATGCTGCTAAGGAGAATATTGTCCCTAGCTCCTTGTAATCCCTGCTGAAATTTACTGCCATGATATTACTGGCAGCTAAACTCCTCCTTAGTCCCTCCTTGACACATTGTTTTAATCAACCCACTCTGATAAAACTGATAAAAATCAGTGGGTGCCCACAGAGCTGCCCAAGCAGCCTGTTTGGGACCCCAGATACCATGAAAACAACGGGCTTACACTTATAATGTTCCTGAGATGATAAGATATTGATTTACTTACCCTGAAGACATTAAATCTCTAACAGACAAAAATATATTTTTAGTATATACTCAAAATATTTTAAAAGTTATTACTGATTTCAAAACAACCATATTCCAATTATCCTTATTTTAAAAGGCAGAAAAGGTCCTTAAATACGTGAAGATAAGAAAATTATTGTGTTTTTTTTTGAGGATGGTGCAAGGAAAACAAAATACTTTTGTTAGCAGTAGGGTAGTTTTAAATTATATCTTGCACAGTACTGAGTGATTGACCTTATATTCCTTTAATTTTATTCCAGTGTTTTGAGAATTGAAGTTTGCAACTTAAAAATACTTCGGTTTTTTTCAGAATTTCAGTACTTTGAATTCTGAGACTCTACATTTGTTTTCGTGTTGATAAACATAGCTACATGTTGGGCCTGAAAAATATTACATAAAATACTGATACAAATGGGAAGAATTTACTGATTTTCTTCTTAAATTCCTTATATGTCTGGGAAACTCATTGATGTAAACTCTACTATTGCTTTCTTCCACCCATAATTTGCTTTGGGCATCACAAATTATAAATGTTGCATTCTTTATGAGTTTAGGGTACAAAAATATACTGTAGCTCCTTATATTTAACTTCACCTTATTTTCTTCACTTTTCTTTTTTGCTGTTACTTGGTTCCCCATATTTACTTTTTTTGTAGCATATCTACTCAGTATAAGGTGAAAACTTTGAGAATCCTAAACAAATCATTCTTCTCTGTGGTAAACGGTAACTTCCACTAAATGGAAGACTATTTCATTGATTTCTTTGCAATTGATTTAATAAAAATTGTTCCCTCTATTAATATTCTGGGTACAGGAGTTTCTCAGTTTTATTTAGAATTACCATCTCAAGGGCCCTTTCCATGGAATTCCAATGGTTTACTTTTATGAACAGCTTGGTCCTAATATGTAGAAAATCAAACCAAGTTGATATCTGAATATAAGAAAATTACCAGAAAATCTTCATTCAGAAGTTTCAGAAATTACCTGGGAAGGATTGAGCTGACAGAGTTTTCAGATGATGGGGACACAATAAACAATATAAACAATGAACAATATAAAAAAGAAGAATTCAAAAGAATCATGTGGAAAAGATGTACAAATAGAATGACATGAACAATGGAAGATAAAATTAAATGCAGAGGGGAATAATCTTAATTCCCTTCCCCTTCAAAGCTGCAGAACTCTACGTTACAAAATGTGGAATATATTTATGTCACCTGAAAAAAGGATAAGGATGAACTAAAATGACCTAAAGAAAGACAACAGGAATCACCAGAGCTATATCTTGGCTTTCATGCAAGGGGGGATAAGTTGTGTAAAGCATCTTCAGCTTGGAAAATAAATTACTGAAAGAGGGAAAGAAAATGACCTATAAAGAACTAGTGGGACATAAAAATCTGAAGATTATTTAGAATTTCTTGCACTATATGAGCTGGAAATCAACCAATAAAATGGGCAGTGTAATTTCAAAGAACTTGAAGTTTTCTTTTTTCTCCCTAAGTCTTGTCACAGCCACAGCTGGTCTGAGGCTCTACAGATAAATTTGGCCATCATAAGAAACTCAATTTGGCTAGCCTAGTTTGTTATAGAAAAGTAAAGAAGTTCCTGGGTTAGCAATGGTAAGTTGGATATGAAATCAAACAGGGACACCTGCCAATCCCATTCAGTCTCAAATGCAAACATTTAACTGGCTAGTGAGCTGGGCGGTGCTGAGACCCCAACCAATCACGTGTTCAAGCACAGAAATTTTGAATCCCCTATAAGAGGGAGCATTCTTTAAAAATCTTGGCTGTTTGTTGCATAACCTTTGGTGAGTTCTGTCTCCAAACTGCCACCCTAATATAATGAAGTCTGGGGCATCATGTCACAAGAAGCCATAGATACTGATATGATGGAAAAAGTTGTTCAACAAAATAAACATGCACTGGTGGCTCCCATGCCATGTCCCTTAGCTGAGTGCTTTTTAAAAAATTTTTAGAATTTGAATTTTACAGTTTTTAAAATTTTAGACCAATTTTTAGAATTTGGTCTTTTTAACAGAAACAATTTTATCATTGTTCCATGTCTTTTATTGTTTCACTCATAAATTGTTATTCTCCTCTGTTGGTATGGCCCATCTTCAGCTCTCAGGAGAGCCAATTTACCCCCTGTGGAGTTGTTTTTATAGAGCTTATGGCCACTTGTCTGCATGCTAAAACCACACTCCCTGTGTTTTTATATACAGCAATTCCTGAAATGTCAAATATTTGTGTTCTAATTTTGCAAGAAGAGATACCTATCTTTTTAAGTGGACACACAGCAGCCATGGCAATCAGAAGTTACCTTCTTGTCTGTCATAACAAAAGTTAAATTGTTATCTTGTTAAAAAGTTAAAAAGTTATCTTGGCTGTGATAAAAAAAGATTCTGAGCTCCAGGAACAGCAGAGCCAGAGAACTCAGTGCAGCTGTGCTGCAGCATCGTGTCGTGAGGAGTTAGATCAAACATTTCCATCAAAGAAAGAAATTTAGAGAATTTATACTTTCCTTCAATCCAAGATCCAGAATTTAAAAAAAAAATAAAATTGTTCCATATTTCCACAGTGATGCAGCCAGAAAAAGCAGAGCCATATGAGCAGCTCCAATGACAGTGGCAAACTCAACCCTGACACCTGTTTGTGTAAGTCTGGAAGGAACACTGATGCTAATAAGAGCTTATAGGCATTGCTCACTAAAGCCAATCCATGTGGCTCACCTCCTGTGTCTCTCACTGCCAGCTCACCACTTTACAAGGTTCCGTATCAGTAATGTCACTGAAGCAGATAAACAGAGAAAGTGAGCAAGAAAAAGGCAGGGGTATTTCTCTACATAATGGAAAGCCTAAGTACCAGCCTACGTCTGGAAAGTAATATTTACTGCAATTTTCTACCAGCTGGAGGTGTAAAAAAAAACCACTCAGCTTGTCACGGCTAACTAGAGCTCTTAATTTCATTATCATCATTATTACTTTTATATTGCAACAGCACCTAGATGATCAGGCTGGGAGCTGAGGGCTCCACTGTGGCATTAATTGAACACATAGAACACAAATACAGCCCCTACCTCAAATCGCTCACCTGCAAATGTCTACAGAAAATTGAAGTGCCACTTGGTTTTAAGAGAGATTTTAGTGTAGAAATTGGTGCAAAATGTCATGTGATATTCTAAAATAAACAGTCATGCACAATATGCATTTGCATCAAACTTTCTTGCTCTGCACAGAACAGTCCTTGTCTTTTCTGAGCAGCTCCAGTGACTAAATAAACCCAAGCCAAATATGAGAACAAACAAACAATCTCTGTTTTCTAAATGTGCAATGCCTTGTTGGACAGTGTGGCAGGAAAAATGCCTATATTTGATAAATAGCAGCTGTCACTACTGTTCAATAAAATAAGTGGCATTAACAACCTCTCTCTTTTCCAGTAAACTCTCACTAGATTCCAGCAGCAAGGCTCTTTGGCTGAAACTTTGTTCACCTTGCTGACATTCACCCTTATTATGAAGAATATATTACTTTAAAGAAAGATTCCAAATACCCAGCTGCCACTTCTAGAAATGCCAGTGAACAGTAGAGTCACAGAATCACTGTGTTATTTGGTTTGAAAAAGTTCTCCAAACTCATCAAGTTCAGCCTTTGATCCATCACCCCTATGCCCACTAAACCATAATATGAAGTGCCAGAACTGCTAATTTTTTGAACACCTCCAGGGATAGTAACTCCATCGCTCCCCCAGGGAGCCCATTCCAGTGTTTGACCACCCTTTCAGAGTAGAAAGCCCCAGCACTTGTTAATAGGGATTGCCCTTATGAGACCACATTCCCTTGCAGAATTGATGGAACAGCTTCTTTAACTTGAGAAAAACTCACAGTAAATTGATAGTTTAGGTTGCAGGATCTCAGTTCTCCAGCACAAACCAGGGAAATGCTGATCGCAGTTCATCAACTGCTCACCTGAGACTGGGTAGACAGAGACTTCACAACACATCTTACCTCAATAGACAGCTCAGAGGTGCTTTGACTGATTCCTAGTAGTGAATGACCATGTGACATCTGCAAATCTGCTTCAACACCTTGCCCCTGTTGTGAGCCCCTGCTGCAGCCCTGTAAATAATACAGGGTTTGCAACATGAGCTCTGTTCAGGAATTCAATAGTAAATTATTAATTATGTTCAGGCCATAGCCTGAAGGCAGACTGAAGCATCACTAAAATCGTGCATCAAACAAGGATGAGGACCAGATGCTTCAGAGAACAAATCACAAAACACTGATCTATAAAAATCTGTTTCTCAGCCCCTTCGCAATGGTGGCTTCTATGAGTAAATTACACGGTGCTAAAAACTAATGCAGCTCATATGCCTGCTTCCAGGTTTGCTGTGCCTGCCACTGGGACTTCTGATTTATATACTCAGAGTCCTGCATCATGTTCACCTTATGTGATAACATCTCCTTTACTAGGTGTCCACCTAGGCATAGCCATTCCTTGATGCTTCTGACAGTGACACTCTCAGGTTTTTTTAATTAAAGAGCGGCAGTTGGACTGTGGAACATCTGACATGTATTTTCCAGAAGTGAAATTAACTATTTTAAAATTTTAATTTTCACTATCACACAGATATAAAAATAGCATATGGAAACAATTGGAGTCACTCTGATTTAGGTTGGTATAGTAATGTCCACAGAAAGTCCAAAAGACTCAGGTTGTCATCATGAAAGACTGAAAATCTAGTGTATTTGCATGGAAGGAGCTAGGAAATCTTATTAAAGACTTGCAAAAATGGTATCTACAAAACACCAACATGTCTCATCTGATTTGACCCTTCCTTTGGCATTTTTAACTTGCAGAACTTACATTAGTCAATGATGCGGATAAAAGATGCCTCCTAGGACAGTAATATTAAAATGTAAATAAACACAGTTAGCATTCAACCTTCATGGAAGTCATTGGGAAGCCAAAATAACTCGTAAAAAGCTGACTAAATAACCCTCCATTGGCTCCTGTACTTCGCTGATGTAAAAGGCTGGGCTGCTGTGCCAGATAATGCATTTATAAATCAATGTAACCCTGGCCCAGCTGACAAAGGTGCAGCTCCATCTAAACAGCTTCAGCTTCAGCAACACCAGCGTCTCCTTTACAAGGAGCAAGTGAGAAATTTGTTTACCTCAAGAGGAAGACACCCCAAAGTGTCCAAAGTTGTCATAAAACCAAAGGAAAGCAGATTAGCATTAGATTATCTTCAGTAAATAAGCTTCAAGGCTGCTCCTATTGTTTAGTAAAAACTAGAAGTGCTTATGATTATTTAAAAACAGGGATATGATGTATGGTGTGTGCTACAATAAGGAATTTTAAGCTGATTTTATTATCATTTATCATTTACAAACCAGAACAGCCAGACTTACAAATACCAGTTTACTTCCCTATGTTGACACATCTGTGACTACTACAGCATAATAAAACTGGGAAGGTTTAATGCAAGTTGGTCCTGAAATAAACATTTGTAGCACACTAATACAGAAATTATACAGAGCCACAAAAAACATCCTGGTATTTATTACTGGTTATACTCAATCCCTCCAACTTTTTATTTCCCTTCATTGTCTGTTTGAGTCTGATAAAATAAGAAGGGAAAAAGATTTCCCCTCTCTCCCCCAGGGAAAACACAGTGATGGAAGGAAAAGCTCTCTGGGTCTACAAAGCTTTTACAGGGTATAAAAAGGGTTTATGGCAGAAGTTTGGCATCTGGACTCTCATCTGAGGAGCTGGAGGGAAGGAATCTGCTCTAGATTGTAAAAACCCAAGTCCAGAGTACTTACTAAAATCCATATTTCTTCAACAACTTGTAAATAAAAACTTGATAAGGTACTTTATAAGGGTGTATTTCCCTGTATCCGTACTCACTTAAGATTGCAACAGGAAAATTTCCATATGAAAATAAAAATAGCTAGTAATAAACTAAGTCAAAAGTATTTATTTATTTATTGTAAGTTTGATTGTATGTTTAAAGATTTTTTAGATATAGCACCAATAATTTTTAAACTCACAGGTGCAGGTCCTATATAAAATAATTTAAATATAATCATAGTTTTTAAAATGAGTGGTTTAGATGAATTAATTTTTATGTTTGCTTTTTGGGTTTGGCTTTTTGTTTGGTTTTGGGGGGTTTGGTGGATTTTGGGGTTTTTTGGTTGGTTTTCTTAGTTTTTTTGTTTGGTTAGTTGGGAGAGGTTTTTTTAGGGGGTGGAGTTTTCTGGGTTTTGTTGTTGTAGCTCTTTTTTGGTTGTTGTTTTGGAGATTATTTTCTCACTTATGCAATGATAAACATCAAGTCTTAAAGAAGTAACAGCTTTAGCCATAGAATACCCAACTGCACACTCAGAGTAGAATGCAGCTTTTATGGTCATTGTTTCACTTTGAATTTACTATACTGTGTCTTAAAGGTACATTTTGGAAAATGAATGCCTAAGCACTACCTATGACTATTTGGGATGCCCATCAAATATTTAATAGATGCTTAAACTGCAAGTTGCAGACCAAGTTCCAGTAATACATTTGAAAGCAAGGAATCGTTGGGTCAGCAATCAAACAACAAATCAAAGATCAAGAACATTTTGCTGAAGTTGTGTGGATAATCAAACAATACTTCTAGTATTTTTATCTTATTTTTAAATATTTACTTCTGAAGTAATGTGCAGTTATATCATGTTTAAGGCAATGTCTGTGGTCTGGGAGGTTCATTACCAAGGTTTTTCCCAACCCATTAAAGAAGGTTTTATTTTATGCTTACACTGGCCACAACTGTATCTTTCTTAGAGAAAGCACTTCAAGATATTCTTCAAAATACCATGTTAGATTTACAAGTAGTGAATTTCCATTGTTACTAGGGAATTGTTGTGGTTTGAAAGCAAAAACAGTGAGAGGCTCCAAGTCAGAAATACAATTTAATAAGAAGAAATAACATAACATAACATAACATAACATAACATAACATAACATAACATAACATAACATAACATAAACATAACATAACATATGCAATAATCCAAAAGACCACTGACAGTCAGAATACAACCTGAGCAGGATGGTGGAAGCAGTCCAGATGAAGTGGTCTTCCTGAAGCAGTGATCATGTAGGAAGGTCTGGTAGCTCTGGTCCTCTGGGAATCCTGTGGGTAAGGGCTGCTTGTACTGTCCCAAATCCCAGATTATATCCAAGTAAGAATGCTTGGCTCCTCCCCCTCGGTGGAGCATCTCACAATGGGATGATGAGTCATGAAGTGGGTCCTTGATGGCCCATTAAACAGAGATAACTCCTGGAGGGAGTTACCTGTGAGTCATGGGCAAGGCATTGATGGGCTATAAGCAGAAGACAGCCCAAAGGAAGGGGGCCTGGGAAGAACACTGCCCCACTTGGTTTCAACAGTTCATGAAGATGGCAATAGAATAAATACTTTGTGTACATCCTACACTACAACCCAGGACAGGCACTAAAAAAGAAGATATTTGTATAAACTGGACACAGTTTATACAACTCCAGGTACCAGTCTCTTCATTGTTATACACAGCTAGCCCAGTCCTTATGTAGCATTGCAAAGGCAAAACACTTCAGATCTGTGTTTCTTACTGCAGAAACTCTGTTCTCTCCTTTAGAAACTTCAAGAGTTACAGGAACAGACAGAAAGGAAAGGACTTCTCTGTGTAGCACCTCACAGAAAAGGATGGAATTTTGATGGGGTCCCTGTTTATTTGTTTGGTGATGAAATCTCCTCAGAAGTGGCACACTCTGCCTTGGCTTAGCCAAGACGCAGCTCAATCCCTTGGATTCATGTAAAAGGAACAATTACCTGAGACGCACTGTCTCAACTCTTAATGCAAGGCACCAAGAGCCCTCTGCTTCTGCCAATGCCATGCAACAGGAGCTTTTAACTTTACTTTCATGTCCTTTTCATAGCTTCCCTCTCTCATCTCTTTTTTTCTCAGTGGGTCTTCACATAAAAAGAGAATTCAAAAACTACAGATTAGGCCCACAGAAACAGTCCTGGGCTATTGGAGCCACTGGTTTTGTCTGCGGTATGCACTGGCTGCAGGCGTCACTCGCAGCCCCTACTCCCATCCCCTTTGTGACTCAGCTTTCCAGAGAGAAGCATTTCCTTCCCTGCAGTGCTCTGAGAGCCTCTGCAAAGCCTGTGGGGGTTCGCTGATTTAAAGGTACTAAAGGAGTGTTTTTCTCATCCTCTTCACATTCCCCTCTTTTCTCCCTAATTAGGCTGTTTTCATCACTCTCACTCCATAAAACATAGCTTGCCTCTCTCTGTTCAGATTCAGAGCTTCTTTCAGAAGGATCCGAGACATGCAGGCACCATACAGAGCTGGCCTATGGATGAAGGGAGGGGAAATCAGTGAGAAAATTTTGCACATTGTGCTTTGCTAGTGTGAGACACCACAACTGCATTGGAGGAGGGGAGCTGACAGTTTTTATGTGGTTGAGTTGCCTTGAGCATCACTGAACACAAAAACCTGCGAACAACAGCCCACCTGTACCCACTCTGTGTGTATCACTTATTATTCATTCTCTCTCATCTCTCCTGCTATGAATGGTTCAGTCAAGGACTTGCTAATGTAAAAAAAAAATAATTGGGAGGTAATAAGAAAAAACATGCAAGTAATGACACACCTAAAAGAGGGTAAATGAGTGGAAATTTCATTCTGAAATGTTTTCCCCACAAAGACTATGGTAATACTGTGATGGCAAATTTCAAGGGAAGAGTGGAATAGGTAACTTCTTTATAGGTCACTACTTGTAAATGAACAATTAGATATTAATATAGGCCTACTAAAAATTAAGTTCATTAAAGTGCAATTGAAAAGGAAAAGTGAAAAGAAGGATCGGGGTACCTTCTGGCTCTGCACAACTCCTTACATGAGGGGACAGCTGGAGAGGTCAGGATCTGCTCCCAGGGAATAAAGACAGGATGAGAGGGAATGGCCTCAGGCTGGGCCAGGGGAGGCTCAGGTTGGAACCATGAGGAATTTCTGCATGGAAAGGGTGGTCAGGCCTTGACAGGGCCTGCCCAGGGGAGGGCTGGAGTGCCCATCCCTGGAGGTGTCCAAGGAAAGCCTGGAGGTGGGCATTAAGCATAGCTTGGACTCAATGGCCCTGGAGGGCTTTTCCAGGCTTAATTATTCTGTGTTTCAAAGTCATAAATGGGAGACCAGACTAATCCAGAGCAAACAGCTTGTAGAGTGAGACCAGAACTGTAGAGCGAGATATAGCACCAGCCAAGTGCAGAATTCCTTTTGATGACAAAAGGTGGGCAACAAAAGGGTAATGTTAGGAATCCTAAAAGGCTCAATGGCAAAGAGTGGGTACAAGAATAACCTGGAAAAGAAAAAAATAGGAAAACAGAGTTTTTGCACATGTTTCGAATGTACCTTCAGGGGTGTTATCTCTGAATATTGCCCAAGAGGATCTTTCAGAAAGATGGCATCGCTTTAAATTTTTACAACAAAGGCACATAAAAGATAAAGCTGAAAAGAACTAGTTCCCTAGGTAATTCCCAAATTAATATTATTGTGGCTCAGTAATAAAAATCAATATCCATGGCTTTTTAAACTAAACCATTTGGGAAAGGAAAATAGTATATCACTAATATCACTGTTGCAACAGTGCAATTTCTAATGCCTATCTTTTAAAAGATCACATGCCAAAGACAGTAAAAATCAATAAAGTGGAGACAGAAAATATCTTAACAGTGGTGGCTTCCATAGGTCACTGAGTTGAACTTAGGCTGAGAAGACCAAAGGTGACTTGGTTGCACTAATTCAATTTTTTCCCTTCTCAGAGAAAAGATTGTTACCAAAGACTTTCGAATCATCAGTGAAAATAAACCAGATCTGCTACTGGTTGTTGTGCATGTAAGAAATCAGGGAATTTTTTAATTATTAGTGCAAATCACCAGGCTGGATCACCTACACCCTCCTGCTTGTTTGATTTCTCTATGGTGATTAGGGGTTTTTGAGATATATATCTAGTATAGACTAAACTATAGCTATATATCTAGTCTAGACTAAACACCAATAAATTTTGGATTTTGAGGATACAGCTGAGTGTGCTTGGCCTATTCTACCTTCTGTGGGAACTCAAAATATTTAGTCCCCTAAAGTCCCCTTTCCAAATTAGGGACCTTGAATAAAGAGTTCTCTGTGTTACTTTTCCCTGCTTCCTATCTGGTACTATGGAATGAGAAACCATGGCCCTCTACCTCATGAAAATGCTAAGAGAGGAAGTTCTTTGAGGACTTTGAGAGACAAACAGCCAGTTTTCTTTTTTGAAAACACTGCAAGGAAGTGCTGTCATACAGCATTTCAGAAATGGTCTATAACTCAAGGGCAGACAGAGGGGAGCCATTAAGGATTGCAAAGAGGGGAGTCAGAACAGATGAGAGAGAAATATGTGTTTCAGCAGCAGATTTAAAAGGGAAAGAAGGCTGAAAACTTCTAAAGCTATTATCTAAAAAAAAAAGAGTTCAAATTGTTCAAAAAGGTTCCTTGAGATAGTGAAGTTTGAATTAAGCATCAGATCAGCAATTCCAACATTTTCATAGACAAGATTTCATAGTGATGCGTAAGATTTCATGTTTTTCACTACACCTACTTTAAGCTATTAATTAATGTTCAGATCCAAGGTTGATCCAATGTTATTAGAAAACATCTTTATGTTTTCTAATAATGATGAAAAGTTGATTAAAAGAGTGAAAAAAGAGTGAAAAATCAAGATCATTTTCTCATACTGTACCTCAGACAGTCCTAAAAAGTTGCAAATACCCTGCAACATGAAGCAATTTCTCTGGCTGTGGCTGGAAAAGTGAAAAAGCTTCTCCACATGTTTACAGGTAACAAAAGATATAGCGCCTGAAGAGCCTCGAGTGAACAGAGATGCAGTGCAGAGAAAAATGAAGACAAAGTTAATTGGCAGGAGTACTCCAATAGAAAGCTAGCAAAATTCATTCCAGGATTTCTGACTGGAATGTGTCCTAGAGGACAGCAAGGCCATTCATCAGTGCAACAACCTGACTGCCATCCCAGGTGATGCCTCAGTGGAACTCGATCCACTTGTTATGGGGTCCAGACTTTGGAAAACCTCAGAGGCTGCTTCATATCAAGTTCTTTAGTGTTATTCTGTACCCTTCTAGCACTCTCTTTATCCTATACACAATGGATTATCAGGAAGCTGGAGCACAAAGAACCACAGGGAAAAGTTACAGAAATTCTCCTTTGTGAACACTGGGAGCAGCAAAAATCCCAGTGAATTTGTGCCTCTTCTTGAGCACAGGATTATCAGTCCAAGAATTTGCAGCGATAATCATTAAATCATTCTGCCTTCATTCCAATAAAAGGGGTTTTTATGTATGTTTATAATACATTGGGATGAGAAAAACAACTGCTTATTGTTATCTCAGAGAAAAATAACTGATACATCATATAAGCATCAGCATATAGCTGATGCTAATCCAATCTTGCCTATAAATATTGTATAATGTGTCCTGTCTAAATAACAGCTGGTCCAGATTAATGAAAATCATGTTTTGAATACATTTTTAACCAGAACAAATGGTGGTTCCTCCTCTGTTTAACTAAATGAATTTTAAACAAATTGGTTTCTGAGCAATTTAGAAATTCCTAGGAATTTATAAAGTTTGTATAAACACCAGCTCTTATGATGGCAGATATTTATATTGCAAATATGATTTATGAACTAATTAATTAAATAAAATGAGACGTGCTGCTAATACTTTTATGCTTTCTCAGTTACTGAGATTTATCAAATATAACCTCTATTGCTCCAAGCAAGCCTATTCCCAAACAGAATGTGCATGGAGCAGCTACCAGGCTGTAAATGTGTTATTTGAAAAAAATTAAAAAGAAAAGGCATATTTGTTCTTTCTATATTTGTTGTCAATGATGAGGGCTAAAAGATTATTAAAACAGCAGCACTGATTCTGTACTCTGTAAAATTTCTTGGAACTAGCAGATGTTAGTCCCATCTCCCCCACCTATTTCAGCTTTTCTTCTGTGATTTCTGAGACTCAGTTCTAGTTTGGCAGCTTACACTGGATTTAGCAACATGAAAGATAAGTTAATTATTTCTACATTTTTATGTATCGTAAGAATATTAAAAATTATGGGTTTTTCCCTAACACAACTTTATATATATTTTTAATAGGACAACACTATTACTATTTTTTTTTACTATTGCTATTTGGATGTCTCGCACAGTTCAGTGCTGGAAACTGAACACCATTTCTATGGGTTTAACCTACACACCTGAGGGCCAGCTTTGCAGAGATGTGGCTAATAAAAATGAGCGAGAGGCTGACAGCCAGGTGCCTTGAAAAATCAAAAGGTTTTTAATAAAGATGGAAAATAATACAAAATGCAAAATAACGAAGCCGAGCACAGCACAGAGACAAACTCCTTGCTGCTACAGGACCTCTAAACACGAGAAGGGAAAGTGAAAAGCGTAGAGTTCCTTTGTTCTCTCTCTTTTGTACCTAAGTGCTTAGGTGGGCTTTTTGGCCCTTGGCCCAATGAGAAAAACAACAGTCTTCGAGTAAGATTTCCAGGGTCCAATCTACACTGCTGAGCTGGCTCTGAGCCAACTGCAAAGAGAACTCAACAGAACTTTCCAGCTAACTTCTTAACATGTCAAAAGATAAAGTGAGACCCTTTCCCTATTTGGAAGTACCTGCTAGAGGTGTAGGGATTGTATTACTACACATTTCCACACATGGGCCTTCAGGAGCTTTTGCAGTGTCTAAGCTTCAGCTTTAAAATCCTTCCACATCACAATGTCTAGTTTTTTACAAAACAGGAAATGCTTGACAGTGTTTGGAATTCCAAAGTCCACTAGTC
Organism: Sterrhoptilus dennistouni; assembly: GCA_013397095.1. NCBI lineage: Eukaryota > Metazoa > Chordata > Aves > Passeriformes > Zosteropidae > Sterrhoptilus > Sterrhoptilus dennistouni. Next base: position 62,096 of record VWZU01009141.1, on the reverse strand, counting down.
TTGAGTCCACAGATGGAAGTAGCTATGAAGGTTAGATTTTGGGGATGAAAATGCCTCCTCAGAGGATTATCTGTCTTTCCATGTTGCCTCTTTGTCTGGAGGGCTCAAGTGGAGCCCTGCACACCTTGCAGCCTCCCCAGGGTGCCACTGGCTGTCATTAGGAGTGCATTTCCCAGGGCTGCAAAATACCAGGTTTAGACTCTGAAACTGACGTGTAGTGTAGGTTAAAATGTGGTAAGTTGAAGTGTTCAATGATAAATGTTCCCTAAATTGCTATCATTATGTAAAGGATATTACCCTTAATAGTCTGATGGTACACAATGATGAGTTCAGAAATATCCTGCAATTAGGAGCTTAATTCCAGACTCTCATTACACCACAAAGTATTTTTTCAAACTTAGTTTTGAATGGAATAGTTTCTTCCAAAACTGCCATGCCAAAAAAAAATTTAATGTCCAGAATCCGAAGATCGTATTGAGAGTAATTAAGTAATTTTATGTTCCATTCAGTTAAGCAGGAGGTACCAGGATGGAGTATTGCCACTATTTAGAGATAAAATTAGGGCCTCTTTTATAGTTGTGACAGGCCAATGTAAATGTAATCACATACCAATTAGCAAGTAATTATCCTGTTGCTACCTAGATTCCTGCCTTGAGTTAGGCAAGTACTCTGTATATAAGATCTTAGACAGAAGTACAATGATTTGATTTTATTAGATTTACACACCAAAGAAAATAATGCAATAGTTTTATTTTAAAATATACCTAAGCACTATATTGCTACACTATGACAGTATCAGATTTTCAATGGAGAAAGAAAATTACTAATACTAATGACTAATATCAAAAATTAACTTTAACAGGCCTTGTTCTTCTAAGAGAAGCAAGCTAGAATTAATCTGGCCCATTAACAATTTGAAATGTTAAAGTATTTGTTGAAAGGTTCTGTGGCCTTCCTCTCTGGCAGTAACCTGGGAATAGTTTTATTAAAATGTAAAGAAGAATCAAGCTGAGAAGAAGATGGTGCCTCTTCAGTCTCGTGACCTGCATTTATGATGCCAGCTTTAATCTTATTTCATGTTGTTCAGGAGATACCTTCACCACAGTGAACATTTTCTTTTGGGTGCACCAAAAGCCATTTTATCTCAATCTCACAAAGCACTAATCAAAACCATTTCCTAGATTATAGGAGTGAACAAAGTTAAAATATTAAATCTTATAATGAAATGCAAAGGAAAGAAACATATGGCTTACAGGAACCCAAAATCAGCTTACTGTCTTCTGCTGTTGAAAATGAGTGATAGTCCAATCTTCTGCTTCTTTGCCAAGAGCTTTGGGTCATTTTGAAAATGTTCGCTGCTGTAACAATGCCCACAAGTTCAAAAATCTAATCAAGATCATTATAAAAGCATTCCAGGTCACTTTCCTTGCTCCTGGGAGTATTTTTCTTTACTTTCAGTGTTACTCCTTTGGGAATTGCTTTTTATCACCTATCTATTCTATTTCAATTTACTCTACTCTCCAAGAAAAAAAAAATCTGCATCTGGGAAACACTGGCATTGTTTTAAACATAATTAAATTTTAAAGGTAAATCACAGCTCCATCTGTTTTCAAAGTCATAGCATGTGTCTTATTTTTTTTTTTTTTACTTCTCTCTCAAGTTCAGTTCACATTTTGCAGATAATTACACAATGTGAATTAGCATCAACCCAGAGGTTTGAGTTCCAGGCTTTGGTATTTGTACAAGCGATAAAAAATGCACTTGGCATCAAAAGTGAACATCAAAAGTGTTCCAAAAATTAAATCCAGTCTTGAAATGAGTCTCTATGAAAGTTAAGCTGTAGCAAATGGGGACAGCCACAACATTGCACCCAAAAATAAACCACTGATAAAAAATAGTGACTGTTGTAGGTAGTGCCAACAGACCTCACTGTGTTCTCTCACACAAAATGTTGCATGGGGATGCTGATAAAGTCTTCCCACAGATTTTGTGAGTGAGGATATCTGTCAATTTTTATCATAACCCACACAGAACTTTCCATTTAATTTTTAGATTTGACTTAAAACATTCAAAGGCCATCCCACACTTCCAAGATAGGTTAAGCAATTATTTATCCTTCACAAATCTGAGTGCTCTCACTTACAAAAGTGAGAAGTTCAGGTGATGTCTTTCTTCAATTTCCAGCAATGCTTTGAAATTTTAAAATTTTAAAACTCTCTATTCTTCCTGCTTTTACTCATCTGAGAGATAAGTCACAACATGCTGAACCATAATATTCAGTTTTATTATAATTACTAAATTGATGTTTACTACACTTATCCTCCCCATTTACTGTGTTCATCTCTCCCTGCCCTTTGTCATGCATTTGGTGTTCACCATTAGGTTTGAAAAGCTGTTTTATTTAAATGTTGAAATGAATTTTTGCCTTCCACAACAAACAGTATAACATTCCCCCTTCTCTAGACATCCTTCAATAAAAATGGCCTCAAGCTTAACATAAAAATAAAAAAAAAAAATTGTTGATCACCTCTGCTAATTAATTTTACTGATTCCTTAGAGTTCTTTGGGTGCATCAGTGGGTTAGTTTGAAACAACTAACCCTGATCAATTAGAGCTGAATTGATTTTTCTGCAATTCAAAAGCAGTTTTCAGATTTGTTCCCCAAAAACTTTTCATTTGTTTTCTCACTGAAGGTAAGTAAGCCAGTTTCATGTTTTTCTTTGCCACAGCATTCAGGTGTAACAGCCTAAAGAATGGCCTGTAAAAGTGCTGCTTGATGACTTCTTTCCAAGATCTAAGTTGTTTTATTGGAAGTTTTACAGAAACTACCTATTGTTGTTCCAGCATAAGTAAATATATTTCTATGAGGCGCAAAATGTGCTGTGATTTCTCTCTTCATTATTCCCACTTGGATTTGCATTACTGAAGAATTCCCCATCCCTTTTTATATTATTAATCAGCCAATAACACACAACGGCAGGTTAGCTAATCCAAAGAAAGGCAAAAAAATGTTGAGATTAGTTTAGATTTCTGAAGTCAAGCCCAAATGCAACATCTAGACCTAGCTAAGGTAATTTCTTCAGCCAACCATCATTTCTCAAACACTTGGATGCTTGAATAAATAAAAAGGAGAGCTCAAGAGGTTTTACAAAACCAAAGTCACTCACAGGCAATTCTGCATCCTGAATAAATATATCCAGAAAAAAAGGATATCAAGGGAACAATATCTATTTACTAATTTTTAAGCACGTGATCCAATTTGGGAAACTGCCCTACATACATCTGCAGAAGAAGGAGAAGAAATAATGAGAATTTCTGATACTAATTCAGATTCCCAAAACTTCAGAGCACTTGGCCTATTCCACCATCTGGAGTATGTTCCACTGTGCCACTATGCTGCTACTTTTCAGAATATATCCCAAGTTCCATGGCCTGGTTACTCACCCAGCCCAGTCTTTAGGGCTTAGGGTTGGAGAAGTTGCCCAGTAATGAGCCCCAGGCCCCTGGAGCTGCTCATTAATTAAAGCTATTTCTCCTTATGTGACAATTTGGGGACAGTTGCACCAAATGTCACCAGCCTCACTGTCAAACAGGCTGAGGCTGAGAAGTACACTTGCAAACACAGTACATTATTTATAAATAAATGTGATTAAGTGAAAAACATTAACACCCATTGAACTACCTTGTTTAGAGCTGAAGCTATCTAAACTTTCTTCATTTGTCCTTGCCCTTTTTCATAATTTCCCAATCAGAAATGATGTTAGAAGCTTGATGTCCTTCCCTCTTATAGCCTTTCCCAAACAAAGAAGCAATCACTTCAAACACTCTGAGTCTCCCTTGTTTTCATGAGCAGTAAAAGTTATTAACGGCTGAACCCTTAATCCAATGTCCCCTCTTTGTCTGTCCAAGAAAGAGTTTCCACACCACCAGGTGTTCCTGCCCCACGTTCAAGTATCTACTCTTGATGCTTAAAGATTCTTAGTATTATCATTTTATTTCACATCAGCTGTACAAGCTGCCATGATTTTCCGTAGGGTATTTTTGCCATTCCTCTCACTATTTAGCTCCTGTTATAGCCAAAAGCACTCACTACAGCCTGACCACAGTAACCATGATTGTGTGGCACAAAATTCTTCCCAGCATTCAGCTGAAATCAGACCTTTATTGAACAAACACATCTAGACCTCTTCTTTGGTTTTTACACCAAAAAGGAACCGCTATTGCAAATATTTTCAAATGGATTTAAAAAGCACTACTAATACTACATATTCAAGCTGGACTGATGCTACTTCCAACTGATTAAGGCAAAACTTTTTGGAACACTTAATATTCAGACTATTTCTTCCACTCACTAAATAGATGCCATTCAGAAAACCTGACCAAAACCAAACTCAACAAAAAAAAAATAAAAATCAGTATTTCAGTTGTCCTAAAAGAGCTTTTTGCTTTAGACAAGAGCAAATCTTAATCCATCTCCATATGGGCTTTCTAAAATATCATAAACTCTCAGTGATTTGAGAAAATGACAGAAGAACGAATCTCCTCTATCTTCATTTGTTCGTACTTGGAAAGGTGGTATAGAAGGATTACATTTGAATACTCCTATTTTATGTTATCTAGGCAAAAATTCAGCCCCCTTGAACCTCTTCGAACCCAACTGGAACACCTTTGAACCCTCCTGAGTTCCCTTTGAGTCAACCCTCCAGGCAGAGAGTTGGGGTGGACCCTCCCTTCCATCCCAACCTTTCCAACCCAACACAATGTTTGGGATACAATGTGGTTACACCTCCTCCTCCACAATGATCTGCTTCAGGTTTAGACAGGGTGAGACTTCCGTGAGGAGCCAAACATAAAATGTGTCATGAAATCCGAGACACCTTATGGAATACTCTGAAAAAGGTGCATCAGCCTGGTACAGGAACTGAGAAACTTGAACCACAGATTTCTTCAGGGGAGACAAAGAAAATCGGAAAACACAACAAGCTTAAAGATTAGACATAAACTGATAGATCACAGCCACAGAAATTGCATGCACTGGAATGAACTCTTTCCCACAATGGCTTGTGTCAGCTTTATTTTCATAGATCCTGGGATGCCATTTCACTTTCTGCACCTGTAGGAAACACTCTCACAGCAGGCCTGGAATTCATTGGATGCTTATTGCACCTTCTTTTAATCTTACTCATCTAAATACATCTGCTTTTGTCTTTGAAACTTTACATAACATAAAAGTTTAAAAATATTTTTTAAAAGCAAGGATTTTTCTTTACCTAAAAGTCACAGAGGAAAACACAGCAGATAACAAAATTCAAATGACTGTGTGATTTATGAGTTTCTATTTTTTTTTTAATCTAGCTAAAAGCAATCTAAATCTTCAATATGGCTATCATTACTCTCATGTTAATGATACCAGGTCAAGCCAGTAGGAAAATGGAAAACACTGATTTCTGAAGGACTTTCCTCAATCTGCTGTCAAATAGCACTAGAATAAATCAACTTCTAATATTTTAATAATTTGTGATTTTCTTCTCAACAGCTCATGACTCATACAAGAGTACAAGAGCACAGCAGATTAACAGCTACTTCTCAATATGTTGCTTTAATCTGTTTTTATTCACTAAAAATGCTTATATAATGCAATTTACTAAGCGCAGAAGAAGCCTTTCATTAAATATAAAATACACTTAAAGCAGACATTCCCAACCATAGGCCACCTTTAACATCCCTTTAAATGCAATCCTTAACTGAAAATTAGGCATCTTAAACTGGCATCATGTAGATCATTTGGGGTTTTTTGGTCTCACCATGAATTGTAAATATTTTCAATTTTCAAGCTCAAAGGATAATGGGAAAATCTTTCAATTTTAAAGGCTACAAAATAAATGAAACCACAAGAATAAATTTTACTTGAAAAATACTCAGAGTTAAGACATTCTAAATTTGAAGGAAGCAAAATGAAATAGCTCTACAAAAATTCTGCTCTACTTTATAGACCTTTAGAAGCAGTAAATGCTTTTTGAAATGAAATATTATTCTGAAATAAATAAAAAAAAACCACATTAAAAATCCTGTAAATATATTCTGGGTTTCCTGCAGGTGATTTTTCACATTTTTTAACTTTGTTAAAATTACATTTTCAGTAACTCTTGTCAGTTTTAAAGCATTGTACTGTAATTCTATAAAATGCCATTGGCACACAAGTATTAAAGACATTTAGAAAATATCTTTTCATCTTAAAATCCTTGGCTGATTTTTAATGAGCTATAATTATTTCATCTATGAAAAAAATGAAACAATAAGCCCTTCTTCTTGTATTGAAAAAAGCCTCAGAAACATCCCACAATGTCTGTTTCTCTCTGTCAGATATAATGACAATGACAAAAATGAGACTTAAATAAAACTTACCTTTTCCAGAGCCAGAAAACTTTGCAAAGAAACTTTCTGATAAGGGACTACTTAGGAATCACCTGTTCAAAATGGAGGCAGAGTTGCAGAATCCAGATGCAAATTCATCCCTTTTGTGCTCTCAGGAGTTTGTTCTTTACTTTTAATATAAAAAGGAACAAGAAACAAAGGAGATCAAGATCTTAATTTCTATGGCAAAACAGGCACCTTCCAGACATTAAACAAACCAGTTTATTTTCAGCCACTTTTAAATATATATAATAAACTTCCCTTCTTCCAATATCAGCTGAATATTATCTCATAAATTTTCCATTTTCATTCTTGAGCTCATGCTAGAGTTTGGGGTTCATGCAGACATAGTTTTGCTGAATCCATTTTCTATTAGGCTTTCCAGTACAATGATTTGGCTGTGTATGATTATACAGCTCTCTGAAAGTGCAGAAAATTACCAGTAATTTAGGGAAAAATTCCACAGCAAAGGCTGCCAAAATGTGCTCTTTAATTTAAAAAGACATTCCCAGAGACTGCTTGGCTTTGCTGGTTGTAAGCTCTGTTTCAGTCCATCATAGCCCAATGCATCATTCTAATAAGTATCATTTTATATCTTTGTCATTCCCTCCCTCTCCAGTGAATTTAAGTCAACTTGACAAAATCTTGCTCTTGCCACTGAATATATAACCCCACCATTCATTTAATTATACATACAGCAGCAGGAGAGAAAACCAGAGAATATGTTAGTGCTGATGCGTGGCCATGTGTGAAAGCAAAAAAATATAAATACATTTATTAAACTGAGACACTGTCGTGGGCTTGATTCACTGATTTTCTCCAAAACAGGGGGAGGAAATGATCCTTCTCAGGTGTACTTAAAGATTCTGTTGATTTTTTTTTTTTTTTAATACATCAATGATCAATGACCAGTGATCATCACTGAAACTGCAATCGGATCTTCCATACTAAATTCCACTTTTATTGGTATTCCATTGTTTGCTCCTTCAGTGCTACTTATATCTAGCATTTATTTCAGCTAGTCTACTATAACTTTCTCATGTAATGTATCAAGAAAATTCTCATTGCTTTGGACTGAAATCCACTTTTTGCTCCCTCTTTTTTAAACCAGATACTTTTTATGGAATACACAAAACCCAATGCCACGATTTTTCTGTAGTCTCCTGTTTGTCAGCCCTGTTGATTATGATACACAGAGGGTGTTAGGGATCAGGTCACAGCTGAATTAAGACATCAAGGGGCTTATTTTATGGGCCTGCACTTCCCTGCTACTTCTAAATATTTTTGAAGACTCGCCAGTAGACCAAAGAAACAATCACTGCATGGTTCAAGCAGATACAGTCTGACCTTTCTCTGTCTGTTCATCATCCTTCAAAAACCACAGTAGTAATGAAAAACCAAACCCCACAACCTCAACTACAGGACTCAATACAAAGTTGGGACATACAGTGTGAAGTTAATAGTTTGATAAATCTGAACAACTGCACTAACAGGTGGAGACAGAGCAGCACAACTGGTAGCACAAAATTACTTTCCTCTGACCACACAAGGGTACAGTAGGAAAAGGTAAACAGAATTTTGGCACATGATTTAAGTGAACAATTTCATTTAATTCTATCTTTCAAACTAACCAGTGTTTCTGGGCTCATAGGCTGCTGGGCAGGTTGTGAGGATGGACTTTCCATTCATCCTCAGGCAGAACCTTGTGCTCAGAAACGCTCATTAGGGCTCAATGAGGAGCTTGTGGGCTGAGCTCCTTGAGCTCATCAGAGACACTGCTCCCAGAGACAGGGGTTGGTAACAAGCTCCTGTTTCTCAACAGCCAGCCTTGGAAATTTGCCTGAGTAACAATCCCAGGGAAATGACATTTTTGTTTTCAAACCTGAAAAGAAAATTACCCCCAGCTCACGGTCAGGATGGAAAATTACCATGACTAAAGCCCACTTTTTTGTGATCCTGAGAACAGCAGCCCTAAATGAGACCCTTTGAGCTTTCCTGGACTGCCATGGGCTGTGATCTTTTTCACACCATAATAAACACTGATACATAAGATGGCATTATTGTTCTACATTTTACTAATTGTTGAAGTCCAAATAAATGGCAGGCAAGATTATGAAAGATCCATGAAAATCTGAAAATGAAGAAGAGCCTTAATTCTCAGTCCACATGTTGTTCCAAGAACATGATATCAGAATATTCTGACCTCCACTCTGAAGGAAAGGAAGAACCTGTTCATTCCCAGATGACCAAGAGACAGAGAGAGCAATGCCTGAAATTCATGTTTTGGAAATAATTAATCAGTCAGTTAAAGAGCAAAAAGGGCCACACCAACACCAGACATACTCTTTATGGAAAGACTAACACCAGGATTTCTTTTTGTTTGTCTGTTTGTTTGTTTTACAAGATCTAGATTAAAGTAAAGGATATTATGTTAAAATACATAAATAAATGCCTCAGAAGATCTTTCATGGATAGCATCATTCAAGTACTGTAGAGAAAAAGCTAAAGCAATATTTATCCTCTGGGTAAGCAACATTTTCACAGGAGACTCCCAGCTCTGTTCACTCTGGATATGGTTGACTCAAATGCTCTTTCCTGCTAGAAGACACAGGGAAGACAAATGAATAAATAGGGCTGCCTTGAAAGAAGTGTTTTCTTCCTTAGCCTCATTTCTCCCCCTATAAAAATATCGTCTTTGTAGGTGTGTTCAGGTATGGTTTGACATTGGTATGTGGTTTCAATTCTCAGTCCTTTTCTGCGGCATGACTGCACAAACACTAGGAAATACTGAAAAATTAATCATTTTGGTGGCCTGGGCTTCGTTTTCTACGTTTTCTGATATTTTGAGGTTAAAAATGGCAATTACATCAATGACATGGCAGGAAGACAGTATTTGGTTGCCTGTTGGCAATGGCATTAAATGTTGGATGCAGCTTTCAGCTTGTCAGAGTACTTTAGTTCTGTCATGCTTAATTTGTAATAATGGCTCTGCAGTGCTCTCTGTGACCTACACAGCTAATAACCTCTGGTCAGCATCACCTCGTTTCATTCAGGCAGACAGCAAAATTTGCTTCTTTGCTTGTTTCTGTTGACTTTTTTCTAACCATGGTTTCAGATGACTTCCAAAAGTGGGACAGAAGTGGGGATGATAAACTTCCACAACCCTCTGCTCATGCAGTAACGTCTCAAAGACATTTATTACAAGAAAATCCTTTTCTTCGCCCCAGCTCTGAAGCTCAGAAATGACTTTACAGAGCTGCTTACCAGCTGGTGCAGCAACCTGACTACCCTGAAGTATGTTCTCTGAGTTGTTTGCACACAGAGTTGCTACAAGCCTTCCCCTCTTTTCCACCTCCACTTTACTTCCTTGCTGACAGCCCTTTTGTGAAGAGCACAGAGCTCCTGGCACTTCCATACAAGACCCAGAAAAACAGAGTGGGCCAGGATACTTGGATGCAAATCCCAAGAGATGTGGAGTGTTCAACCAGAAGTGTGGTGCTCTAGTAATGACCATGTGTGAAATTCTGGATGGTCTTCCAGTGTGCTCTGCACTTTCTGTGGTTCTGCAGTGGAGAAAGGCTCTTATACTGCTTTTTCTCCCGCTCTCCTTTATTCTGCTTCTTCCCTTAATACAATTTTGGTTTCACAGCCATGATCAAATTTGCTGAGATGACAACAAGACATTCCCATTTTTTTGGCAAGTTAGTTTACAAGCCAGTGTGTCCAACTGTGCCTTTTGCTGTACATTCAGTTAATGCAATGTGGTGGAAGTAATTATGGGATGTGAAGAGAGGTGCAGCCCACAGCTATTCTGAATCAGGCGTAATGTGAAACGGAGCTTTTAGGATGCACTCACCATCCACACAAACACTGGCACACAAGCAATACGAAGCAAACCAAGTCCCTACAGCCATAACTCAGGTTTAGAATAAATTATGGCACTCCTGAGACACTGATCACAATTGTGAAAGAATGGCAGAGGTCACACTGCTGCCTTTCCATGAAGTGAGAGCTCAGAAATCCAGGACCTGGATGAGCTCCACAGATTCCTGATGAATGCTCCAAGCATTCCAAGAAGCAGATGACTCTTCTAGGTTGGTGCTAAGCTGCATCATCCAACTTGCTTGTCATTGTAAGATGTCTGATGTAATAACACAGTTAATGAAACTAGAAACTAAAAACTATCACTTACATCTCATAGATCTCATAGAATCATGGAATGGTTTGACTTGGAAGTGTTCTTAAAGCCCATCCAGTGCTACCCCCTGCCACGGGCAGGGACACCTTCCACTATCCCAAGTTGCTCCAAGCCCCAATGTATAACCTGGCCTTGGACACTGCCAGGGATCCAGGGGCAGTGTCAGCTTCTCTGGGCATCCTGTGCCAGGGCCTCCCCACCCTCCCAGGGAACAATTCCTTCCCAATATCCCACCTACCCCTGCCCTCTGGCACTGGGAGGCATTCCCTATGTCCTGTCCTTCCAGCCCTTGTGAATTGTCTCTCCACATCTTTCCTGCAGCTCCCTCAGGCCCTGCAAGGCCACACTGAGACCACACCAAAGCTTCTCCTCTTCAGGCTGAACAATTCCAATTCTCTCCACCTTTAAGGAAAGTTTAAAGGTAAACAAGAGCAGCACAAAAACAATTAGGCAATGGTACGTGGTGGTGCATTTTTGGTTTTACCAGTTTTCTGTATGCGTTTTTTCTTTGTTTTATACTGTTTTTATATACATTATAATGGTTTGTCCAATGTACCCCCATGTTAACCCCTTTTTGGTTTCCCCTGAGTGATTGTCAGGTGTCAATCATAATTATAGGTCCTGTCCATCACTTCACAGCCTCGCCCTGATGTCTAGAAGGTTCTAGTGAGGGCATCAAGTGATTGGGTCCCTGGTTCTCCTCTCTCTTGATTTATTGATTTGCTCTATTGACTGTCATTTATGTTCAGGGTCACTCCTTCACCTTCTGGATTGGTTCCAAGCTGTCTCCTTCCCATTTCTCCACCCCCATACTTAAGGTGCTGTACAGAGAGGAAACCCAGCTTTGGCAGGCTGACTCTCTGGGTGTGAAGGAGTTCTGCATGGACTTAATAAAAAACCACCAGAAGCTCCCCACCAGAGTCCTGCCTTTATTCCTTTGCCACTGTTCACGCTTCTGCAGGGCAAGGTCCCACAGGATCAGGGAAGTATCTCAGGATACCAAACCGTACCTTCACTGCAGCTGTGGTGCCAGGGCTGGCCAGGACGTGGGACATGGGTCCCAAAAGACACACCGGACCTCTGCAATGGTAAATAACAAAGAGTCAGTTGCAGCATTAATCCGCACATTTGGGAGACTTCCTAAATTGTGGCCACATACACCAAAGTCAGACACTAAAATACAAGGGTGGTCTTCCAAAGGTCTTCCATAGCTGCTGTAAGAAGTACCTCTCTTGAGTCTCTTACTATTTCAGTCAATGTTGCTTGATGGTCATTGAAAAGGAAATCAAATTGAACTCTCACATCATGAGGCACTGGGAATATTTATTTATTTTTATTTATGCAGAGTTACATAACCATACCTTGGAATTGTAGAATATAAATGTTTGTGGATGACTGGACATTCCTGCTCTGGCACAAATGTTACCTCCTTGTGAAATTTAATCATGTAATTTTGCTGTATAACTGCACTGTATCACACCATATCAGCAGTCCCACCTGCCCAACTGTCCTCTTTCAATACGCAACATGCTCTACGGAACCATTGGAACAAGTGCAAATTCCACCAGTTTGGTTATGAGAGATCACAGAGTCCCATGAACATTACTGCAAATGCTGTTACCTCTCAAAGGGAGGAAAATAAAACCCTCTTCCTTTTTATTTTTTATTTTATATCCTTCCAAGCCATGCAGGTACTATCAAGCAATGTATTCTACTATTGAATTGTCTGACCCTTAGCTTTTGGCAAGTAACAGGTGGGATGGATTATGAGTTTTATTTTAAGTAGACACCATATCTGGGCTTAGAACAGTCACTGTTCTAGTTTTCATAATTTAAAAAGCTCAGCATTAAACAGCATATTACTGGTTTTTATCAGAAAGTCATCATTACAAAAAAAAAAAAAAGGAAAGAAAAAAGAATTTACATTAGATTGCTATTAGATTTTCAAAATTAATACTAAGCCTGCAGTACTTTTTATATTATAAAAAGCGGGTTATGCTTGTGCTGAAAGAAAACAGTGTCTCACCAGCTGGGACTGATTTCTAGCCTCAGATTGAGCAACTGTGGTAGTGCAGAATTTTCCCAGCCTTGCTCCTATGCTCCAAGCCCTGCCTCCCAAGAGATGGATCCCAGTTGGCACAACTGCATTTCCTCTTTTGGATGTGTTGGTACAGCAGCAGAGAGTGAAAGCAGTGGGAAACCAGAGGAAGTACCATGAGTGATGGGATAATGCCAGAGTGGAGCAAAGATAGCTCCAACTCAGATTCTCCTCACACAGAAGCTGGTTCTCCTGAAAAAAAAAATGCTTTGTGTTCCTGCGTTACTGCTTTTCTCCCCTAGATGAGAGTTAAATATAATTCTGATTTGCAAGGTTTGCAGGGAATTGGGCTCTTTCTTATTATTTGCTGTGACAAGGTATGGTCTATGCACCACAAGAAACAAGCCTGTAAATAGAACAATAAAAATTCTCCAGCCACCCTTTCCCTCCTCCTATTCCATTTCTCAGGAGGTGAGGTAGCTTTTAAATGTACTCAGAAAAACACAGAACCGATTGATTTTATGTTGCACAAAACAGGATTAATTGATTTGCTGCAAGCCATATTTGCTTGCCAAACTTTGCAAGGTTGTTTTGCTTTATTAAATGTATTATATTTTTTATTTTTGACACAACACAAAAATTGTAAAATAACAGCTGGGTGGACAGGAAAACAAATTGTTACAAGGAGGCAGAGTAGAACGTAAGTAAAGTGAGAGGACCCTTAAAAATAAATGGGAAGCTGGATGGGAACAAACGCAGATCCAATCACTATGATTAATGCTACATTCTCCATTTATTTCGTCTAAAATGGCAGGTTATATACTCTTCTAGATATTTTACTGTGGTAGTCAGGGACACGCCCGGAAGATCTCGGGCTGTCACGGGCAGATAGGACCGCCCTTCCCCCCGCGGTTTTATTGTCAATTATGTTATATCAGCCAATCGTTAAGCCAGTTATGAAGAAGAAGGACATGACGACACAAGCATGGGGTATATAATAGCACGCAATCCGTTAATAAACGCCATTTGCCATCCACCACATTGGTGTTTGCGTGCCCTTGGCCCGAGCGACTTGAGGTAGTTGCCATGCTGCGCTTGAACCAGGTTGCCACGCCTCGATTCCCCCGAGGCAACAGTTTACAAATGCAGATACATTTTCATTGGCACGCAACACAAAAAAAAAATATAAATAGATACTGTTTCACTTGTTCCTTAAGTGAAGTGGCTAAAGGGTTCACACTAATAACTAATAACTATACTTATTAACACCTAGAAAACCCACTATTTCCCATTAACACCTTAACATCTAATTTTTAGCTGCGCCACAGGCTTCACAGTTGGCCTTGGTGTGGGGCCCAGGATGGGTAGTTCAAACCTAATTCCAAAATATCTACACATAAGTAGAACAGTTCAGCTTAAAACCACATTATTTGGTGTTTTTTCACAAGTCCTCTTTAATTTAAAAAATAAACTCATCCATTTATGTCGACCTTCCTGAGATATCATGTACATACCTGCAAGATATATTTCAGTCAATTTTCTATACAATCAAGAGATATTTTCTATATTACACAGCTTTATTACCAAAATTGCCTGTTCCTATTGGTTGGTTTAACTGAAAAACTGTTTTGATTTTTATAAACTGGTTATTATGTTTAACACAATGTGACAATGTAGGACTGAAAACTCTCATTATTGTACATCAGAATACAAGAGGAGAGTTTATAACCCAGTCCTTTACAGCCTTCTTCTGTCCTGATACAATCTCAGTTCTCAAAAACATGCTCCAAAATCCTGAAGCACAAGCAAGTATTTATTTGCAATCCTGTCTGAGCTCTGTAGCACCTTGGGTTTAATTGCCTAATTTTAAAATATTTAAGGGAAATTATAATCAGGACTGAGCAGATTCTGGAATAAGCTTCAAAACACAGTTGACTGCATTGTTTTAACCTGTTTTCATAGGTTTCTTTAGGAAATATTTTTGTCAAGGGTCTTTGTTTTGGGGTACAGTAACAAGCAGAAGTCACTGCACAGACAGTGCAACAAAGCTACCATGACATGAACTTTTCTTATAAAATGTTTTTCAAGCTGATTCAATAACAAATCTTTCTTACCTGCTTAAGTCTCATACAACATTAAAAAAATCCTGTGTATCAGAAGTATTTTGATCATTAGCATTGACTTAGAATGTTTCAACCCTTTATGAATCAGTAGGAACACAAGACAATTATCAGTTTTCTGCATCCTCTAGTGCAAATAGTTCAGACTGAACACCACTAAGCTGGCACTGAAGGATTTGAATTTGCAATGACCGCTGCATTTGTGTCATCAAATAAATGGAGACACAACAGAAGATTTTGAGAATACAGAAAAACTAACTCAAAAAAGGAGGCAGAAAACTTGAAGTAGCAAGAGATTTCTATCAAATAAAGAAAATTATGAAAGCATGGAAAAGAGCAATTTTCTTCTCATGCTTTGCCTTTCCTTCTCTACTGCTTCTGTGCCTTGCCTTGCCTAAATTTCCAAAGGTTTGGTTGCTTTGCCTACTCCTCCCTAACTTGCCTAGCCTTTAGTGCCTCTGCTTGCCTTGCCCTGCCCTTTTCCACCCATGAGAGATGCATTTTGTTTCTTTATTCTTTTCTAACCACTGCTTTTAGACTCACAGATTTCTTTATAGAGCACTATTATACAAACACACCTAAAGCAGCCTAAAACATGAGAAATGTATTTTCATGGAGATTTCTAAAAGTGAGGCAGTGCCAAAGTTATTTCCCACCTAGGACTCACTCCTACCATGCTGCCAGCTATTCCATGTGGATCAGCTCCCAGCTATCCATCCTTGCCATATATACAAAGAGTCAATAATCTGCAAAATCAGTGTCCTTGGTCCTTCTGCATTAACAGGGCATGACCTGCACAGATCACTGAACTAAGAGAGTGAATCTCCAGCTTCCTCGAGCACAATTATGTCCATGCCTTACAAATCAACTACCAAAATGGTCAGTTCTTAAACACTCTAAAAATAAAGTAGTGACAATGTAACACTAGAGAGTAAGAATTAAGAATGACACAAATAAAGATCAGTGCCACGATGCATCAGTAAATATCCATTGGTCAGGCAGGTCTATCACATTGTAGATCTCACGATAAAATTTGGAATAAAGTTTCTGTTTTATAAAATAATCAAAATACTGAAAATCACAGTTGAGAATGTTATGTTCTGCTCCATACATATTGCCTCTATTCTTAAAATACATCTATGTACATTTTAGAAGAAATGGATAAAAAAGATGGATTTTAAAACAAGGAACTATCCTCATTTTCATTGCAAATCAAGTATTTCTGTTAATGTCTGAGATGCTTGGTTGCCTTTTAAGTATCACTATTTTGTGGTAAAAAATAGAGGAACTTATGCACATTCATCTCCTCTTTGGTGCAATACTGTTTGGAATTATCTCTATACTGAGTTTTGTGAGACCTTACCTGGAATGCTGGAAACAGTTCTGGTACCCTCAACACAAGAAGGACATGGAACTGCTGGAACAAATCCAGGCAAGGCCTCAGATACACTGAGGGGACTGGAGCACCTCCCCTGTGGAGCCAGGCTGGGAGAGCTGGGGCTGCACAGCCTGGAGAGGAGAAGGTTGTGTGGAGACCCCAGAGCTCCTTCCAGGTCTGAGGGGCTGCAGGGAAACCAGAGAGGGACAATTCCTCAGGAACTGCAATGACAAGACACAAGGACTGGCTCTCAGTGCCACAGGACAAAGATAGATGGGATATTGGGAAGGAATTATTCCCCGGGAGGCTGGGGAGGCCCTGGCACAGGGTGCCCAGAGAAGCCCTGGCTGCCACTGGATCCCTGGCAGTGTCCAAGGCCAGGTTAGACATAGGGGCTTGGAGCAGCCTGGGACAGTGGAAGGTGTCCCTGCCCATGGCAGGGGGCAACTGGGATGAGCTTTAAGGTCCCTTCCAACCCTACCCAACCCAATCCATGATTCTGTGATCTTTGGAACACAGTAGTAAAAGCAGTATTTCTTTATTAATTTCTTGTCATGATGGGAACATGTTCAGTTTTCTAATTAAATGTTGTCTAATTCCAAAGTCAACACAATCACTCAAGGAGGGACAGCTGAATATGAGTTTATAATGAAAATACACATTTGTTGGGAAAAACTAGTGAAAGCTAAAAGGGTTTGAAATAGTGAGGAAAGAATTGTTATAAGGATTCTTTCAAAAAAATTATAGCTGTATTTACACACGTAGTAACACACTCTAGTTTGTCGTAAGCAAACCATTGGTTTAGGCTTAGGGTGGTTTATGGAAAATATATACTAGCACTGGCACATTTTCTATCAGCAATTGAGAAACAGGAGCATTCCGAGTTCTGATCAGAAGCCAAGTGATATTGAGCATACAAGGCGCTTATATAAGGGTTTTCTTGTATAGCACTTACACAGAGCTCTAGTTTTGGTGACAATTTCTCATTGGTTATATATTCTTTATGACATCAGTTACTTGGTAATCATTACAAAGTTTCACAAGGTGTTTCTTGGTCACTTCTACCCCAGGGAGCCTTTATCTGTGTTGGTCTCTCCCACAGTTTCTGCTCGATCAGGACTAAGATAACAGTCTTCTTTATCCGTTCCATTATACTCTCTACTTCATTCCCCATAATTTCCCAGAAGGTTTTTAGGACCTGACAGTAGAGACATTAAAAAAGAATCTTAGGACTTTGTTGATTAGTCATAAAACACTGAAGGAATTATACTTCTCCAAGATGATAAACCAGTGGGATATTTATAGGCTGAGTGAAGCCCATGAATCTGTGTACAGGCTGAAAAAGAAGAGGTGAACACTTTTGAGTACTTTCAAGAATACCAAAGAGGTACCCTGCAAATCACTGGAAGCTCCATTATAGAATCCACTCTCTAAAACACCCCCTACATAGCAAGAGGGGATGGCAAAACTGCAAGAGCACTTGTCAAATGTAAAATACTTCCCCAGTAAACAGCTTCATGGAGTGGACACATTTCCAAGAGCACCAAGAAACTCTGGAACGAAGGATACGTAGAGTTTTTGAACAACTATATATATAAAAAATACACTTTCCTTCTAAAACATGGTAACATGATGTAGGATATCAGCCATTCCAGAGGGCAAACTGATCCTGATAAACTGAAGGAACAGACATAAACCAGCAAGGTACAATATAATACAGAAAAGTGTGAGGGATCACATTTTCATACAAATAATCTGTTACACACAACACCAAGAACAACTGGTTAAGCAGCATGAATAACAAGTGGGCTTGCAGCAATCCACAAGCTAAATTAAAATCAGGATTATCCCTTTTTTTTTCTTTTTTTAACAGGTTAATATCTTACTAGGTCAGTAAGATTTGTTGCAAGTCAATTGAAACCATCCTTTTACTTTCTTCAGTACTCTCACCATCCTGTGAAAAGACAAATTAATCAGCTGGAATGGATCTGGCAGAGTCAGCGTGGTTGAAGGTCTAGAAAATAACAATTTGTTAATCCTAAGGAAGGACTGAAATAACAGCCCTGTTAATGCAGAAAAGCACATACTGAAAATCAGACATTAAGAAAATCTACATTCTGAGACAGCTAAAAAAACCCATAAAAACTTGAGTTTTGATTTTCAAAGAAGTTGCAATGCTCATAAATTACAACAACGAAGAATAGAAGTGTACATTAGGGAAAAAATCATCAGTGTCAGGATAACTGAATATTGGTAAAATTGTTCATCTGTGAAGGTGTATCTTTAAAAAAACCCCAAAATATAAGCACAAAAATAAACAAACAAGCAAATGAAAGTTGCTAAAAATACAGAATTTTGTGAAATAAACACCTGACCGAGTTACAAATATTAGTATTTAATAAAGGGACTGATCTAATCACTTTCTCTTTGTTGCCAATATTTCAATGTTTTACAATTTTGTGCTTCTACAAGAATGAAAAATCCTCTTTAACTGTTGAAATCTATAAATGTTTGGATGATGGTGATGTGACCAGTACAATTGTGCCCTCATTTACTCAAAAAACCCCCAAATTTAGGGGGATGACAGAACCTGAAACATGACAGGTTTCCTGATAATTCCACTTTCTCTAATGAATTTAAATTCTAATTTAACTGATGCAAAACTTGTCTAAATGAGGTAAAAATCAGACTTATCTTCCTCATGTTTCTGGGGAAGGTTTTGAAGCTTCAGGCCTATGGAATTTTCCTGATATAATAAAGGAAACAGACAATCCCTGCTGTAACACTGACACAGCAGAATAAATAGGCATTTTATGAATTATGCTTTTGGCAACAAAATATGGTACAGGGGAGGGTTTTTATCCCAGAGTCTTGAAAACTAGCTGAAATTTAGATCCAGGAAGGAAAGGAATTGGCTGTGCAGAGACTGACATGAAAAGCATTGATATCATCTAGGTGGTCTGTCACACACAAAGATGCAAGAGTCACTCAACAAGATCTGCTTGAAATATGTTTAAAAAATAGGTAAGTGCTTCTTAGGTAAATGTGTGTACAGTAAAAAGAAGAAAATTTAATTTTTAATGTCTGCTTAAAAGAAATGCACGTCCTATTGTCTTCAGTCCTTCATACAGAATGTTTTCATTCTCTATATATGCCTCCCAATCCAATGTCTTCAGAAGTAAAGGTAGGTGAACTAAAAATTCAAACAAAATTTAGTATCAGCTGATATCAGTAGAATCAGACAGGTATCAGTCCTATTTATTCTCCTCCAGTTCAGGGAACTACAAACACATGTTTTCAGAATCCAGTTTATTCTCTGTGATGCTAAGAGTTCTATTTCAAAATATGTAGCACACTTGCTTTCTGCTTGTAAATCCTAAAGGATCTGTGTGTTCCAGACAAATTGTGGCAAACTAGGAATCACAAATACAACCAGGCATGCATGCCCAAATTAGCGGAAAAGTGGGGAATTGCAATTAGCAAACAAATACTACCTAGAATTGCACTGCATTGCTACTTGTCCTCTTAGAAGCACAGCAAAGCCAATAAATGTTTTTCTTTGGCAAACTATGAGCTGTGAACTGAAAGAAGCAGGTCACTTGCGTCTGAAGTCAGGTACACTCTGCTCACCAGTGCAACGTGCTTTTCCAGATTGTTTTAGGATTTTCTTCTGCCTGAAAGAGACGACAGTTACAAAATCTGCTGCTTAATTCCCTTCTGATTTAATTCCGCTTCAGTACACATTGTCTCAAGATGTGAAATCATAAGCTTGGGATGGATTTCAATTAACGTCTTTAAGTTCTCCTTTCTGGCTGGGAAACCTGGCTTTTAGAACTAGAAAGAGGAACTGGATGTTGGCCAGGGAATGCAAAAAATGGGAAAGGTGTGCTGCTGGTGCTGTTTCTCTGCAGCCTGATTTCTAATCTCTGACATGGTGCACACACCAGCCAATATTAAACCAAGCTTAAGGACATGAAACAACAGCCCCCCTGAACTTGACTGGTTTTAGCTGTCACCTATCTCAGCTTGGCACCCTCAGCCTTTTCCCCCTGATAACCCCAGACAGAGATTACGAAGTGAAAATAGCCTGGCCAACACCAAGATCCCTGAAGCCAGAGAGGAGCAGGTGATCCCACAAAAGTCATCTGGTTTCTGCTCTTCCTCACATGTAAGGTGACCAGAGATACCAACCTTCAGGATCCTGGTGAGGCTTTGCAGCAGGAGCTGCCTGCAGAGCTGCTTTATACTCTGCAAGGCTGCTCAACACTAATAAAAACTTAAGGTTTTAATAGTTAATAAATCTGCTTATCTCTGTTTAGCTTAGAAGTATATTATTTGAGTCATTAAATACTGTCAGTCTGTGCTTTATGCATTCCCCCCTCTCTTTAACAAGTCGAAGTCATGAAGAACTACAGATTTTTATTTTTTTGTATTTCACTGCAAATGGGACTTGAGCTACAGGTTCTTGTTGGGATGGTGAAGTCAGCATAAATAGTCCATCTTGACATACTTTTTGTACTCTTCATTTATTTTGGCATAAGGCTGAAAAAATATACCTGCAAATTTATTTATTCATAACAGCGTTGCAATACAACAGATATTCCATTCCTATTAGTCATACACCTGTTGGAAGCTTTATTAGCTGTAAGCTGATTTCTTCTCCTCTTCCCTAATAAAAACCATGCAAAAATAATGCCATTTTAAATCACCTGAGCTTTTCCACTCTAACACAGTTATTTGGGGATGGCATCACACTAATCTATTTCATTTTGATGTGACAAGAAAAGAGAACTTGTAAGTGATGGGAAGATGGAAACAAAGATTTGTTGCAATTTAATTTCTTAAGCTACTTCAGAAAGATCACCAAAGGCAGATTGTCTGAACACAGCATTTTAATCTGCATGCACAAGTGGGAACAAATTTTAGTTTCACAGGTGGTTGATATTCTATATGCACTTTCTATAAATTCATCAAATCCCTCTTATAAATCAAAAGCAACTTTTTATGTTGCTGGAAATATGGAATTAAAAATAGATTACATAGGAAAAAGATAAGTGGATTGTGCAAGAGACAAGTGTTACAGGCTAAATGTAAAAATCTCACAAATAAACAACCTCAGCTATTTGTTCAAATCATTTTCAATAATCCAAACAGTTTTAAGACAACAGTATTTTGCATAAGTTATTCAAATTTCAAATATATTCAGTGGGAACAAACAAAAACAATTCCAATCTTAAATGAATGAACCATTACTCTTGTGACAGGTATTGCCTTTGATAACCACTGGGCTGAATCTCTGAGATTCAACTGAGCAGACTGAAGAGAATATAAATTAAAACAAGGTTGCAGTAATATTAACTCAAACTAGTAATTTTTCTTTGCCTCATTCTATCTATGTGAAGTTCTACTTTGCTTGGCAGAGGTGGGAAAATGCATGAGCCATATGTATTAAAGATATCTGAAGAAGGAATTCAGAACTCTGAGAGATTTGTTTGTGTTATTAATCTTCATATTAAATCTGAGATTTTATGAAGGGAAAGAGAAAGATACTCATAAACATGCACTGTTCTTGGGGCAACACAGCATCATTATCTGTGTTATCTGTAGGGTATTATCCCTCCAATCATTACAATTCTCTAGGAAAATTATACATTACAAATTTCTAAGAAAAAAAAAATTTTGAAATATTGAAGGTGTCAGTATTGCAATTTTCCTCGCACTGATGGACACAGCTCCAGTAACTGGAATTTGGAGTTAAGTCTTTCTCCACATATTTTCCCTTTACCTCCTAAAACTTCTGAATGTACTTTTACCTGTGTTTTAAGTTTGTTAATCAAAAATTACCAGCTTTATGCTCTCAGCTGATTTCCACAAGTCAGCACAGACCATTAGCCGAATTTGTAGGGATTTTTCTCCTTCCCCCTTTAATTTTAGGAAGCCTAAGGATAACACCTTGCTTTAACAGGTGAGGTTCTTTCTCTACCTGCTGGACAAATGTTAATCCCTGCAACATTTGAATCTACAATCAGCAACATATCACAGCAATGTGGCAGATCCAAAGCAGCAGCACAGAACAGGCTATAAGATGTCAGTGTTTTCTATGTCAGTGTATTCTGTGCAGAACAGTATAAATCTGCAAGAAGAGCTTGTCCTCTGCAAAGGACAGATCTGTTAGAGCAGCACTGTCAAAATCATTCCATCCTGCTGGATAAATTTATTTTATTTGAAACGATGTCCAGGACCTTTTTTACGAGATATACCTTAACAGATAGTAGCAGCAATTACTAGTTCAGTGGCCATCTCAGCTAACTGAAGGACAAAGGCAAGACAACCTCCCAGAGTACAAGAGTTGTAAGTTATCAGAAAAAGCTCTCCAGCTATTTTGGTTCGGGGTTTGTGTGGTTTGGTTTGGTTTTTGCCTTTAGGTTCCTATCTGGAGCTCTTTTCTGCCTTAAAGTTTTAAAAATGCACAGGTAAATTGCAAAAATTAGAGTTCTATCTACTATGTTTGTACATGGCTTCTCCTCATTACTGAGGTTTACATTCTGTAATCTCATTGATACAAACCCACAGGTGTGTTCCCTCAATTACCAATAGGAATTTCTCCATTAGGGATTTACCAGAGTGCAGCAAACCATGGAAGGAGGCAAAAAACCCACAAACCCTGAAGGCAGGAAAAATGTTGAAGTTAGACAAATAAAGTGATTCTGCCTTTAAATTGGAATTCCCTGTGCCATTGCAATTCTGTTAAGAGTTCTGCAAATATTTCTGTGAAAGGAGTTATTAGGAGCTGTCAGCAATCTGAAGAGATCATGGACCTGCCTGTGGCTGAGGAGAGTGCTGGTGGAATGGATGATGCTCTCCATTCATCACCACGACTCAGGATAATTCCCCTTCTGCAGAGGGAGCAGGAAAGGGAAAACAGTCCCAACCCACTAAGCGCTCATAATTTTTGCAAGAACCAATTCAGCATGAACAAGACAGTTTTGCCTGGGTAGGTGATCAGTGGAGAGCCTGAGACACTGCCTGAAGTGTAGTTTTATGGGTTTGTCAGAAGGAAAAAACAAACACAGCTCCCCAAACCCACAGCCAGCCCTTTTACCCACTACCAAGAGTAGTCAGTGTTTTGATATTGCATGGAATCAGGCATTCCCTAACTATACTGAAATATACAAACATATGCTCCTTTTGTGTGTGCTTATCAGTTGCACTGCTCTGTGGATACCAACAGCACAGAAACCCAGGAGTAGGAAATTGTATTGCAAAACCACCAACAGCAGCACAACCTAATCCACAAGGAGAAAAAACACTATAAATGTATCAATTAAAGGTGATGAACTTCTGCAAATAACATATTTTCAATAAAAGCACAGAATTATTAAGGTTGGAAAACCCCTCCAAGCCCATGAAATTCAACCTGTGACAATACTCACCTTGCTATTCAGCCCAGAGCACTGGTTCTGGGACACGGCTGCAGCTTTTGATGAACCCTTTTTGGCTAGCCCAAGCTGCTGCACCAACTGTGCTGTGATAGGGGCTGCCCCCATGACCTCTGTGACTCAGGTGGCAATGCAGAGCAGGAAGGCTATAGCTGCTCTTCTGCTGTGTGACTGATAATAAAATGTGTCGAGGAGTGACAGCGAAGAAGGAAGGAGGAACTCCTGCATACTGTATCCAAAAGGACCTCACACGCAGACGGCACAGCAAGGACAACAGCCATAAGACAAAGGGTAACGCAGGGTTTTAACGGGGGGAGGTACAAGGGGTGGACACCAGACATAAACCAATCAGGGGAAACCAAAGGAGGACTCAGCCAGGAACAGACAGGTTAAGTAATCCAATCATGGTGCAGGGGAGGAGAGTACATGTCCAGACAGCCAATGGCTTATCGAGTTCCAGAGAACTTTCTGGAGGGGGAAGGGTTCAGGGAGGATTGACAACTAGGTAGGTGTTGCTTAGGGCTGGGTCTAGAACAAGGGGCTGGGACATAGATAAGACTGGCAGGAGAATGGGCAGGGTTTAAGGTTGGAGGATACCAAGGGGAGAGAGGAGGAGACTTGGGAGTACCAAATAAATACGGAGGTACTGAACACTCAAAGAACTTAAACTAATTAATTAACACACGACCACAGTTCTGTGACTCTCTGAAAACTGGGCCCAAATCACACAATCATATGGACTCTCCTGAGATCCATTCTGACACCTTGGGTGGCTTTTTTCCCCCTAATTTTTTTTCTAGTAAGTTTGCTTAAATTTAGCAGTCCCTGCCCAGCTCTCCAGAATTATGAATGAACTTATACTGAAAGTATTTGCTTTTTTTGCACCTCTCACATATTTCAAGAAGCTGAGTGTCCATAACATATTAAACTGCCATGAGGCAGAGCCACATGACTGAAATTGGAAGCCTAATCCACAGAAGGAACATAGTTCTATGTGTGATAAAACTCACAGAAGGGGAGCTCAGCTATCCCTATCCTTACTCCTTTTCTCCTGATTTGAAAAACTGCAGTACTTCCAAAGCTTTAATTCTAACATTTATTTCATCTGCTCTTGTCTTGGGGTGCTTTAAAGAAATGCACCTCATTAAAAAAAAAAAAAAAGTATTTCCACAGCCTACAGAAAAATGATCATCAGACACCTGTGGAGCAAAGAATGGGGAAGAAACTCATCATTTTAGGGGTAAATGTTTTGGCAGGTGGGAGAATGTATTAGGAGTAAGATGACCACGACCCCACAGCTTTTTAGAATATTTTTGGCATTAAGTGTATTTGTTTACAAAAAAAAAAAAAAACACAAAAAAAAACCAAAAAAAAAAACCACCAAAAAACCACAAGTAGCTCTGCTACAATGAAATTGGTAAATATTTTAATATTTTTTTTTAAAAAAGTAAATATTATTACTTTGATTTTCACTGCAGTAGAACCTTGGAGTTTTAATTTTGTTGAAAAATTTCAAGGAAATCTTAAAAATAATCTCAAAATTTGTCTATCCTTTAAATTACAAATATTATTTCACCTGAACACTCTCAGTTAGGTGCAATATGTATTTAGTTCAACTTCTTGCATGGCAGACAGCTTTCCTCAGGCTAAAAGGAAGGGAAATGATGCGGACAAGCTGCCCTTGCTAATGAGGCAGCCCCAGGTTTGCAGAGGGGTTTTTAGTGAGACTGTTCCTACCCAGGACACATCCCTGTCATTAACACCACATCATTCCCCTTGTGATTGCAGGTGGGGGCTTTGGAAATGATACTGCAAGTACATCACCAGAACACTGCAATTTCACTGCACACACTGAAAACAGTCATTATTTGACCTTGGCTGTGTTATGTATTCATTTAACCCCAAAAATCTAAGCTGTTTCAGCATATTCTTGCACTGTTTTAAGCTCTGGGTTTCTTTTAAAACCTCCAGGTTCTATTTAATTCAAGTTTATTAGAACTTTAAGAAAATTTAATGAGGTTGTAATTAAACATGCTAGAATATCTTCTGGAGCAAACTTCTCATGTTCAGTTCTACAAGTTAATAACCACCCTAATTAGAATGATGTCCTTATTTATCCCATTTTTAGTTTTAGCTTTAAAAGTACACTGATCTGTCTGAATTAATTGTCTGTACTGATATAAGCCTCTTGCCAAGATCCTATTTCCCCCCAAATTAACCACTTTCCATGATATTAATTTGTTTCTTCAATACATTAATACTGCACAACATACTAAAAATAGCATCTTGTACAATGCCGTATTTAAAATTCCAGATGAACCCACATTCTGAGGTCATTGCAGCTGTTCCCTCTGTAAAAACTGTTCAGTTTCTTTTTTTTCCGGAGAAAAAGAATGAATAACAAGTATTAAGTGGACTAAAAGCAAATAAAGTAGTAAAGAGACCATCCTTCTGTATTTAAAAATACATTAAAATGGAGTCAAGTAACAACCCTTAACTTCCACAGCTACCGTTACTGCTGATTTATGATTTATGACTCACTGCTGACCTTGCATTGTGCAAACATTTACCTCCAAGCCACTTTAGCCAACCAAAAGTCCTCAAAAGGATTTTTTAATATGCCGTATGGAAAATGAGAACAAAGGTTGTCTCACCAGTTTTTTAATCCCAAAAAAATTAGTTATTCACAACACTGAACAAAACATCAATACCTGAACTAAAAGGTTGATCCAGCTCTATCATACTGCAGTGTTGCTTTCCTCTTACACTTGGAATATAGGTATTTATATTTTATATTAAAATATTAATGAATTAAAATAATAATTTAATTTATACTAAGCTTGCGAATTAATACACCACAATTAAGATTCCTTCTCTGCATAGTCACTATTTACTCAGATGTGTGTACAGATTATCCTGTTTTGATAACAGCAACTGGGCATAACATTCCCCCATGATGAAGAATTTTAATAAGGCTTTTTCCATTGTCTTCCTCATCCACATTCCCATAACCCTTAATGTAGATCATGACCATGCACTGCTTTCTTAAGGGAATTCTCATTTTGGGACAATCTTTTGATAGGAAAGAATGAGAATATTTTGTCCTGTTTTTATTATTGATCACCACATGGCCATAGAGTAATGCCCAGGACAGATTCAATTTCACCTGCCAATTCCCTGCCAAACAAACTGAGTTTGCATTTCATATAGGCAGAAAAAAAGCCCAAGTGATTAGTCTATTTTAGAGATATGTTCAACTGAATTTTTCCTCAGAAAAATGCGAAAAACAATACAGGACTGATTAGTAATAATTACGACTAGACTAGAGATTTTCTTTCATCAGGAATAAAAATTGATGGCCTTGTTTCCTCTGTTTCTGGCTCCTAGAAACTGATTTCAGAAAGACATCCAAGAGCTCTTTTCCTCCTCTTTCCCTAGACAAGGATAGTAGGATATTCATTTCCCACCAAAAACTAAACAGAATGGGATCTCTTTTCATCAGCTGCTCAAGTAGGAGTCAGAATTCCTGAGTTAGGAGCTGTTCTACTTCCCAAAATTACTGCCTGAAGGAAGTGCTGGAGCATGAGCAGGACTTGGGGAGGATTTCCTCTTTCCTTATGCCTTGGGAGCAGAAGGGCTCCATTTGGGAGGCACTTGTCATCTGGAAACATTGAGGCAGAAGCTGCAGCGAGACATGCTACAAGGGGAAAACAACCCTCTGGCACTTCCAGATGGTGCATCTCCCAAAGATCCCCACTCCCCAGGGACAACAAACAGGGAACAACATGAGGCTGAGAGCAAGGAAAGCAACAGCCTGGTCACAAAGAGAGCGGGAAACAAATGCAAAGGGACTGCCACAAGAGACAAATGACCTTTCCTACCTTCGAGGATGAGAAATGCTGAACGCTAGGAAGGATGATTTGAGTGAACAGACTTAGGCCCTATTTTAGGCAAGGTTTCATCAAGGCAGGATTTACTCAATCCTTTCACTCTGAGTGAAATTTACTTCTCTCTGTTCCAAAGCTCAGGCAAGTGTATAGGAGAGACCCTTCTCCACTTGATAATCATGTGGTATCTTAGCAAATGTTATAGATCTAAGGGCTGAAAGAGCAGCTACTGTTCCCCTAACCCCTGGATTTCACTCTATACATAGAGCATGCTTCCAACAAATGCTGATTTTAGATAGCAAAGGATCTTGCACAGACTTCTAAGCAAAGCAGATAGTTTAATTTCATAATATCCAGAAAGATTCTGTTTCTTAACCCTTTGGTGGGCATCTGACATGAATTTCTGTCTTAAACCCCCTTGTCAGTACTGAGATCTGTGTCAGTAAATTTTGATTTCTAATGGGTATTTCTGCCCCTAACTTGCAGAAGCCATATTAATATCAACTCCAAGTGGATTAGAGTGGGAAAAGTCACCTTCCAACATCAAAGTACAAAAGCTACAGTACTGTGCCATATGTGGTTTACATAATGATTAGTTCAACTTCTATTATTATTGTGTTTTATCTATGAGTAGCTCATTGCCACTTATGTCTGGCACTGTTTTCAAGAACTACAAATGAAAACACCAAGCAGGTGCTATGAAGAGAATATCCCTACAAGGCAATGTGCGTTGGATTCATCCTGCAAGCAATTCAGAGGATTGCCTAATAGCAACACACTTCCACTTTGACCATTAAGTGCATTGCTATTATTATGTGTTATGAACCATCCCAAAGAATCAAGACATTAAAAATCAACTCCAAAGCCCATCAAGAGTTTGTTTCTGCAGGGTGAAAACCTGAAGCATCTTTGCAGCAGCTGAGTAATATGATAGATTTCATAAGTGGTCCTGGTGAAATACAGTGGTCTGATTGCTCTGGCATCAGCACAGATAATGGTTGGGCTTAATGGTCTCAGATAACAACTCTGGACAACACTCACTCTGCACTGAATTCTGCAGCTAAAATACATTATTATTGGTCTTCCACCTCTCACTTTATGAGCTTTCTCTAATATGTGGGTGTATTTTATAGACTAGGGAGACTGATAAGGAAGGAGCACATTTGCTGCAGTTGAGAGATCTCCCTATTTTCATTAACGTTTGTTTTCATTAAGGCAAAGTTGCTGTGTGTTGAAGAACCTGATATTTATCACTATATGGACAGATGAATTCCTGCCTAAATATGAATTTAGGCAAAATATTATCTGCAAGAAGAGAATAAGAAAATAATTAGGTCATCTGGAAATGTTTTATCCCTGCACACACACAGCCCCCCCCCATCTGAGGACGAAAGAACTTTCACACATCTGCCTTTTATTCTTTCTCCTTTTGCATGCTATCTAAATATGCTTTTGAAGACACCTTCTGGACATCTAACTTTTAGATCTTGAAATATTGCTTCTACTATGCTTCTTGCCAAAGCTTGTTTGGATGAGGTTCATTATTGCTCAATAAAGAAACCTTCAGAGAATCCTTCAGAGAAACCCAGTGACATCATTCTCAAGATGGTGCTGCCAGAATTGAAAAGCTATATCCTCCTTAGGTGTTGGCAAAGTACTACTGGAATATTCTGAGCTAGAAGGCACCCACCAGGATCGTCCAGTCCTGGCCCTGCACAGACACCCCAACAATGCCCCTCTCTGCATCCATAATATCCAGAAAGACTCCATTTCTTGACGGGTGGATGATGTCACTGGGTTCCTCAGAAGGATTCTTTGACAACAGAACAGTCATACAGCAATGGTTTTTTTATTACACAATAGTGAACCTCATCCAAGCAAGCCTTGGAGAGAAGCATAGTAGAAACAATATTTCAAGATCTAAAAGTTAGATGTCCAGAAGGTGTCTTCAAAAGCATATTTAGATAGCATGCAAAAGGAGAAAGAATAAAAGGCAGATGTGTGAAAGTTTTTTTTGTCCTCAACTGTGAGGATGTGCATCCCTGAGAATGTTGTCCAAAGGCTTTCTCATGCAGAAAATTAACTGAGAGTAGGTGAGGATGTGGACCAAAACATCCCAACTGCATGACTTCCAAATGCAATTTCTGGAAACTAAAGAAATGTGATGATAAGACTCATATTTCAAACCAGCACACTACTATTAGCATTGGGATCTAAAAGCAATTCTTAGCCTTAACATGTTAAGATATCTTTTATTCACCAGAAGAAGTTGGAGTAACTTCAAAGAAACCTGATCAGTAAGCATGAGGAACAGGGATGTGTTGTTACATGGAAACTCTGCCTCTAAATCCCCTCGGTGGTAAATTAGAATAACTTTGACATATACTGGATGAGATATATTTATTTTTCAGAATTAAAAATTGAGAGGGTGCAGGAGTTCAGGATCTCTGGACTACCAACCAATATGACTGAGCAGAAAACAGAAGCCATTTATTGTTTACATTAAGCTATCTTTATACATTCTAAGACTACTTGTTCACACGTTCACACATTTGCTTGGTCCCTCTATTTTTTCCACGCATCCAGTATGCACTCTTCAGGAAATATGATTGGTTACAGGTCATCTCTTTGTGGCCCCCCTTTATCTAATTCTTGCATTCTTGGTATTCTGCTTCTCAGGCTCTTCCTTCTTAATTTAGTACTCTTTCTGTCTCAGTAACCTTGACAAATTCCTAAGAGTTCTGACAATAATAACTAAAGATAGTTAGGCTGGAGCACATTATGGGCTAAGCTGTTCAAATACATTGCTACAAGGGGTTTTTTTGCCTCCTTCTATGAATCCAAGGATATATACTGCAAGCTTAGAGTCTTGTTTTCTGACTTTGCTCACAGTGACTTACACTGCATGTAATATCTTTTTTCTAAATAAACATCAACTTTAACATAATTCTAGCACTTGGAAGCTGCTGCTTTAAAGAATTTGGAAGTAAACTGTATCTGTATACATTTTTTATTTTTCAAGCAATTTTTTTTAGTAATGGATGTTGAGAGAAGACCACAGTTCATGCATTAAAGAGCATGATAAGTTGTACTGAAGATTTCTATCTAGAAGGGAGTTTAGGAATGTGCACTAGGGATCATAAAGGACCAGACCAGTCAGGGAAGAGCCTGCCAGGAAGAGTGATTTCTTTCTTCTCTAGCTGTTTGTCAGCTGAATCAACTCCCCACAACTTCTTCCATGTCCTCCACTCCTTTAAAGAACATAAAAATTAAGAAGTTCCCATGACCACAAATGTTTTGGAGAGCTCCACTTTGAGCTGAGAGCATGGAGCCCTTCCTGGGAGGGCTGTGTCCTGGCACCCTTGGGAGCACAGCATCTGCTGCAGTCACATCCCATCAGCCGCAGGCATTGACCCCGTTCTTCAGCTTGTGGCTCTGTTCTCCAAGTGGCAGAGATGTGAATCTGTCTCAGCTTAGTGGCATCTGAAAAGAACTACATCATATATATTTAATTGGCATCAAAGTAATTTTAGAACATTTGCTGTTATGATTTTTTTCCTATTTCATGAAATGTGTAATCCTAAACTTAACTTTAAGGGATATTGGGTTTTTTCATTCTTTGGGAGCACATTTTGCCTTTACATGTCTGTAGATATTAAGGCTTCCACATGCATTCTGTTAAAGAAAGCATCTGATTTTTATTAACATATTGCTTCTCAGATCATGACTCATCAGTCTGATGGAAACATGCAGATGCAGCTACAGAGAGCTCAAGTTCAGAAAAGCTTTCTCATAGAAAATGAGACTGAATATATAACACGCCCTCAAAAATATCAAAAGGATTCTTAAAATCCTTCTGGGTCCTAAGTTCATTGAAGTAAAGAGGAAATTCTCCTTTGATTTGAGCAGGCTTAGAAACAGAGTAAATTATCCATGGCTCTTACTGTTTTCTCCCCGTCCCATGAATTCCCTGGCAACAAGGTCACTCCTTTGACTACAAAACACAGACTTTATGGAAATGGGAGCAGCTGAAGAATGTGGCAATGCACTTTGTTATGTTGAGGTTATTCGTGTCCCCAAATTAGTTGTGTGCTGGATGCTGAAATAACTACATTGCAATTAAACCACAGATATATGTCCATTTAACAATGTTTACTATGTAACATATATATTTTAGAATAATTAGTTGATTTATTAAACTTCTATTTGCTGATTAATTTATGTCTCCTTGATTGAATTAATGGCTTTTCTCTCTCTTCTATATCATTAAAAATATACCAAGAAATAATAAAATTAAAAGTTAAATAAAAATCTAATTTTTTTCATTAGTTCATTCTGGTTCTCATTTTCTTTTCCAAATTTGCCTGTCAGTTACCAGAACACACTTAGGTTACTCTTTTCTCATCATTTTTTAACAGGAAAAATAGTGCCCAAGAAAGCCATCCTTCCTTTTTAGCTAAGCGGAGACTAATGATATATAAACAAAGCATACATAAGATGATACATTAAATATGTCAATAACTAACTGGTATTTGACATGGCCCTATTTCAGTGCAGATAAAGAGGTGCCACACATTCTGTCTGACACAGTAAATCCTAAATCCTGCCCATGCCTTTGGATTTCAAGGCATTATTAATTACAATTTCTCTCAGGGAGGGCTTTTAACTCCTAGATAAAGGAATTAGTAGAAAAGCTGCAAAATTTTCCAAAGGCTTCATCTCTGGGGGTACTGTCAACTTAATCAAAGACTGCAGAACTTGAACAAAGTGCAGCTCAGTTGGTGCCTCAGCTGGGTTATGTGTTCATGCTCTCCCTGCTTCCAGCCACAAGCTTTTTATAGCCCCTTACCCTGAATAAATTTGGAAGAATCCCATACTGTCTGTCACATACCAGTTTCAGGGTCCACATCACAATGCAGTTTTCAAACATTTCATTTCTCCTCCTGCTTACCTTGTGCAGATCTTCCACTCTCAGCATGGGTGAAAAATTATTTAAATACATTGAGATTTTCTTCCTTTGAAAACAAACATCCCTCCCCTCACTGTGAAAAGCTCAGATCTTTTTAAAAGCTGTTTTTAGTGGTTGCTTTAATGAATGCTGTGTCCTCAGGAAGGTTTCTGCTATGATTAGTTTGCCATCTCCCACGCAAAACATATAATCCCCCTTTCATTCTTTGAGTCTTGAACTTATTTTGTGCTGTATTTATAGAGCAGAGACACAGCATGGTGCACAGTTCATGTCTGGGGAGCTTCACAGAAATCTGAGTGATGACAACCTCAAAAGTGCTGCAACACTGGCTGGTAATTGAGGGGAAAGTCAAGCGAAGGCTGAAAGAAAGAGCTCTCAGCAAAGTAGGTTCTTTAGCCTGGATTGTGTCAAGGAATCACTGGTAGTTTTTGAGATAAATGTAGCACTAAAGGGGAAGCAGACTGGATATGCTGGGACTTCCAGGGACTGGGTTGGTTTATCTAAGCTGGAAGTGATCAGCTAATTCAGATCATGCCACATTCCCTTCAAGCTCCCTGGAATTACATCCGTTGCTGTCTCCTTTCTTCTCTTGTGATATTAAGGAAGGCAGAATGTTTGACAGGGAGGCCTGATCTTGGTGGTGTTCACAAGAATGCTTTGTGCACCAGATTAAAGAAAACTAGAAGTTCTTGTAAATAAAGTCCTCATTAATATGAAGTCAGGTGAACAAAAATATTGTGTAAAGAGGAAACTAAGCTACCTGACCTCTAAAATTACAAAAGTGTAGAAAACCAGCAATAAAATCCTGTCAAGGAAAAGTAGCAGAGATTTACAAAAAACAAGAATCAAGTAACAAAATAAGAAAAAAAATTTTCAAGAATACAAGCAATATCCAAAAAATATGTGGTGCTGAAGCAATGTCAGGCTGTCCTAACAGTCCACTGAAGCATTCATGAGACAGGTAAACAATCCAAACCCACCTAGAAAAATAAGTTAACATGGTCTTAATATCTTTCTTGGTCAAACAATTGCTCATGTGAAGTATTGAGGTGGAAAAAAAAGCCATATTCTGACCTAATTATCTGGATAAATGCTGATTACAAAATTTAAAACAGATTCTAAAAACTGTAAGGCAGAAAAACCATTTTGACTAGCCAGCATCTGTTCTGCCCTCTGATTTGATTTATCATGAACTCACCAGATAGGGGGAGAATAAATAGACAAAAGAAACATAGATTAGAGCCTGATAGAAAGAAACACTATTTCATTAGTCCTGCCAAATTATTAAATACCAATCTACAGGTGATATGCAAAAGAAGGTGCTTTTAAATAAGCCACAAAGCATTTAGAATTCCAGGGTATTTGAAGAAAAACTCTTTCGGAAGAAGTCTTTCAATTTTCATTTCTCAGGAAACAAATATAAGAAATAATGTTGTTTCGGTTCCTTCAAAGAAATGTATTCATTTTCAGAGCCTGAAATATTTCCTGAAGTGATATCTGATAATTCTTTTTTGTATCTCTGTTATCAGCCCTGCTGAGAACTGCAGAACAAGGTCTTGATTTGAATATCTCTAACGTGTCCTGTCCAGTAAGAAATGAGATCTCTGCCCTCAAGGTTCTCCTCTTGGGAGTTCCTAAATTAGGTAAGGAGAAAGAAAACATTCCGTATTACTGGCATTCCTTAGCTCCCATGCCTTCCACCTCAGGTGTTGTTTCCCTCGGATCGTGAGGTGGAACACAACAAGGGGGACCAACACAGCAATTCCTGATTCACTGAATCCAGTGCCAACCTCTATTTCATGAACTCAGAACAAGAGCAGTGCTGCTAAATTTTTTAGGGAAAGAAAACATGATTTATATATAGATACTGAACTACCTTGACTGAGGCCTAAGCTGAGGCCTAACTTGAGGCCCAAGGCCTGTGACACAGCAAAAAAATTCTCAGTGAGTTGTGGCGCAATTAGAATTAGGTATTAAGGTGTTTGGGAAAGATAATAGGGTGTTGAAGGTCACTGAATAGAATTGTTAGTATGCAGGTGTTAGCCACCTTAAGAATAAACCAAACAATGTGTGTTTACATTCTTTCCTCTGCTGTGTGCCAATGAAAAGGTTGTTACATGTATAAACAATGTAGAATAGTATGTAAGTTGCTACACTGCACGTAAGAGAGGGACTTTGTAGAATTAACCATATTGGTCGTATCTACGTCTGTCTCAGTCCAACCCTCTCTTATTATCGGCATCCCTGGCTTCTGAGCAGGAATTAAAACCCACCATCCTTGTGCCACTCACAGCTGTGCTTTCTAATCCATAGAAGTAGAAAGACATGCAAGTGGAGTTTGAGAGCATGAACCTTCTTGGCACATTATGTGTGACTAAAAATGTGCCAAGTGCACAAGATAAAGAAACAAGTAAGGACTGGCAGTGATTTGGAAAATGTAATAGTTTAGTTTAGAGGAATTAGTAAGTGGATTTAGCCAGAACAAAAGGAAGAAACAGAGGTGACCTGGAAGGCAAACTCACCTTTTATATTAACTGAACTCACCTTTTATGTTAACTGATAAAGAAAAAAAACTCAACTCTACTCATTAGCAGCAGAGCTGGGGTCAGTCATGAACCAAAAATGATTGAGTTACTACAGAAAATTCTCAGATCTAAGGGCACTCTAAGAGCTGCAATTCCATACATGTTGGAGACTTTCTAAAGCTGAATTTGCATACACTAATTTTATTTCAATTGCTCTATGCAAAATTGTTTCAAATTGTTTTTTTCTAGGGTGAGGCTAATTATAGGATCATTTAGAACACTCTGATGCTCTTGCATGAGCTATTCCATTAAAAACACAGTGGCCCTAATATAAAAATATATGGAAGGCATCTACTAAAAGGCAGGA
This sequence comes from Sterrhoptilus dennistouni, assembly GCA_013397095.1. NCBI lineage: Eukaryota > Metazoa > Chordata > Aves > Passeriformes > Zosteropidae > Sterrhoptilus > Sterrhoptilus dennistouni. Next base: position 26,761 of record VWZU01009141.1, on the reverse strand, counting down.
AATCAATTCTTAGAAAAATAATTTGAAAAAAAATTGCAACACTTGAAGTTTAACCTTTTGTTTCTCTTTCCTTATAAAACTAGTTTTAGTTGGAGCTATATATAGCATATACCTAAGGGAAATAAAGGGGTACATTTCTCATTGTCTTCAGAAGTATTTTATGCCCTGCTAGATTCAGCACTAAATTTGAAACAGAACATGGATAGCAGCCATTGAGCAGAAGGTTTGGCAGAAAGATCTGATGGAAAAGTTATGGCTTTTATACGGAAGTGCTAATATACACAAATGGAATCCCCTGCCTAAATCCTCAGCCAGCCATACAAAGTGCACATTCCAGCCAAAATACAGGTGTTAGATTAAAAGCTCTCAGCATACCAGGAACCACAAGTCTTTAGGTTCATGTCTGATTTTATTCCAAATAGAAAAAATCCCCCCCAAAACCAATAAAGCTATAAACATCTCTGTTCCCTATCTCTGGCAAGCAATGATTGATTATTTTAACATCATTATTTTTATCAGTAACTCTTACCTCATGTCTCTGAAAGTGTGGAACACTACTGGTATCACGAAAATACATTTCTGTATAATTGTGTCTATTTTAGTTTATTCTAAGGAAACAATCATTCCATGGCCAAGCCCCAGAATACTTTTAGAGCTACATTTAGAACCAGTCATCCAAGGGACTTCACCTTTTCCATGACAATTAGACAGACATGTCAACTTGCACATTTACTGGCTTTTTCTCTTTTCATATTAAAACATATTTTACAGGTTTTCACCAGTTCTTTCTGGCTGGGTAAGCTATTAAAAATATTGTACTTTTCTAAGAGTGTGTGTGAAGATTTTATGCTGAAGAATCCCTCACTGCAATTAGGTGAACCAGGTCACCAGCCCAGGACTAAATTCACAGTAATATTTGCACCTTTACATCCCCGGTGATCTATCTTTAACAATAACTCCTGCAAATAACATGCAGAAAGTAAAAATACAAAACCTAGAGATAAACAAGGTTTTCATTAATCTGTCTCTCCATGAGATACAGAACTGAAGAGGATTAAAATTATTGGAAGGTAAATATCTCCATTAAAATGTAGAAATGTACGTTAATTCATTAACCAAACCATCCCACTAGACATTGATGAATATTCCTTTCTTACTTTTACTTTGTATTCTTTTTTTTCCTAAAACTTAGATTTAGGAAGCAGAATGGATATAGATAATATGTAATTTGCTGTAAGGAAAAATAAGGCTGAGGGAATTGGGATCATTCAGCCTGGGAAGGAGATGATTGTATGGAGCACTCATACCCCCTTCCAAGGTCTGAAGGGGCTACAGGGAAGGCAAAGTGGAACAATTTATCAGGAACTGGAGTGACAGGACAACCTTGTTTATGTTGTAGAACTGCATTGTAGGGAAAAAGTAACACATAAAATGTTGCCCTGTATTTTCTTGCTTTCAAGTGTTTGAATCTTTTCAGCCTGATTCTCACACTGCTTTATGTAAACTATATGTTTTTTTAGAAATTATCTTGTGTTTTGCATAGTTCTTCTCTGAGAGGAGAACTTGACACTGGTCAGAGTGACCAATGGAGTCAGGAGGTCGTAACCTTCTTTGGCCAATCCAGGCCTTTTGTAAAAAGTGTATATAAGTGAATGGAATCAGAAAAATAAAGAAGCTTTCCATGTCTGACCTTGCTGCTTGCCTGCTGTCCTCTGTGAGGGTCCACACCTACGTCGCAACTTGTGGCCCCTCTGAGTGAGGGTGCCACATATTAAATATTGAAAACCAGTTTAGGAAAACATATTAGCACACTACACAAATACATTCTTATAGTGATTCTTTGAACGGAAGCAGAATTGCCAGGGTGAATTCTGGGTTCCCATATGGAATTTGCTATTAGGTAGAATATTGCTTCTGATCTGTTCCTCTGTCTGAGTTACTAGTAGGTACTATGGGGAAATTTCTATAAATTCTGTAATAAAATAAGCCATTTTTAAAATAAATTTCATCATTACCTTGCTATGTTTGATACACTGAAATTTGTAAGAGTCTTTGACTTTTTCTATTGCATTTGAAGATCTACATTATACAGAACACCCAAAACAGAAACCACCCAATATTCTACAGTTTGTGGCAGTGAGTTCCCCAGACTATTTTTATGTTTTGGTGAAAAAGTACATATTCAGCTATAAAAGCAATAAATGGGGTTTTTTCATCCCTCATTTTCAGTCTTTTGATGTCCTATTTCATTGCTTTCTCTTCCACAAAGAGGGTTCTAATAATTCCAAATCTATCCTCTTACAAAGCCATCCGAGGTCTCTAATTATATTGTCACCCTTCTCTGGACCTCTTCTGTTTCTGCTAAATGTTTTTCAAGTGCCTCCTGTGACATTTGAATTTACATATTTTGAAAAGAGGTCCAAGTCACTTAGCTTTGCAGCAGAAACCTTCCTCATCTTAAGTGCTCCCTTCACTCTTTGCTCAGCTCAAAGACGCAGCAGCTCTCTCACAGACTGCATGTGTTTGAAATATTTAATTTCTCATTAACTACCGCTTGGACATAATTCCATCAGAGCCCTCCTAATTCCCAGCTTTTAATCTATCATGGGTAACACTTGTAACTTCTTAATGTGCTCAACTAGATCTGCATTTCCATTTGCGGAAGATTTTCCTAAAACCCTCCAATCATATACTTGGTTGCAGTGACAGAGAGTTTTTGCCTGTTCCCTCTTTATTTTACCACCCTTCTGTTGTTTGGGGGATTTTTTTGTTTGGTTTGGATTTTTTTTATTTTTATGGTGGGTTTGAGATTTTGTTTGTTTTATTTTTCTGTGCTTTTTTTTCTTTTTTTGGGTGTGTGATTCTTTCATTCATTTGTTGGGTTTTTTTGGTTGTTGTTTTTTTGTTTAATAGATTCTTCTTTTAAAAAATCTCAAAATGTAGTTTATTTGGATACCTCTTAGTGACTCAATTCCTCTGTTGCCAGATAGTGAATTCTCTTCAGAATCAGTTATGGCTCGCTTTGTGCTTCAAGTTAAACACACTTGACTTCTACCTTGAAAAGATTCTAACTTTTCATACTAAATGCTCTCCTAAATAAGGATTCTGTCTGAATGCTCTGGAATGAGCTGCCAGTCTCTAATGTCTGATTCTCCCAGAAATGCCTTGTCTATTGGACAGATAAGAGTTTTTTAAATCAAAAAGAGACAGATTAGCAGAAGTACTAAAACCTCATGGTAAAAAAAAGAAAATATCCTTGAGGAAAAAAAAATCTGAAATTTTTGAAAAATTGCCAGGAAACAGATATATTGATTAGGCAACATTTACATTCTCCTTGTCCTTGGAAAGCTTCACATGGACCTATAATTTGGCATTGCTAAACAAAACAGCTAAAAGGTAAATACAATATTTCTTTCCAATATTTAATAAAGGAAAGTATGTACTGCTTTTAAATATTTAGCTTTTTATAACTGATTTTATTTGCAATAGAAGGTTGATATTCTAATTTGCCTATTATATCAGCACTGATACATATACAAATATCTTTTCCTTACATATAGCATATTTTAAGTGAATATGCAGGGACAACTGAGCATTTTGATAATCCTGCTGCCAAAACCATAGACTGAATAAAGATATTTTAGTTAAATGACACTGAAGCAGTCTTGAGGAGCTGTTGAATGCCCCTGGTACTAAAGAGAAGTTAGGAAGACACAAATGTTCATAAAGAGTCCTTAAAGATAAAGGTAAATGAAGAACAGGACCTGAAAAGTACACAAAAAGCATAGCATGGAAGCACCCAAGTTTCTCAACTGACACCAATTAGCAAGCTAACAATCTGAGCTATTCATTTGTAAATAAATTTTTGATGGAGATAATACCCACATATTCTCAGCGGCTTTTCCTTCCTTCTACATTTGACATTATTCTGACTGCATTGTGTTGCTGAGGCAAGGTTTTGATGGTGGTGGGGCTGCAGGGGTGGCTTCTGTGAGAAACTGCCAGAATCTCCTTCTCCTGTGTCCAACAGAGCCAATCTCTGCTGACTCCAAGACCAGGGCCAAGCCCATCAGTGACACTGGTGTCACCTCTGGGGCAACATGTAAAGAAGAGGGGAAAAAAATCCCACAAAACTCTTACTAAAGAGTCAAAAGTATGGTCCTGTGAAGGAAAATAATCAGGGAACATCATCTGTTAGAGAGGCACATCCCCCTGGTTTCCATGCATTTGGAGGAGAACCAAAATTAATTCATAACTGATGAGAAAAGCCTTTGGAAAAGCTGTTACTGCAGTGGTGTTGAGTGTAGTACTCCACAATGGAAAATCACTGTCTTTGTAAATCTATGCAAACCTCTGGATACTTTTGCTTTAATTTTTGCTACTCATACAACTGATAATCTGCATCTAAAATAAATAAATAAATATTTAAATAAACTTATACACAGGACAGTTGCCTGTGGCCCCCTCACTCAGAGGGGCCACAATTTGCGACGTGGGTGTGGACCCTGACAGAGAACAAGCAGGCAGCAGCAGGTGAAGACATGGAAAGCTTCTTTATTTTTCTGACTCCATCACTTATATACACGTTTTACAGAAGGCCAGGATTGGCCAAAGAATGTTACAACCTCATGACTTCATTGGTCACTGATCATCAGTCAAGTTCTCCTCTCAGAGAAGAACTATGCAAAACACACAGATAAATTCTAAAAATACATATATTTTACATAAAGCAGTGTGAGAATAAGGCTGCAAAGATTCAAACACTTGAAAGCAAGAAAATGTAGAGCGACAGTTGCCAATGTTTAACTGTGCTCCCTGACATGCTCTTGGAACACAGCCTGGCAATTTTCCCCTTCTGTGCCTTTGTGGCCTCTTTGCCATGTATTGATTGCTGGCGATGTTTCCCTACTCAGAGCGATCCTCTGCTCCAACCTCGTCATGAGGAGAACCATGGGGAAAACAACCCCTGAGTTCAGGAAATCTCTGCATGTTAAGAGTCCCTGGAATATGGCACAGCAACACAGAAATGCAATTATACCGAAGCTTTGACCATGCCAGCCTCCTTCATTCTTCAGGCAGGATGTTCCTGAGCCTGCTAACACACTTTATCTCCTGCAATTCTTCCTGAGAGTTTCATATTCGTCTCTTCCAAGTGGCAGAACTCATCAGTCCATCTGCAAGACTGAAAGGCTCATTGGGGCTGGATTGAAGGAAACTAATTAGCTTTCCATGTCTTGACTTCCTCTACCTCCTCTTACACTGCCTTAGCATTTACTCCTAAATAATCTTCCTTTAGTTTTGCATCTGAGTGCATGTCAGGGACAGCTCAATTTGCTTTATCCTGCACGCAAGTCTAATTTCAAACTATATCTCAAGCAGAAATAATTGATGCACTTTATAGGTTTTCTCGCAATGTAGTCATCTTCCTCAGCCTTGACAATTTAAGATACTGCAACTGCTATTTAAAAAAAAATATTATTTACATATCCCACAAATATCGTGTCAGTAAAATTTTGCCAAAAGCCCTTTGCTCACATTTGTGACGATAATACAATCCTCCCTGGCATTCATCCTAAAAATAATAAATATTTTTCTAAATGAATTTTTTGATATTCCATTATAGCTCAATAGCATTTTTAGTACCATTTTTAGGTCTTTGTTATAGCATCCCCTGAAAAAATAATAAAAGGAAACAGGTTCAGAAGCAGGCATGGGTATAATATCTCAGTCAGGAGTACTTAATGGCTTTTTGTTGTAAAATACAAGCATTTCTATCATTTTATAAGCCACAAAATTATAAATGAAAGTGACATGCATACAGAGGTCATGTAAATGATTTTAACCTGGCTAAAAATCATGCATTTAAAGATACAGCATCTCTCTTTACCTCTTTCTTGATCTGATGGTATTTTACAAATCTATGCCTTGTGTTGACCTGCCTCATATCATGACCTTGAAAACAGGTAATGTGTTTCTCACAGAACTCAGAGTTTTGTCTCTAATCTCTAACAACAAAAAACACAAACAACAAAAAACTCCCAACAACAACACCCTAACAGGTTTATAAGTAAGAAATTGCCATGTTACTATTGCTAATGTAGATGTGTGTCAGCTCTATAGCTGATATAAAAGTTTTCAGAATTGCTTTAAAAATGCTTTAAGAATTGTGCTATCATAAGGTTTTACTAAATTTAGAAAAAAATTCTAAATTTCTAATTTCTAAAATTTAGAAAATTTAGGTGCTCCCTAAATTTTCTGCAAAAGAAAGCAGCAACACAGTGATGCAGGTAGGTATTACTAAAATTCATTCAAATTCATTGTCTTCATAAGAAGTTATTTGAAGCACACAAATAATTTTAAAAGGAATTCTTAAAAGATAATATGAAACTTTTGGACTTGGGTTTTACATATAAGTTGTATTTCATTCCTTCAAATATTCATGCATATTTAATTAATAGTCAACTGGAGAGAAAGTCTCCAGTACAAAGTAATAAAAGGTGCTGTTTATGTATTTTCACCCACTGTTTCCATCTCCTTCCACTTCAGGTCAGGAATATCCTTTTGTTGGCACAGACAAAATACTCAATTATAGGGTAATTTGCTAATTTTTTTGTTGTTGTTTGTTTGTTTTGGTTGGTTGGTTGGTTGGTTGGTTGATTGGTTGGGGGTTTTTTTAGGGTTTTTTAAGTATTTATGTCAGATGTGCCCTAGGAACATTTGTAAAGCCCACTGCTGAAATAAGGGCAGGAATCAGGGATCAGTCTATGCCTGTTACAAGAGATGAAGGATTTGAAAAGACAGCCACAATGAGCAGCTGTTTGTTTGCTGCTGGTTTTGGATGGAGCCTGAAAGATTTATCATTCGATGTAGACTGGAACTGAAACAGAACACTGAAAGTTATACAGGGTATTTGCAGCTTTGTTTGTTTGGTTTAAATTTTAGCACCCTTCATTAAGTAATGTCCTCTCCAGAAATATTTACTTAACTTTTATTTAAAGACAATAAAAACTCTAAGCTTTTAAGTGCACTTGCTAGCACTTAAAGAAAACGGAAAATCATTTCAGAATCAAGTAAGTCCCATATTTTCCACTCTCTACCAGGTGCACATGAAGCACTACTCAATAAAAGGTAGCAGAAATCATGTTAATCTTCCCCTTCCCCTTCCCCTT
>VWZU01009141.1:1469-15224 GCA_013397095.1 Sterrhoptilus dennistouni | reverse complement strand
GCCTGCTGCCGCTGCCAGCGGCCCCGCGCCCCCCACAGTGGGGGTCTGCCCCAGCCGCAGCACGTCGCACGCCCTGCCGCTGCACCAGTTCTCAAGCACTGCCAGCCACCACGTGTGCCCCATCGGCATTTCCTGCTGCCATGGAAATTAGTAGAACACCCATGAAACCCTGCTGTAAACCTGAACTTAATCGGCACCAAAAATCCCCAGCCGAAAGAAACCGATGCAAAATCCAGACCCACAAAAGACAGTACTGAACTGGCTATGTCCTAAAGTGTTGGTAAACAGTTTTTTTGTATCTCGCTGTAACTTAAAGAGTGCCCAAGATACCCCCAGAGTGGGCGGTCTGGGTGAGCTCTAGGAACACCTGCGAGGGCAGGCTCCCAGGTTTGTGGAAACCGAAGCTACAAAGATGAGTGGTACCTCTTCCTCAAAGGTGAACCGAGAAATCAGCAAAGGGTCAAACCATCCCTTGAGCTACCACTTTAAGAGCTGATCAATAAAGGCCTTTTAAAGGTCTTTGTCTCCTGCCCATTTTTAACAATGTGACCTGTATTTTGCTAATCAGTGATCAACTTTATTAAATGTAATGACTCTCCCAAGTAAAAGAATATCCATATTGCTTTAATAAGAAATATAAATATTGATACATTAACGGAAAAAAGATGCAAAATTGGTTATGTTATGTAGATATAGTGTATCCTGCTCCGGCACACCTTTCCATCGACTTAAACACAGAAAGAGGTGAACTCCAGAGGAAACCAAGGCTTCTCTCCCCTCTAGACTTTACCAGTGACATTGCTGTCCTTATTACTGAAATTTACTACCTAAGCCTGTACTACCTGATCCATCCCTGACTCTTCCTATGGAACGAGGGATTGACTCAATTTCAATGCCTTCTTCCAGCAGAATTTCTCAGGTAAAAATGCTCAGTAATCATCTTGTTTGCTTCTCTGTTTTGAATTTCCCATTCTGCTGAATTCATTAATAACAACCTGAAACAAAGCAGAATATGCTCTCCAAACTCGTGCCTAATTCCTGCTGTCTTGGCTTTCATCACTGCTTCTCCTTCAGTTATTCTGACCTCCCTTTTCCCACTTGATCATCAAGAATCAGTTCTTCAAAGCAAACACAGAGGTGTTCCTGCTCCCTAACCTACCTACTCCCTCCAGGGCTGCTGCACAGCCTCTGTCCCACCACCAGGGACACTTGATCAGCCCCTTCAGTCTGTGCTCTTGCTTCCAAATCACCTTTCCTGGCCTGTGACTTCCTCCAGTGATACAATTTAACACGTGGCCAGAATGTTATGAGCCAGGTGTAAATGTATCAATCTCTGAGCTCCCATCCCTTCCAGACTGGCTTAAAATAACCTTGGCGAGACTGCTCTTCAGAGGTGTTTTGTCAAGTAAAAGGTTTAATAAATGAAAAATTAGAGAAAACAAAAGAAAAGCCACACACTGGTGTCTGAGAAAACTGCTGACACCCTGCTAGAAATACTCCAAAAATCCCCTTAGTTCCTTTTTGCTCCCTCCTATATACTTAATGTTTTAGGAGGGACAATTTGTCTTGCTGCCAATAGGGAGAGGTACAGGACTTGAAGAACAGTGACAAGGTCCAACAGGTGCTTCTCTCTTGGCACTGAGCCAATTACAATGAGACAGGCACAGCGTTTTCTAGTTAAATTTCCTAAAATGTCTAAAGGTAAACTGAAACTCTTTCCTTATACAAAGATGTCCACTTGGGGCTGGGGGATGCTTTGCTACACTCCAGCTCTCCTGAAACGTAATAGGAAAATACTGCAAAGCACTGCATCTCCAATGCAGTCTTTTCTTAATACTCACCTGTCTTAGAATGCCTAAGACAACAAACTTGTGCTGAGAAGAATAAAAAAATGCAATTGGGAGTCTGAGAAGTGCTAACACTTCAAATAAAAGCCACCTAATGCTTTTCATCACAGAATGAATAAATTTAATTTTATCTAGTATGATTTTTAAAACTGAATGTTTCTAAAAAAGCTTTGGATTCTGTCTCAAAGATAATTTTGGGGTCATTAAACAAATGTGTTTTGCTGGTCCCATGAAATGCCATTTAAATTTGGCCATTTTAAACTAAAGACAGTCATTATTTCCCATTCGTGATTTCAATTCTAAAACTTGATTTCAGCAACCTGTCAGAACTCTGGAGCTTTCCCAAGCCCTGCTCACAGCCCACACATGGCCACATCAGAGCTCAGCCCAGAGCCCAGAAAAGCCACTGGGATTGAAGGGCTGTGGGAGCAGAGCCTCAGCCTAGAACCAGGACACAGCACATGGAACACCAGGACTTAGAAATTCTGACAATCAACCTTTTTGTTCACTTAATATTGATTGTTTCCATTAGAGCATCCCTTGTCCAAATCCTGCCAAGCAGGCCCTCTCCCAGATTGTCCTAGAAAAGAGACCTCTTTGGAAATCACTTTTCTATTTTACAAGCCCAGATTTTGATTTTAATTCCTTTTTCCTGATCAATCTGACTTGGAAGAGCACAATAGTTCCACAACATGTTTCATAGCTGAACATTTCCTTGTCATTTGAGAGTAATTTAACTCTCATTTAACTGCATTCTGCTTTCTGTAATATGATTTGGTTTGGTACAGTACATAGAAAATGTCTTCATTTCACAGAATCAATTGCAGTGAAAGAAAAGGAACATAGAAAGCTGGCTGTAGAAAATAATTTAAGACTATTCTTGCCTTGTCTATACTACCCTTTGTATTTTAATAAATTAAATTTGCACTGTAAATTATATTAGCAATGTTAATGCTCAACATACTGGCATCTGATTTATGTTTCCAAGTCTGTTTATTGTAATCCAGCTCATTACTGAGCTATAAAACAACCATGGAAACATATAATCAAATATATCACCAGAATATTCTGTTCACTGGACAACACATGTTTGAAGCCAAATCTTTTTTCCACTGGAAAAACAGCTTGATTTCAGAAAGTAAGGACAACATTTCCTAAAAATTATAATGAGATCTCAGACTGGAACATCATTTACTCATCAGTAACACACAAAAATTTAGACTACACTTTAAGATGAATCAAAAAGCATTTTTTCCCTTGAAATATGATTCACACCTGTGTCTGTATTGAAGTGATACTGGTTGAAGAGCATTTTGTTTAATCTCTTTGTTTCAGCATTTGCTTGATTTTATTTTGGAAACGTCAGACTCAATTATGCTCTTTGACTGATTAAGGAATTAATTTGAGGGGGCAGATTATCAGATATTAAGCTGCAGTGTTTTCACCTAAATCCAGAGCCTACACAAATTACACATTACACAAATATAATACACTGCCATGGTTATTGTGAACACACAACCTGAGTCTCCTCAAGTAATGAATAAGAATTTCTACAGGCTTTCAATTCCTTCTTCTATGGACAGAAGCATTACATCCCAAAAAGGTGTTTTTGCAGGACTAATTCCTCATCAATAATTTTTCTTTCCTCCCTACTGCCTTTAAGCCATTATACTAAAGAAAAGATGTATAGAGAAACTGCTCACCTGAGGTTTTGACTCTTGAAGAATGAATAAACAAACCCTTTTACTTTTCTTCCTTTACATTAAGGAAAATATCACTTGCAATAAAAAGAAAGAAAACTTCAAGCAGTGTAAAGTAGAAGTAACAAATACCTAATTTTCTTATTCTGAATTTAAAACCAAACCTATGAAAAAAGCCCAGAGCAGTGACTTCAAGGATTTGTTTGAGGGAGACTTTTCTCTGGGTCACAGAACAAGGACAAAAGCCCTTAGAGAAGGAAAGTCACAGACGTATTTCACTTGATCTTGGAGAAATCTGATACAGTGGTGTGTGTAAGGAGAACGATTATAATATCAGCACTGCTGAGCTGCTGTTGTGGATAATGGAACTGGCCCAGTTATTACAGACAAGTGCTTATAAAATAATTCACTTCAGAGCAGAGGGAAAACACTAACAGCATGCTCTAAAGATCAATACCAGGCTGCTTTTGTGTGATTTATTAATCAGTGACCCCAAAGAACAAGCAAGGAGGAAGGAAATCTGCTGATTGTGGGAAACAGAGGCCAGGCAGCAGGGAGGGTGGAGAGGGGAGAGAGGAGATGTGGAGAGAGCTCAGCACAAATGGCTGAGGGAAAAGGGTATGGAAGAAAACAGGTACCAATCCTGGGGATCCACAGCAAGGAATCTATCAATCTACAATCTATAAAACACTGACTTCAATAATTTCATACAGAGGTTGAAGCGATGCTTCCATTTTGCAGTTTTGCAGTGGCTATCATAGCTTCTTACTGTGGTTTTGACTGTATAAAAGAAAAACTGACCAAAGATGTGAAGGAGAAGCTCACACACTTTTCCAGCACTTATGGGTGGGAAAAATGTAAAAAACAAGGTGCAACAAGAAATTTGGGATTGTTTGTTTTTAAACACCAATAGAATTTCTGATACTGAAGTAGTAGAGAAGGTTTCTGACAGTGCAGTTCTCAGTGCAGTACCAGACCAGACAGCCTGAGGAGATCATGTCCATCCTTTGGTACAGAATCTGTGCAAACACCTGCCAGGAATGTGTGATTACGGCTGATAAGGAATAAATCTGCTACATTATGTAATGAAGCTCCTTTGAGTCCTACTTCTTATGATTGTATTTTGCTGGTAGAGAAGCAACCCAAGACTTGTCATAGAGCTCAATTGGAGTAAAAGCATTATAGTGTGCAAAAGCATGACTGCAAAATATTTACAGCAAATAAAAACCCAAATATAAACCAAAGGATATTATATTGCTACTCGGATTGCAGTGTTCTATTAAGAACATTTTGAAAATTATTATAAAAAGTGCATCAAATATTTAGAAAAAGTTAAGCCAAGGTCATGAAGAATTCAACAGCTCTAATTAAATGACACTTCTGTTCAGAACACTGTAGATAAAAAGTATATCAAATTCTTCAGTGAAAATAAAATTCTGTTACAAAGAATTTCATGCCAATATCTAGTATGGAAAAGTAGACTGGCTTGTACTAAACTAACTCATAAAAAACTGGGCAACAAGAACCTCTGAGTAAAAGTTCTATTATCACAGAAAGGACTGTCAGCACACCCTTTAACTGGTAAGGGGGAAAAGTACCACAGAATTCTCCAGTGTACCTATTTCTCCCTTAAAAATCCAAGCACAAAATGTTGCACTCATTAATGACATAATTTATGCACTTTCTTCATGTACACTTAATATTTATTTAGGTAAGTAAATACATTATTAAGTTTAGCTTTTGCTGTTGTAGCAGAATCTTTTTCCCATTTATGACGAGACTTTTTTGTGTGTTTTGTCAGTTTGTTTGATTGGCGCTTTTTTTCCTAAAAAGAATTTACTTTCCTGAAAACAGACAGAGAATTTTGGACAGAGCCCATGAGAAGATGTAAGTGCACAGATGGGCATATTCGGGTACATCACTACATCAGCTGCTTACAAGGTCTGCATTCCCACTTTTTGGGTTTCTCCATCTGAAAATAGTCTAAACAGGAACTCTCAAAGGACATCTTGGTCTCAAAATACACAAACAAGTCCTCTACTCCATTATATTCTACTGGACTATTACATTTGCCATTTTTCAGTAGAAGAAAAATAAAGTTACTTCAGACAATGCCACAGAAATCTTATATGGGGGCTGACATTTCAAATCTTGCTGTAACAAAGTGAGTAGAACGGTCTTTTTTAGATTTAGAGAGAGAATAGGCAAATATTTCTTCTTGTGAAGGATCAGCAAGACTTTTCTTTCTGATACATTGAGATAGTATATTTTAGAAATCTTTTGGTTTTATTGGGTATTGTGGTTTGTTCTGTTGCTGCCCCGTTGCAATGGTCCCTCACTGGTGGTATCCTCCTGTTGAATTGTCAGTTTCCCCTAGCCCTGCCTTTGTTCCTGATTGTTTTATGCCAATTCTATGAGTCTGTCTCCCACCCCCCTTGTCAATTCTTATTGTACTTGCCCCTTACTCCAGAATGTTCTGTAGTCCTTGATGAGTGATTGGCTATGATAAGTTGTATCCTCCCCTGATGTCTCCTCATAGGCCCCTTCAATGTCTGTCAGATTCTTGGATCCTCCTGTATGCTCTCCTCATTGGCTATATACTTGTCCCTGCCTGTAAGACTACCCTGTTTAAAATCCTATGTTCATCCCTGTGTGTTGTCTTCGGTCACTTTATTCTCAGTTGTGACCCTCCCTCCTGAGGAATAAAACCCCTCTTGGATTTACAACCTAAAGACACTCCTCTCATCCTTTGCCTCTGCCTTATGTCTTGCTTGCCTTCCATGCTAGAGCCCCAGCTCTGAGCCGCCCTCTGGAAGAACCTTCTCCTGGAGAGTGTCCCCTGCTGTGTGCTGCTGGCAACTGGGCTGGACTGGGCTGTGGGACAACTAGGCACTGTGTCAATTGGGCAATGTAGCCCCAAATAAACTGGAGGAATATTTGCCTTGCAGTAATCATAAGTGTCCCAGCTGTATTCTTTGGGTCATGTTTTGTGGTGTAGCAATCATTCAGGTTCTTTAAGTTTCCATGAAAGAATAAAACTGATTGTTCCTTTCTTCTTCAGCAAGGCCCAGGCAGAAAAATAAGGCAGAACTGGGAAACAATACCCCTATTGAACCAAGAATAGGTTTTGGATCATACCAACTTCACTATTCTTCTTCTTTTGACAAAATGGATGATTTCAAAAACAATCGCTTAACATGTAAACCTGATAAAAACTTTCTTGTCCAACAGAAATCTATAATCCATAAAAGCTTCTCTTTACACCAATTGCACATCATTTTGCCCATTGTTTTTAATTTCATTCACCACAGATAGAGGTTCAGACCAAAATCCAATGAATTACTTGCTCCAACCCACAAAATTAAGCTGAAAATCCCTTGTTTTCAAATCTCATTGTCAATATTTAGTAAGTCATTATCACCACCCGCCTCTGCCTCCGGCTAGCTCTTCTGAGGGCAGCAACCTTCCCTAGCGAGTTGCCTTGAGCAAGGCAGCCTCAGCCCAGGTAGTGCAGGGCGCCTCGGCAGATTTCAGCTCTTTTGTGAAGTCCAAGACTATCAGTCCGGACAAGGCTCTAGCTGTTGGAGGCTGCTCTTCCTGAGGGGGCGATCCCAAGTGGCGCAGAAGAAAACACAGGAGCCAGGGATGGTCTTCGGGAGGCTTCTTTACTTCATCTCCACTGACGGGCCAAAGACCCGGAAGGGCTCGGCTGTCAGGGTTTTATGCACCTACCAAAGGGGGTGTGGTTTTACCAACAACCAATGGGGTTACAAACTGAGGAAATGGACCAATCAGGGAGAACATTAATAAACAAATTAGGGGATCGAAACTTGACCAATCAGGGGAAGGATACAGAACGGGTAGCCAATCCATAGCTGGGGGGTGCTCATGCACTATCTGCTCTCCAAGGGAGTGCAGGGTTCATGACCCTTTCAATGACCTCTTCAGAGGCAGGGGCCTCCACAAGTCATTACACCTTTTTTCCCCTTTAGCAGAATTTTAGCTCGTCACCTCACTGTGCTACACTGAGTAGCTAAAAAAACCCCTCTCTTTTATGTAGAAATGTGTCCTCAAAGTAAATTCAGGGGCCCAATTCATTATAAATGTTTTGCCAAGGTCCGAAGACAGTTTACACTTTTAATTTGCAGTTTCTCCAAACTGTTAATTGTATTCTTAATTTATACTAGATTATTTACATGCAGGTCACACACTGTTGAGTGTGCTAGGTTTAATGCCATTATAAAAGTGTCTTCTGAGAAAGACAAGAGTTGATAATATATTCCGTTTTGGCATGAGAAAACAAATTCTGATAGGCCCAGTAACCAATTTTTATCTTTACTTTGAAAGAACATGTTAGAAACAAACAGGGAGGTGCTGGTAAGGGAAAGAATGTCATTTTGGCACTGATGAATGCAAGAAAGGGCAAAGCAAAACACATGGGCCTTTATCATTGTATTATTAATACTATCATGTCACTAAGGATATTATAAAAGCACAAGGTTGGTGGTTTCCTCTGTTCCCTGGAGCACAGAACACAGGTTAGGTTCAGAAAATAAAGCCACCAGGATTTCACAATAGCAGACCCTGGCATCAAATTATGTCTCTGCTAGACTGAAAGCACTTGTTATATCTCAATGTAAAGTAAAAAAAAAGACAAAGAGGATGTAGCAGGTTTGAAACCTGAAAGGTAATTTTTTTTTTATTTTGAAAAAACCACTGTGTAGTATAAAAACTATCACTTCAGAGAAATACCAAGTTGGTGTAACAGTGTTCAACAGTGCTACTAATGGTAGCTACTAATGGTAGCTACTAATCAACAGTGATCCTAATGGTAGCAATAAAAGTATCTACTCTAATAATCTAAAAGAATTATGTGTGAAGAGCTGGAGCTCGTCCAGGGCAGGCACAAACTGCACCACAGAGAAAGGTTCTGCTGCCCTCAGAGGGTTCAGGCACTGCCCAGGCTCTCCAGGGAATGGGCACAGCCCTGAGGCTGCCAGAGCTCCAGAGGCCTTTGGACAGCGCTGCCAGGGATGCACAGGGGGGATTGTTGGGGTGTCTGGGCAGGGACAGGATCACTGGTTCAATGATCCTTGGGAACCCTTCCAACTCAGAAGAGTCCATGAGTCCATGACTTTTGCACTCAGAAGATACATAGCACATCTTTCAATAGATCACAACAACTATATAATTTTGTCAGTTGTTGTTACACTAGATGGTAGTTTTGTGGAAATATGACCAATTTTAGTAAAACATTCTTATTCTCATTATCATTTCTGTAAAAATTAATTTATATTGTATTGTTACCCATGGTAAAGTTCATCATATAGCACTAAAAATCCAATAAGGCAATATGCTGCACCTATGCTGAGAAAGTTAAGAGCAAATTGCCTTATATTGACATTATTAGTGTTATGTGATTTCATTTGTCATTTCCTTTTGCTTTGTTTATATATTCAGTATCTTCTAAGAGTATAGATCGTCATTAAAAAACAAGGAATATTGGAATGAAAAACTTTGTGTATGAGTCTAATTTCATGTACTATAGAGGAAGTGTAAATTCAGGGTCCTTTTCAAACAAATGAAAAAGAGACTGCCCTTACAATTATTCCTATATGTCCTCAGTCTCCTACCCACCCCCCAAATTATGTCTACTTAAAATAAAACAACATATTGTTTTATTTGTGAATCATAAAACATGTGTTTCCATCTTTTCAGCCAAAACCAAGCACAATGAATTAAAATTAACTGGGATTTTCAAAAGTTTAAATAAAAATTTTTGAAGTTCGCAATAATTTGCTTTGCAGCAAGGCAAAACTCTAACCAATTTTTTTTATTATTATTATTGACCTTCATAAACCAGGCTCTTTGATTAATATTTCTTCCTGGGAATTCCTGAATACTTGTCAAGAGAAATAAAATTTGAAATTCTGTTAAGCATTAAAAGTACTGTTTACTTAAAACCAATTTTTCAAACCAGCTCCATTCTTATAAATACTGGCAGGGTTGGCTTGCTCCAAGAAGCAGGAAATTATAAGAAACAAAAGTTAGAACTTTCGTCATGCAATGGATCTGTTGATTGATCATAATGACACTAAACACTTACAACTTTTGAAACAGAAAATAATGTTCTATCTACCACTCCATCCCTAGGCAAGGTACATTTTATGCTCCCAGGATATTTATCTGCAATTTTGAGGCAAAGTGCAATGTGAGCAATAACCTCACTGTTTCAAAGAAAGATGAATGTAGAGCTCTTCTCATTTGCTAAATTCAAGTTATTCCAACACAAGCCCTGTCAGAACACTGTATTATGACAAATACATTAACCTTTTTACAGATCTAAAGGCACAGGAATCTTTTCAATCATGTTGTTTGCTTTCTGTGGTTTGCTCTGTGGTGCTGCTTATTGACTGAACCATAGCACATGTTCAGATATCCATCAGGTCAAGAAACTCAAGACACCTAATGAATTATTAAAAGTTTTGTATGACAAAAACAGGCAAAAGGAACCCTCATCAGAATCCATGTGAGTCATGGAAATTTTACTCAGAATAAGGATTTCAAATGAAAATACACAATAACTTTGTGTTACAAATTTTGTGCTCCTCCTGTACTCAGAAAGTGCTCAGAGGTGCAGGCAATGAAAGCTCAGCTTCCAGTTTGCCAAATCCATGCTTACAGAATCAAGGGATTCTTATATCTGAATCACTGAATCACAGCATGGTTTGGGTTGGAAGGGAACTTAAAAATTCATCTTATGTCATCTCCTGCCATGGGCAGGGACACCTTCCACTGCCCCAGGCTGCTCCAAGCCCCATCCAACCCTATCTTGGAAAATTCCAGAGATCCAGGTGCAGCCACAGCTTCTCTAAGCACCCTGCGCCAGGGCCTCCCCAGCCTCACAGGGAAGAATTTCTGTCTACCTGACCTAAATTTCCTCTTATCCAATTTGCATGTTCAACATATCAAATCAGTATTTTAAATATTTCTCTGTAACCCATTCTAAATCATGTCAAGTCTTCTTTACAGTGTGTCTGTGGACCTCCTCTTACTTCTCCAAGATCCTTTGCAGTCTTTCAAAGAGGATTGCCTTCTGTAGGATACCTCCTTCCCTACAACCTGGCCATTTATATCCTTGCCCCCATCCCTCCTGTAGGCATTTCCCAACTCAGGTGTCTCCTCACAGATGTGGAGGAAAGGTGACACAGTTACACTTCCTATTAGATTTTTGTTTCCAGATTTGCTTTACATCCTGCTCAAGTGAGACTCAGAAACAAAACTGCTAATTAGGCATTGAGCCATGGCATAAGACATGGCAATTTTCCCTTGTGATAACAGTAGGTGGGTTGAATATTAATTCTTCATCAGATTTATACAACTCTACTGTGATCATTAAAGATATTTTACACTTTCTTGTCAGAAAGAAAGAACTTTTTCCTAAACTTGGAGTACCACAAGAGGGACAATCTGAGAAACACTTTCAATAAAAATACTTGCACTTTTAAACTCAGAGGGGAATGCATTGTTTGTTTTTAAAAAGTGTCATCCTCAAAGCCTCTGCTAATTCCATAGCCAAAACAGTCCATTTTATTTATTATTTATCTGCATTTCTTATTTATCTGTCCATAACAAATAAACTCTTCTTCATTTCTTTGTCCAAATAAGAAGTCTTTTTTTTTCTACAGGGATTTTGGGAATCAAGTATTGAATATTGAAAATATAAATACCAGTTTATGTAATATTTTATTGTAGGTTTATTCTACTGGATTCATTTTACATGTGTTTCATGGATTCAATTACATGAACAGAATTCCATTTAATTCCATTTCTCTTAAGGAAAGATGTAATGATAAAATAGAAGCTGAATTTTATAAGATGTGAATCACAATCACTATTGGAGTTCTCCATAAATTCACATAAATTAATTTTATTTTCTTAATCAGTTCTGTAGAATGCAGTCCATCATAAGCAGACCTGTGCCTTCTTCAGAGGAAAAGTATTTCTATAAGGATATCCATTATTTGGTTATGGCTTACTGTGATTGACTTCTTGTTCCTCATCTATTAAAAGTTCTGATCATTACCAAAAAGAAAACTTTTCCTGTTCTGTTACAAATTAAGCAACAGCAAGAATGAACAAAAAAAAACTTCAGAAAGTGATTCATGCATCCCCATATGTGGCAAGTAATCTATTTGCTGAAATACATAAATTCCTTAGCAGATACTTAAAATCCTGACCATTTAGGATCAATCTGAGAGCTGCACGCATAAGGGACAAGACCAGGAACATCATCCAAAGCTGAGTCAAATAAAGGATTTTTTTTTATGTCAACCTCAATGGGCTTTTGATAAAACCCTAAAAATTGAATGATAAACTTAGCACGCTGTGCTCAAAGGTGAACCTTAAAATAAAATGTCTGCTGTGCCAAGAACAACTCAGCAGCTCCCACTGCAAGCTTAATACATTGCAGATGAAAGAAATGTAGATTTGAAAGGGGACTCTGAAGTATAATTACCAAAGTACAATCAATCATATAAAATGCAAAGGCATTCTGGTGATCAACAATAGCTGCACTCCAGAATATTTCTACAACCTGAAATATCTAATTAATATCTATGGAAATACCAGGCATTGTCAACAAAAGCACCAGCTGCAGCCGGACAAATTCCTTGATAACCTCCAAAGAACTTGTGAAGTTATGGGCACAGAAGTTTACACAAACACCAGAGATCTGAGTGAAAAACTGAGCTCAGAAGTTCCACATTTCACATTGATGTGATGGTGCATGGATATCTACCCTTGCTGTCCTTGCTGTTCTCTTCAATGACTATGGATTAGCAATTAACCACTGCTCCTCTGGAAGTTAAGATGTATTACAGGAATAAATTCTACGTGGATTATAGGATGTGAACTTCTTATTGACCAACTTGCAGAAAATTACCTCAAAACTGCTGCCAGGCTTGAATGATTGGAATTACCTGTTTTATTGTTGTTGTACCCAATTGTGTGAGATATATCATTATAGATTTGTCAGTGTTGCTAAGAAGTAATTATGATTAAAATTATTCCAATAATTCTGCACATTCCCCACCCCCCAATACACATTTCATTTTCTTTTGCTCCTCTGCATGAAGTACCTGAGAGAAGAAAATGGATGCAGCTTGTACAGCTCAGTTCTTTCAGCACAAAACACATCAAGCAATTACAAATAAAACAACACACAGGTGCATTTAGTGGAGTTTGCATAACTTGGGAGTGAGAACCACATCTTTCAATTAGATATGGGTACTCTGTAGAAAAATAACAAGACCAAAAGCTTTTCTTTGCTGTGGAAGAACCATGGAACTCCACATACCATGACTCCATTAGGAAAAGTGCAAACCTCTGATTCTGTAGTGGTGGATGGAGCTGAACTACACTGAACCACAAAATACTGTCAAAGAAACTAAACCATGACCAAGCACAAGAAAGAAATTACAACAAAAAATTATACCTCATTTTAAGCTGTAGCACACTGAGCAGCTGAAAGGTTTGAATAGCACACTGCACTGAGGGGTAAATACCAGGAAAAGAAAGATGAAATTGTCAAAATAGTTCCTTGTCACTGACAAAGCAGATACTAAACCCTTACTGCTAAGTAAACTTGAGGCAGAATGTGAGAATTACAAATCCAAATTATAAACTCCCAAGTGACAGAAACACACATACAAAAATTTGCAGTCCCAATGTAAATATGTAGAGAATTATTTACAGCAAAACATAATCACTTGGTTCATCTTTTGGACACTTGACTGTGGGAGTGTGAATTGCAATTCCAGTTAGACTGTTACTATATTCTCTGCTCTTGTTGGTTTTGTCCTGTATCCCCCCATTCCCCAACCTATGGTTTTGCCTGAAGTTGTTTACTAGTTTTTGGTTAACTGTCAATCATTCGTTACATAACCCCCAGCTCCGTCCATCATCCGAGGCCTCTCCTTGTTTTCCCGACAGTTCTCTGCTTGGCGGTGGATGATTGGACGGGGCCATGAGCCTTCCCCCTCCCCTTATTCACTGACTGGTTATTGATGATATAATGGTTTATAGAGCCACACCTTGTTGTTACCCCATTGGTTCATGTTTTACCCACCCCTATTGTACCATCCCCAGTTAAAAGCTCATGCAACCTGAGGCTCGGGGTCTCTTTGGGACCTTCGACCCAGGGAATA
>VWZU01009140.1:13848-33225 GCA_013397095.1 Sterrhoptilus dennistouni | reverse complement strand
TCTGCACTGGTCTTAAAAGGCATAATAAATGCTAAAGTGGTATAATTAGAAATTCACATTGGTCAAAAGTTGTAAACAGGGAGCTAGCAACATCTCTGAACTCAGCTCCCCTCGGCTTTGTCCTGGCCGGGGAACGAGGAGGGAAAAGACAGGAAAAACGGGAAAAGACTCTTTCTCATCCCCTTCCTCTTCACAACCTCCAGGTTTCAGGCAGAGATAATTCTGAGGGTTTATCAGTGTCCGGCAATAAAGGAAGCCGGGACTGACCTGCCTTTACCCAAGTCAGCCTGTCTGGGGTCAAGAGTGCAAAAGACTCATTTTGCACTTGTGTCTAACAATGCAAAAATTGATTTGCAGGTCCAGTTGGTTCCATTTATCTCTTTGTCCAGGCAAAAAGCACCTCTGAAGTTTTAAGAGGGATGTCTGCTCTGGGTAATGCTCCTGCCACAAACTGTCCAGTTACAACATGATGTTAATTGCCGATTTTTTTGAGAATTTAACTTAAACAACACAATTTTTATCCATACAGGCTGTTTTGCAGGATGCCAAACTTTTTAAAAGTCTCTCCTTTAACTGAAAATAAGGCTTTTTGAAAGGCCACATTCACAAATAATTAGAGAAGCCCCTCTGTATTTGCAGCCAAATCTGAATCAGAAAAATCCCNCCCATACTGAATGAAAAAAATCCCTGGGTTGTTTTTTTTTTTTTTTTTTTTTTTTGATGACCTGATAGGTTGTTCCATGTTTCAGCCTCAGAAGATTTTATGGTTGGCAGTTCAAAATCAGACAGGTTTTCCTTTTTGTTTCTCTGTAACTTGGGAAGAACTGACTTTGAGTTCTCAATTTGTGTTTCATGGAAAATGAGACATGAACTCCTCTATGAACTCACCCTGATGGAGCACTTTGGGAAGAGCTGTCGTGAAACTTTTACATTTGATCTTGAGCTTGATTTTATACATGGTCCTCCACGGATTGAGAAGAGCAGATGAAATAATCAATTCAGACACATTTCTTTGGAAATTAAAGATGCTTTTTCCACTGACATTTGAGACTTCAAGAAATCAGCACTTGTTTCAAAATGGAAAATGCACTTTTCCTTTCCAAATGGGAGAGGTGTGGCTGAATCAAATCCATTCTCCAGTGCTAATATAGAAATTAGCTTTTAGTAGAATCATCTCTGCAGCACTCCCCACCCTTTTCTTTCCCTCTCTCTGTCTGAAATGACCACAATATCCTAAATTAACACTGAACTCACTCAAACCACACATTTAGCTGTTGTCTTGCCTTCGGTTTTCTTCTCTCATCCCCATCCTGCTGCTGCTTCTTAACACTCTCTTGGAAATTATTGAACTCTCAGGTGGCTCTGGAGCAGCACTTCAGAAAGAAAGCGGCCTGGCACGCATTTTATTGTGATGTTTTCTGTTAGATTTTCTATGGAATCACAGAAATTTTGGGTTAGAAGGGACATTAAAGATCATCCAATTCCACCTGGACACCTTTCACTGTCCCAGGTTGCTCCAAGCCCTGTCCAACCTGCCTTTGAAGGTTTTAGATGAGAAATAGCAACAATTCCCTGCACCTGTGACAGCTCTGCATCCCCAACAACACCCAAAAACAGGGAAAAAAGGAGGAAAATCCACATCAACAGCAGTTAAATAAACATGGAATCCTGCACCAAAACACTGGCCATGAACTCCACCTCCAGTTTTGTGCCTGAGGTTTTGTCTGCCTAATTAGCCAACATGGAAGTTTGGCTTTTTCATGCTTCCCCTTGGGAGAAGTTTGGCTTTAAGTCCAAATCTTGTGGTCACTCTCACTGTATTTCCCTCAGAGTTGTGCTGCTGTGGCTGTCTTAAAATACATGGAGCTTTTAAAGGGGAAAAAAAAACCAAACAGAAAACAACCGATTTTATTTTTTATTATGGAAGGAGGGAAAAGTTTTTCCTGAAATCCTCCTTGGAAAGGCTTGAATGTGTGTGTACATTTATATATGAATGTGTTTGTGACTATTCAGAAGGAACCATGTGGGATAAGTAAAAAGTGGAAAGTATGATCTTAAATCAGGAAAAATCAGGGAAAATCTGCCACGTTGCCCAGAGAAGTTGTGGATTTTGCATCCCTGGTTGTGCTGTGCCCAAGGCCAGGTTGGACAGGGCTTGGAGCAACTTGGGATAGTGAAAGATGGAATGGGGTGGGCTTTTTTAGGGTTTTCCAACCCAAACCATTCTGGGATTCTGGGATTCTATGGATGCCCCTCCTGCAGCATCCATGGCTGTGCCCTGAACCTATTCCCAGTCTTCAGCACAGAGATTTCCACTTCTACCCCCTTCAAATAACTCCTCTCCCAGTGTTTATCTTGGTCTGGTCAGAAACATTCTCTTGTTTTTCCCTAATAAAAAAAAAAATTACTGCACACAAAACGTGTGACAGAACATTTGTCTTCAAAACCCTCTCCGAGTTCCAGCACGAGCTGTTTACTCTCTTTACCCCAATGAAAAACAGCAGCTGGTTGTTTTGATGGGGTTTTTTGGTTTTTTTTTTTTTGGAGGGGAGGGGGTGTTGTGGGTTGTTTTCTTTGTCAGGCGTTTAACAGTATTTTATCTGCAACAGGAAACCGGGGTTACAGTTGGGTCAGGTTGTAGAGTCTCCCAGATCGCCGAGGAAAACAATAAACACGCAGACAAGGCAAACCCTTGGAAAAGGAGAAGGGCAATATTGCCTCTATAAAGAATAAATCAAATGTTTTTTTCCAGGAAAGAGCAAAGGGAATGTATGTGGAGGCCAGACATGACAGGGAGCTCGTGTGCAGCTCCACGGGGAATTTGAATCATCAAATCGGGGAATCATGGAATGGGTTTGGGCTGCAGGGACCTTGAAACCCATCCAGTTCCACTCCAATTCCACACCTTCCACTGTCCCAGGCTGCTCCAAGCATCATCAAACACCTCCAGAGTTCGTTTGGGATAAGGGGAGAGGAAAAGTGGGAGACAGAGAGTTGTTGGCAAAGCCCAAATTCCTCCCCAGCACCCTCTGAAATCAAGGAATGTTCCTTCCTCCTTCAAAGTTGGGGTGAATCCAGCATCCTGAGGAGGGAGCCAAGGCTCCGTCGGTTTGGAGTTCAGGCGTTTAATCCCTTACAAATTGTTGGAAAAAGAAAATAGCTGCTCCCTAGCATGCCTATCCTGCCTATCCTGCCTATCCTAAAACCAGGATAGGGATGCTGTGCCTGGAGTGGGGAAAACCCACTCAAAAAGCACCTAAAAGCAAAGCTGTGAAGGGAGAAAGGGACACCCTGAAAGCAGCCTGGCTCATCAATCACTCTGCTAATGAGGCCAAGATGTGGCAGAGCTGATAACAGACCTGATAAAGGAACTAACAAGGGAAAGTACTGATAACTTATCTAAAGCTGCTGAGCTGCCACCGCTGCCTGGGACAACTGACTGACATTTTATCCCATAAAAAAACCAGTCCCGCTTTGAGTCTTTGAACATTCCCTTTCCTAGAAATTCCTTCCAGGAGAGGAAAGTTCATTCTCTTGAGAATGAACCCAAGTTTAGCCCCCTTTCCTTGTGAGTGACATCAATCTCTACACCCAATAATTGGTATATTCATTTAATTAATCGTTATATTAATGTAATTGCTTCAATATAGTGCACTCTGTTAATAGTTATAGCTGCTACTCTGTAGTAAGTCATTCTGATTAAGGTTTTTAGTCTAATCATTGTCATAATATATTATTTTTATATGAATATGTTGGGGTTGCCCTTCTTAATCCTGAGGGACAAGACTGTATAAAAAGTCAATTACATCTGTGTAATCACTTAGATATAAACTATTGATTATAGTTTAATCAATAAACTATATTTATTATAAGAAATATAATATTAGGGCTATGTCTGGGGCTAAGAATGGGTCCAGATGCACCACAGACACTGGAACCTTCAGGAATCCCTGCTGCCACATCCTCAGGGAAGTGCCCTGATCTGCCCAGGATTTGGAGCCGATGGGGCACTTCTTGTCCTGTCACTGCACCACAACTGGGATTTAAAAATGAAAAAATGTCTGGAAGGAATTATAGGCATAATTTACCATTTTGGAAAAGGCTTTGGAGTACCCAATCCCTACAAAAGCACATTGAAAAATACAATACAAAGCTTAAAAACACGAGTTGGTTTAAAGTGTAGCTCTGCTCAACAGAGACCATTTAATATCCCATATCCTCAGTTACTTTACCCTTAATTCCATGTTGCCATTCCCTGCTCCGTGTGTGTCTGGCTGTAAATCCCTCAGGGCAGGCACATTTTCCCACTCACTGTTTATTCCAGACAGAGACTCATGAGGTGCTAATGGGATTCTCAGTAGCTCCCAGGATGGAGCTGCTGGAATTCCAAGTTTTCAAGAGAGATTCGTGACACCTCACCCATTTAGGAGAGAGAATTTGCTTTATTATCCATGAAAAGCTCTTTAATGAGGATTAGTAAAGTTATAATAAAATTTTCTCTCTCACTGACCTGGGAAGCCACAAGATTTGTTTATGAATTCCCAGCAAAGCCGAGTGTTTTTGGTCTGTCTTTAACTGGGAGAAAAGTAACATGAGGTATTCAGAACAGGTATTTGGGGATGTGATTTGGGGTGATGATGACGGCACTGGAAGAGCTTGGAGGTCTTTTCTAACCTTGATAATTCTGGGATAAAGAATTAATATCATCATAATAATATTATTAATATAATAATAATAATAACAATAATAATAAGCTTAGGGAGGGCAGAAGGACAGGACAGGCTGCCTCTGTCACCAGTTGTAAATACACTTTCAAACCATCCAATGAATCATTTTCCTCCCACAAAACACAAGGATTTAAAAGGTGGACACAGCATTTCCCAGCTCCTGAGGGCTGTGGGTTTTCCAACCTCACTTGGAAAAGCTGTTTCTAATCCTGGTTATCCAAAGGTGTTCCCACAAGAGCTGCACAACCCCTGCCTTTGACCATTTGAAGATTGCAGGACTCGATCCTCACGTGTGGACAGNCTGGTTATCCAAAGGTGTTCCCACAAGAGCTGCACAACCCCTGCCTTTGACCATTTGAAGATGTGCAGGACTCGATCCTCACGTGTGGACAGGGAATTACTTGTGGAGAAATGGAGTTTGTGGTGCAGGACTCGATCCTCACACGTGGACAAGGAATTACTTGTGGAGAAATGGAGTTTGTGGGACAAGGAATTACTTGTGGAGAAATGGAGTTTTTGGGACAAGGAATTACTTGTGGAGAAAAGGAGTTTGTGGGACAGGACTCGATGCTCATTTGTGGACAAGGAATTCCCTGTGGAGGGATGGAGTTTATGGGAATGAGAGGAGCTTCATGGAACTGAGTTGGAAAGGATCTTAAAGATCTTGTTCCAAACCCTGGGACTCCTTCCACTCTCCCAGGTTGCTCCAAGCTGGCCTTGGACTCTTCCAGGGATGAGGCAGACACAAATTGTGGCTGGTTTAGAGGTGAGGGAGGATCAGTTTGGATTTGCCTTCCAGCAGATCCTCCTGATCCATGACTCTGCCCTGGGTGTGGGACACTCACCCTGAGTTTGGTTTGAAGGCTCTTGGGTCTTTCCAAAAATCAAGAATCTTTATAAATCACCAAAATTTTGGCAGGATATGAGATCTCTTTCTTATCTCTGTAGGTAGCTCTTCTGACTTGTGAAGCAGCACAAAAAAAAACTCCCCCAAACTCTGGGAATTACTCTCCCTGTTATTCCAGAGCAGGAATTAATGTTCCACGTTAGTTCTTGTTCTCTCTGCCATCCCACAAGCAATTTTGCTCCTGGCTAATTAGGAAGCCAACAAGGAGTGAAACACCTGTGTGCTGGAAGAGTTTCCCTGGAGATCCATCCTCGCTCCTCATGGAGAAGTGGAAGGGGAATCCATTAAAAAGCACAAGGAGGGAAGGGGGGAGAAAAAAAAATAATCAATAATCTAATTAGAAAACATTATCTGAGGTAATGATGCCAATTAAAGAGCACTGCAGCCATTTCTTGGAGAGCTCGGAGTGTCTGATGAGGGCGGGCACAAATCCTGCTCCCCCTGGCACTGAGCCCTGGCATCCCTGGTGGGTGCCCAAGAGGGAATCTGAGAGGAAAAATCCTCTCTCCTGGTCTTGGAAGCTCCAGGTGGGCTTGAAGGTGGATAGGGAGAGGCTTTCAATACAAGAAAAACACCCCCCAAAACCTTCCCAGAAACAGAGAAGTCCCCGGTTGTCACCCTAATTTTTTCAGCCTTCTGATGTTTTACGTTTTTGTACTGAAGTTCGCACACGTTGTAACATAAACAAAAAGTGATGCTTTGAAAACTGTGCATTCCTTCCTGGGGAAAGGACAAATCAATGGACTTGCAGTTTGACCAGTGGGGTCAGAGAGGTGTCAACCTCATGGTCCAATCACTGATCAAACCCCAAACGTTATTTAAACCCTAAACCCAAAATAAACTTCCTTCTTTCTGCTTGCACAACCTGAGAGTGTGAAAGTGGTTTTTTTGTGTCCATCTGGTGACACCCAGGGAGAAGTGAGCAGAGGTTTAGGAGCAGAGCTCCTGACTGGGAAGGATCTGGAGCAGGGATTTTGGGAGTTTATGGTGCTGGTTGATCCATGTGGGGCTCAGAAATGGAGGCAGTTTGCCTGCTCTCCTTACAGAACTGCATGGAAGAAATTCCTTTTCCTTTTCTTCCAGCACCTTCACACAATCCCAAACTTCCAAGGAGCTGTAACATCCTTGGCAAAACATCAGTTTTATTCCTTTGGCAGTCACACCAAAAACACCTTCAAATTTTTGAATGTTTGAGGTGCCCCTGCCCAAAACAAGATGATTTTTAAGGTGCTTCTTTAAGGCAGGGACACCTTCCCATATCCCAGGTGGCTCCAAGCCCCAGTGTCCAACCTGGCCTTGAGCATCTCCAGGGATTCAGGGGCAGCCACAACTTCTCTGGACAACTTCTTCAGGCGTGATTAAATAAAACTGGAATTGTGTAAAATTTCCTAATGATTATTTGTTATCAACCAGGAGCTTTTGGCATTTTGAGGACTTCTCATTTTCTTGACGCTGCTTGTTTCGTGCTTTTCTTTTTTTCTTCTTTCCTTCAGTGAGAGAAGAGGAATGGAACAAATGATGGGAATTGGGTTTGTGACTCTGGGGCTGCTCTTCCTTTTCCTCTGCAAGGAAAGCTGCTGTGATTCAAAGTGTTTCATGTGAAATCCCAGAATCATCAAGGTGAGAAGAGCCCTCCAGGGTCACCCAGTGCCACCCCAGTGCCACCAGCACCAGCCCAAAGCCTGTCCCCAAGGGCCACCTCCAGACTGTCACTCCAAAGCTCAGCTGAACTTCATCTCAGCCCTTTGGCTCTGGAGGAACCTGAGCTTTGGATGGGAGGGACCATCCTGGAGACTCCTCACAGCCCTCAAGGGGCTGAGGCTGGGAGCAGATGAATTGGGACTTGTGGCCCCCTGAAGATTTGGTGGATGTGCAGGTGCCTTTGGCTTTGATTCCATGGAATGGCCAAGGTGGGAAGAGCCCCTGAGGATCAGGCAGTGCCACCCCAGCAGCACCAGCATCAGCCCAAAGCCTGTCCCCAAGGGCCACCTCCAGCCTCCTCCTGAACACTCCCCCAGACAGTGACTCCAAACCTCCCTGGGCAGCTCATCCCAAGGCCTGACCACTCTGCCAGGGAAATTTCCTTGCCCAATCTCCAGCCTGAGCCTCCCCTGGTGCAATTTGAGGCCATTTCCTCTCCTCCTTTCCCTTGGGACATGGAAGAAAACCGGTCTCTACTCATGAGGCGAAGTTGGTGAATAAATCCATGTTTTCAGGCTTAAAAATCTTCATTTTGTCCACTAGAAAAGTTTCTTTTTTCTCCAGTTTTTCTCAACTTTTTAAAAGTTTTTTTTTTTAAGTTTGTATGGAATATTGTCAGGAGCTTGAAGTGCTGGGAGGGAGAACCCCCTCTGCTGTGTTGCTTTATTCTTGTTTAAGTTACTTCTTCATTTTTATGGTTGTTTTGGTATAACTGAATTTAAAAGCAATTCCCAGCATTCCAATGCCAAATCCCAGTTTTTCTCCCCCTTTTGCTATAAAATATGTTTTTTCAGCTGAAGTTTTCCCCTTGATTTTGATCTCAAACACACTGGCAAACATTCCCAAAACACGGCAGAGAGATTTGGTTCAAGGAAACGCTTCCCTTGCTTGTGCTGTGCAAGAAAATTGGGAATGTGGGGCTTTTCTTTGCTTCCAGATGTTTCTTCTTCTCTCTCCTTGCAGCTCCTCAGCTCCAGGGAAAGCAGCACTTTATCCTCTGTTCCTCTGAGGCTGCTGCTCCTCTCCCCTTCTTTTCCTCTCCCCGATGCTCATGGGGGAGGAAAGCACTTAAGGCTCTCTTTTGGGGCTGAGTTTTCCATCCCTTTAATTTCCCCCTGAATCCTCCAGGATGCTAAAGGGGACCTGAGGGGGCTTCCCATAAATTAAAGGTGTTTTAGTGTTCATTAGACACCTCCTGTCCCCTCCTCTCTCTTTCTTCATCTCCTTGAGTTGTGTTCTCATCAACAAACGAGGATTTGCAGGTGGTGCAGTGATGGTGCTTGGAGTGTCTTCTGTCCAGTAAAAATACACAGAATTCCAGAGGCAGATGGAATTTCCTCATGGAAAGGGTGGTCTGGTCTTGGGAAGAGCTGCCCAGGGAGGTTTGGAGTGCCCATCCCTGGAGGTGTCACCTGGAGGTGGCACTCAGGGTGACAAGGTGGGGCATCAGGGATAGCTGAGACTCTCTGGACTGGGAGGGCTTTTCCAGCCTCAGGGATCCTGGGATCCAGGGAACAAAAGGCAAGTTTGCCTCTGTCACCACAAAGTTTAGGAAAAAATGACAGGAAAGAAATAGAAAATGAGAAGTTAAAAAAAGGAAATTCCAAAAAACCTGCAGGAGGACTTTTCACAGGGGCATGGAGTGACAGGAAAAGATGGAATGGCCTTGAGCTGAAGGAAGGAAAGGTTAGGTGGGATTTTGGGAAGGAATTTTTCTCTGGGAGGGTGAGGAGGGGCCGGGATGGAATTCTCAGATTTGCTGTGGCTGCCCCTGGATCCCTGGCAGTGCCCAAGGCCAGGTTGGACTTTGGGGACAGTGGGAGGTGTCCCTGCCTGGAACAAGATGATCTTTGAGGTCCCTTCTAACCCAAACCAATCCATGATTCCATAGTATTCCCATTTATCACACGTGCAGGACTCTTGACATGTCCTTAAAACCAGACCTTCCACCAGACCAGGCTGGTCCAGGTGTGATCCTTGGCCTTTTCCTCCTTGCAATCCTCATTTTCAGCTGAAAGATGCCCTGACTTTCTCCTGTTTGTGTTGTCCAGCTGCAACCCAAACCCAGCTTTGCTGAGCTTCCTCCTCAGCTTGTCAGGATTTATTTGAAAATCAGATTTTTTTTCAATTGTTCTGCATTAACAAAGTTCTCTCTCAAATCAGATTGCTCTGCCAAGAAAACACAGGGATCCCCTGAGTTCTCTGTGCTCTCTTTCTGAGTTTTGTTTCAAAGGTCTGACTGATAATTGAGATTTCATTCTCACTTTTCCATGGCTGCTCTTTGCCATGCCAGCAATGGGAAACAAGTTCCACAAGTTCCAGGGACTGGGGAAATCAGGTGTAAAGCTGTTTTAAGTCTTAATAAATGTGAAAGATGTCAGGGAGTGTGGCTGGGTCAGTCCCTGAAATTCTTGCAAGAGATTTAATCTCATAATTAAAGTCACTGGGTAATAATGGCAAGCACCAGGCTTAAAAATATGATTTAAAACCAATTCTGACATCAAGCTCTTGAGGAATCATTAAGAGTGTTTGGCTTGGAGTCAGCCTGTCCCCGTGCCTCCCTGCAGAATGTCACTTTATAATTTCCTCTTTTATTTCACACCCAATCCTCCTCAACTTAATGATTTTATCAGGCAGAGAGAAGGAAATGAAGTGCTGGAAGCCACCAGGAAAAAAAATAATAATTCCTGCCTGATGGAACAGTGTTGAAATCACTGACTTAGCACCAGGTGGAAGACGGGATCTACAAGGCTGCAGGACAATTCCTAAGGGTCATGAAATCCTCATTTTTTTTTGAAGGTGCAGGTTACAAATGATGGAATATTAAGTGTTATTTTCAAAATGCTTCATAAACACTGGCTAATCCTTCTCTACAGCTCCTGTGTGAGCTCCATCTGTTGTGGGACTTCAACTGTTCGGTAAAATCCTCATTAATAACAGCCCTGGTAATTCATTTGTGTCACTTTTCTTCAAAGAATATTCCTTTGGAAGAGAAAAATGAAACTCGAGGCAAAGGGGAGCAGCAGCAGAATTTCTTGGAAAGCCCTGGGAAAGCAGAGAAAACTCAAGGGCAAAGTGAAACCTTCACCTGCAGCCAAATTCTGCCCAGAAATTGAGTTTCCCTGACCTGAGCAGATTCAAGTGGGTCAATTTTTTCTCCTTTATTCCCCTCTGTAATTTTTTTTTCTTTGTCCTTAATCAGAATAAAACATTACAAAGCTTTGTTTAACATTTTGAATCAAGGCAGAGGAAGAAAGAGATGAAAAACCTCCAAAAAAAGTTTTGCAAGATGGGAAAAGCATTTCCCAGACAGCTTTAGCAACATCTCCCAGGATTTACAAAGAGCTGGGAAAGCAACATTGCCCCTCATCCCAGTCCATCTGGGCCATCTCCAGTGAAAATGAGTCCTCACAAACATGAGCTCATGACTTCATTAAATCCCACAAAAAAACCCTCCTTCCCCAGGAAATCACTTGGAGCCAAGTGGATTCTGGCTACCTGCAGCATCCCATGACCTCTGGATAATAAAAAATAAAAAACCCCAGGGATGAAATAATTCTGCTCCCGACCTGTCACGGAGAGGGGAGGCAATTGGAACAAATCCCTTCGGGCTGTGCTCATCCCTTCCCTCATTTCCTTTGGCAATTCCAGGAGCTGCCTGGGCCACTTTGTCTTCCTTAAGAACGTTCCAGCTGTGGCACAGGGCTTGGCATTTGTGTCTGCTCCTAATCCTTCTCCTCCTGTCACCTCCGGAAATGGAAACGGGAGCCCCTCGTTAAACACTTCATTTGCTTCCCTTTGCGCAGAGGAGAGAGAGGCTGGGAGGATTTGCCAACAATATTCCTGCTTTTTATTCCACTCTCTATTGTTTTTTTCCTTTTATATTCATTTTTTTCCTTTTATATTCATTTGTTTTCCTTTTATATTCGTTTCTTTTCCTTTTATATTATTTTAATTTTTTTTTCTGTCGTAAAAAAGCATTTAATCTCTTCTAAATTATTAAACTGTCCTCGTGAAGGTGCTCCTGGAGTTGATCCTTCCACAGGCAGCAGAGAAACCTGGATTGATGGCACTGGATGATCCAACAATGAGGGTTTGCTCTTCCCTCTCTGTTTTTTGATTGATTAAAACTCTGTGGTTTGTTTCCTACCTGCATGAAAAAATAAGTTCCAGTTCCACTTATTTAAGAGCTGATCTGAAAATTCTTTAAAACTGGAATGAAGAGAGAAATGTGATTATTTTTTGTCTTTGTCCTGCATCACCCTGGAGCTCCATGTCCCTGTTGGACAGGGCTTGGAGCACCCTGGGATAGGTTAATTTAGGTTTTAGGTGGAAGGTGTCCCTGCCCATGGTAGAGGTGGAATGAGATGATTTTTAGGTTCCTTCCAACCCAAACCATTCCCTGATTCTTCATTCTGTGATTCCACCTGCAGAGCTGCCCCAGCCCTGGGGCCCAGCCCAGGGAGGACGTGGAGCTCAAGGAGAGAGCCCAGAGGAGGCTCCAGGATGAGCAGAGGGATGGAGCAGCTCTGCTGGGAGGAAAGGCTGGCACAGCTGGGATTGTTCAGCCTGGACAGGAGAAGCTTTGGGCTGAGCTCAGGGTGGCCTTGCAGGGCCTGAAGGAGCCCCAGGAAACCTGGAGAGAGACAATTCCCAAGGGCCAAAGGGACAGGACACAGGGAATGGCTTCACACTGAGAAATGACAAGTTGAGGTGGGATGTTGGGAAAAAATCCTTCCCTGGGAGGGTGGGGAGGGACTGGGATGGAATTCCCAGATTTGCTGTGGCTGCCCCTGGATCCTGGAACCTTCCCTGCTAATCCCTGGTGGTGTCCATCAGCAAACAGCAGAACTGCTTTAAAAACCTGGGAAATGCCCTGAACTTCAGAGGTGAAAATGACACAAACCCACACTCCTGGCAAACAGAAAGGCAACGAATCTCTCCCTCCTTCCTCAAGCTGTCAAATACCCTTTTTCCAGGATTACTTTTTTCCGTCTTTTGGTGAGGTTTGGTTTAAAACATGAAGGTGCTGCTGATAAAGTGGCCATGGAGCCTGAGAATGAGAGAGAGTTCCTAATTTAGGGAGTTCTGGGTCTGGCTGCAGTTTGAATTATCTTTGCATCATCCCAGCAAAGCCATTTTTGTGGTGGTCCAACAAGAAAACGATTTCCAGGGAAAGAGCCTGGATCTTGTTCACTTAATTTCATGGAATCATGGAATGGTTTGGGTTGGGAAAGGATCATAAAGATCATCCCATTCCACCCTCCAGCCCTTCTTCATCCAGTTTATCCTCATCCATCTCATCCTCATCCATCCCATCCTCATCCATCTCATCCTGATCCAGCCCAGCTTCCTCCTTCCTCACAGGGGCCACCACGGTCATGGATTTCTGGTGTCCCCTCCCATCCCCAGGGACAGCCCAATTTCATGGACTCAGAATCCTGGAATGGTTTGGGTTGGAAGGGACCTTAAAGCTCATCCAGATCCATGGGCAGGGACACCTCCCACTGTCCCCAAATGTCCAACCTGGCCTTGGGCACTGCCAGGGATCCAGGGGCAGCCACAGCAAATCTGGGAATTCCATCCCAACCCCTCCCCACCCTGCCAGGGAACAATTCCTGCCCAAGATCCCATCCAGCCCTTTCCTCTTTCTATTTAAAGCCATTCCCTGTCACTCCAGTCCCTTGTAAAAACTCCCTGTCCTGTCCACAGGGATGCACTGAAACATCCCAAATTTCAAGTGGAGCTCCCCAAGCTCTTTAGGAGTGGGATTTCAGCAGCCCCTGTGACCCAGGTGCTTCTGGAAACCACAGCCCAAGGCTGTTGTTAAACATAATTGGATTTCAGGGAAAGAACAGGATAAAGCTTCTGAAAGTGCCGAACGATTAAGGATCAAAAGTGAGAGACACGAAACATTTCCAAGCAAAACAGTGATATTTTTTATTTAGTCTTGTTCTTTTATCCTTCATTAGGAGCAGCTTTTTTCCATTTCCGGCCTCGTGCCTGACCCCAGTTCACAGCACTTGTTTTGCATGGTAGACTTGTGGAATAAACTCCCATCCCTGGCAGTGCCCAAGGCCAGGTTGGACATTTGGGGACAGTGGGAGGTGTCCCTGCCCATGGCAGGGGTGGCACTGGCCACCCTTCCAGCCCATTCTTTGACTCCATTAAATCCCTTGGTGGTGAAAAGCTGACTCACAATGCTGTTTACACAGCAGAATTTCCAATATAAAAATTGTTTTCTTTTTTTTTTCCATAAATTATATGGAAAAAACCCGAAATATCCCTGCACCTTTATCAGAGCAAAACAGGACAAATAGAAATAAATTATTTGCATTGTTGAAGGTTCAGGTATGTTACCTTTGTAAAGAAGTGATAAGATCTCTCAGGGTCTATTATTTTTATCTGATCAGAAAGTCCAAGGTAGAATTCAATCTGTTTTTAGGAGAAGGAAAACTACTATATCCCTAATTTTCCAACGTGTGTTTTAGAACAAAATTTTAGAGCTGCACACTTTTGGTTGTCATATCAACTTAACACCTTTTCTAGGCAATATTCCCTGGTTCCTAAATAGCACAAAACTGATCTAATTTTGTCTTTAGTCATTATCAGAAGTAAAATTTCATTCTGAATCCTCCAAGTGCAGTATAAGACATGGGACAGTCCTTAAAAAAGGGGAGGAGAACCTTTAAAAAGTGATTTTTTTTTTTCCAGAGCAGCTGTGGCTGCCCCTGGATCCCTGGAAGTGTCCAAGGCCAGGCTGCACATGGCTGGATAGGAGCAAATTCATCCAAATATCCCAAAATGATAAAGTTTGGAAGAGACCCTCAGGATCATCCAATCCCACCATCATCACTCCTAAATCACGTCCTTATCATGTTGATATTGATCCCCAGAGCATTCACCAATAGCAGTTATTGATAAGAAATAACTGGGATAAAGTATTAGATTTTTTTTTTATCATTAACGTAGATTAAAGTTTCTTTTTGTTCTCTGCCAACCAGGGCCTGTTTTGTTGTTTGGAATAATTTAGGAATATTCAGCTTTATTGGATTTTTGTATTTTCCAGCAATACGTGGACATTGGGGTTTGGAGCAGCCTGGGACAGTGGAAGTGTCCCTGCCCATGGCAGGGGATGAGCTTTAAGGTACTGTTGAAGCCAAATCGTTCCATGATTTCCCTGTTTATGGAATTAACCCAAATTAACAATGCTGTTTCAAGCCATGCCCAGGCCTGAGCTCACACCCATTAAAACCAGTGCTGGTCTTACTGGTCAGCCTTTCACCAGCATCAAACCTGAGCTGATGCCTTGGGAAGGCTGAGCTGGAACAATAAAGAGAATAAAGTTGATGTTTATTAAAAGGCCTTTAAGGTACACTTTGGGCAGGACAAGAGCCTGGCCAGGGCTACACCCAAGGTGGACCCAAAATGGACACAAA
Organism: Sterrhoptilus dennistouni; assembly: GCA_013397095.1. Classification (NCBI taxonomy): domain Eukaryota; kingdom Metazoa; phylum Chordata; class Aves; order Passeriformes; family Zosteropidae; genus Sterrhoptilus; species Sterrhoptilus dennistouni. Next base: position 18,451 of record VWZU01009140.1, on the reverse strand, counting down.
ATGGACACAAAATAGAAATAAATTGACACAAAATGGACACAAAATGGACACAAAATGGTCACAAAATGGGCACAAAATGGGCACAAAATGGACTAAAAATGGGCACAAAATGGACCCAAAATGGTCACAAAATGGCCTAAAAATGGGCACAAAATGGACCCAAAATGGAAACCAAATGGACACAAAATGGTCAAAATGGTCACAAAATGGACCCAAAATGGAAACCAAATGGATCCAAAATGGACCCAAAATGGGCACAAAATGGACACAAAATGGACACAAAATGGACACCTGGTCAGCAGGTCTCACACTTTGATAAGTTTTGGTCCATTTGCACATTGAGGTTTAATTGTGCAATTCCAGCTTTGGGTTGTGAGCTCCCATCCTTCTTGTTTTCCTCCTTCAGTCCCGCTGGGGGTGTCTCCCACTTTATCTCTGAGTAATTTAATCCCGCCTTAGATCAGAGTCACCCCAACAACCCCAGGCTGGGTGTCTGAGCCCTTCAAAGCCTTGAACTGAAGAAAGAAAAATTAACGGCTGCTCCTGGGCCTTAGCCAGGGCTCTGAGGGAAGAGGGGTGGCCCACAACGAACGGGAGCTGAGGCTTTTGGCTCTGTGCCTTTGTGGTGACACCTGTGCCGAAGGACATTTGGGATTTGGGTTGGTTGAGGTGCCCAATCACCCCCAATCTGTGGCTTCCTCGCCGCGTCCGTTGGCTCAGGTAGGGCCGCGCTCAGAGCAGCCACCGAATTTCTGTGTGAAAAGCTGGAAGAGACCAACTTCCCTCAATGCAGAAATTTCCGTGGATGGCAGGGACAAGGAACTTTGCAGACCTGAGATGTTCTAGAAACACGTGGCTTTATTATAACAAGGTGTCCTGGGTTTCAGTGTAGGATGTACCCAAAGTATTTATTCCATGCCCATCCCCATGAGCTGTTGGAACCAGGTGGGGCAGTGTTTTCCCAGGCCCCTCCTTTGGGCTCTTCTGCTCATGGCCCATCAATGCCTTGCCCAGGACTCACAGGGAACTCCCTCCAGGAGCTCTCTCTGTTTAATGGGCCATCAAGGACCCACTGCACGACTCCTCATCCCATTGGGAGATGCTCCCAATGCCCAGGGGGAGGAGCCAAGCATTCCCACCTGGAGAGAATCTGGGATTTGGGACAGGACAAGCAGCCCTGAGCCACTGGATTCCCAGAGGAGCAGAGCTCCCAGACCTTTCTGTGGGATCACAGATCTTCAGGAAGAGCCCGTCACCTGGACTGCTCCCACCACCCTGCTCAGGGTGTGTTCTGACTCTGTCAGTGCTCCTTTGTGTTATTGCATTGATTTTATTTTATTTTTACCTTTTTACCTTTCTTCTTATTAAATTATATCTCTGACTTGGAGCCTCTCACTCGTTTTCCTTTCAAACCACAACACAAGGGTCGTGGGTAAAGAGGGCTTTGCCTTCAGTCACCAGCCTGGGCTGGAGGGAAGCCCTAAAGAGAGAATGAGGAGAGAGAGAGAGAGAAGAGAGAGTAGGGGAAAAAGGGGAGAGGCAAGAGGGCAGAGGGGCAGAACAAGAGAGTAAAAACAAGAGAGGGGAAGGGCGAAAGAGAGGAGCAAGAGAAGAGAAGAGCCAAGAGAATGATCACTTTGTTACAATCCATTTTATCTCTTTTTGTGTTGAATATTCTCATTTACAGTGACCAACTGGTGTGAGATACAAAACCTACAAACTTTGCATGCAGCCTACGAGAACTACTACACTACCATGTCATTTTATATTCTAAACCCTAAAAGCTCCATTTCTTATCTATTTTCTACTTGATGCCTTTGGCAGAGTGGAAAAGCTACATTCCTGAGTCTTTGGTTTTCCTGTCTTTTAACCCATCTCCAGCTCATCACTGTTTTCCTGCCTGCCATGATCACATTTCGAAACTGGCTTTCATTTCTATTTCACTCACAGTTTTACATCTGCAGTATTTCTTACCATATTATCATATCCATAAGTCCTTCCTGTCCCATCTTTCCCAACACAGAGTAAAACTCCCACTGTGTTTCCAGTCTGGGGTGGTTTCCTGAAGCCACAGATTCTCCTGGAGCTGTTGCACCACTCCAGGATAAATCGCGCGCCGTGGGCGTCACGAAGAATTTGCGTGCAAATAAAAAATCAACGTGTCAAAGATGTAACTCGTCGATAACTCACACATAAAAGGGTTTGGAGAGTGAGCAGGACAAACAAAAACAATTCCCAGGTTTTGCCACTCTCTTCCAGCTTCTTGACCTGTGGGATGAATCACCAGGATTCCTGTTGGGAGTGTTGTAAAATCGCGGTTTTGGCGTTGATGCAGATCCAGATCAATGCTGTGGGTGGCAACTTAATTTTGTGCTTCAGGTTGGGCACCAGGAAAGATTTTTTTTTTTCCATGGAAAAGGTGGTCAGGCCTTAGGAAGAGCTGCCCAGGGAGGTTTGGCGTGCCCATCCCTGTCTCTCTAAAAAAAACCAAACCCAAACAGCCCCTTCCCCGACTAATCCAAGAAAGGAACTTCCATAAGAAAAAGTAGAAAAAACTACTTATTTAACCAAAAAAAGTGCCCAAAATATGAAAAATAAATAATATAAAACCTCTTACCATTTCCCTGCCAGAGTGGTCAGGAAGGTGGTGTAGTCACTGTCCCTGGAAGTGTCCCAGAGGAGTCTGGATGTGGCCCTTGGGGACAGAGTTTAAGGGTGAGAACTCCCCAGGAAATAAAGGGATTCCCACAGGCCTCCTAATTTTGAGGATTTTCCTGTATTTATTTATTAAATGCTGATTAAATCTTTATTCCAGTGATTTTCCTGTATTTTTTAAAATATTCCTAATTCCATCAGTGTTTCCACCTTCAAGCTCTCCATCAAACACAATCCCTGGCAGGAGAAAATCACCTTCCACTGGGGAAGAAAGACCAGAAGTTGCCTTCAATTCCTCTAGAAAAATCCTTTGTTTTATGGAAAACTCAGTGCTGGTGCTCATCAGTATAAAACTTCAGGGCTGGCAAATCCTGAGAAGGGTGAGAACCCCCCAGGAAATAAAGGGATTCCCACAGGCTTCCTCATTTTGAGGACTCAGTCTGTATTTATTTATTTAATGCTGATTAAATCCTTATTCCATTGATTCTCCTCTATTTTTTTAAAATATTCATAATTCTATTAGTGTTTCCACCTTCGAGCTCTCCGTCAAACACAACCCCTGGCAGGAGAAAATCACCTTTCACTGGGGAAGAAAGACCAGAAGTTGCCTTCAATTCCTCTAGAAAAATCCTTTGTTTTATGGAAAACTCAGTGCTGGTGCTCATCAGTATAAAACTTCAGGGCTGGCAAATCCTGAGAAGCAGAAAACCTGTGCTCAGAGGAGAGAAATTCCCGCGCAATTGTCCCAAATATTCCCCGTGTGTCCCTGTGATCCTACAAAAAGCTCTCAAAAATTGGGACACGGGCTGAAACCTCACCCCATGGAAGTGGATTTCAATGGGATCAGCTTTTCATCCTGTGCCTTTTTCCTCCTTTTTTGACATTTATATTGACCCAGCTAAATCCTAAAAGTGGATTTTTTCTGAGCTGGAAGGATCCTGCTGGGGCTGGACAAAGATATCCACGGATAAATGTCAAAAATGCCAGGGCTGGATTGGGTTTGAATCACACCCTGGGTGCCCTTTCAAGGGTTTTGTGGCTGCATCAAACACTTGGCTGAAAGCGCTGCCAGAACCCCAAATTTGCTGATAATTAAAGAAATAAAAAAAAAATTGATATAAATGTGAGGGGGAGAAGAGGGATGAGGAAAGTTCGTTTTCTTTTTTCAACAGAGTTTTCTGATCAGAGAGCAGATGTTGATTGCAGGAGAGTTAAAGAGGTTGTGGGGGGTGTTCACCTGGGGAAAAGAAGATCCAGGGAGAGCTCAGGGTCTAAAGGGGCTCCAGGAGAGCTGGAGAGGGACTGGGGACAATCCCTGGAGGGACAGGACACAGGGAATGGATTCAAAATAGGATTTGATGGGAGCTTGGGCAGGAATTGTTCCCTGGGAAGGTGAGGAGGCCACAGATTCCCACAGAAGCTGTGGCTGCTCCTGGATCCCTGCAGGATTCCAGACCAGGTTGGGAAGAGCCTTGGAGCAAGTTTAGTCCCTGTTTTAATCCCCGTCTCTGGCTGAGATGATTTTAAAAACCCTTCCAGTCCAAACCATTCTATATTTTTATGCAAAGCAGTGTTTACATAGGAAAAAAAAATAAAAATAAAGTGGATACAACCCTTACTCCTTAATTGCTCAGAACTGGAGTTTCTCAGTGCCAGCCAGTTCTGGCAGCAATTCCTCCTCCCCTTTCCCTCAGAGATCAGATTGCAAGCCTAACACACTTGGGCCCTTTCCAGTTGGAAATTCCCCATGGCACATTCTGCCCCAGAGTGGCTGCATCCCTCTCCAGAAAGAGCTGGAACAGGAATTTCAACTTTTTTTTGTGTTTTATGTGGGCACTCCAGTGGCTCCAGAGCCAGGAGAGGCTGGACCTGCCTAAGGAAGGATCCACAGCCTGAGAGAGGGGCAGGGCTGACCAAAAACTGTGGGAAGGACAGGAAAAAAAAAAAA
>VWZU01009140.1:0-11662 GCA_013397095.1 Sterrhoptilus dennistouni | reverse complement strand
ATTTTATTTTATTTTATTTTTTACCTTTTTACCTTTCTTCTTATTAACTTGTAATTCTGATTTGGATCCTCTCACTCATTTTTCTTTCAAACCACGACATAGACCCTGGCAAAAAAGGGACCTCTGAGCCCGTTAAAGATCTCAGTTCTGTGTGACTGAGCCCACGTCCCACTGTGGATATTCCAGTTTAAAAAGTGAGCCGAGCCCTGACAGCGATACCACATTAAACACATCTCCTATTGATCCTTTCTAACCTTGCAAAAGAGCTGCTCTGCATTAAGTACCTTTTACTCCGGGGCTGCTGCTGGGAGCACAGATGTTAAATGCCAGGCTAAATATCCTCAGAGGTCAAGCAGAGAGGGCAGCTGGGAGGTCACCCAAGTGATAATTTTCTGGGATAAATAGAAATGTTTCCTTCTCTGCCCCTCCAACTCAGCCTTAGGATTCACCAGCAGCTCGCCCTGAGAGGCGTTTGCAATATTTATAAATAAAAGGGGATTAAATAAAAGCTCTGCTTTCCCCGCCACGTAGGATTGGGAACGTGGCAGAAAGCAGCTTGATGTGGCAAATTATTGCACTGATGACAAGGAGAGGCTTTGAACAGAACAAAGGTTGGGGTTCTGAAGGTGGATTTTTCAGCTCGTCCTCCCCACTACTAAAGGCCACCTGCTCTACACAAAGAGCTGAAAGGAAATCAACTGCTCCAAACTGAGGGGTAAAAAAATCATCTGTAGCTAATGAGAGACCAAAAGCCATCCTGCTCTTCAAACCTTCCTTTTTCAAACCTTCCTTTTTCAAGTTTTCCTTTTGGCTGCCTCTGGACAGATGGGGCTGGTGTCTTTTCTTCTGGAACATCCTCTGGATCTGCTCTGGGTTTGATTGCCAGCACCACTGAGGATTTCCAGCACCACAGAGGGGGCTTTGCTGAGCTCTATCAGCCAAATTCAGCTCCCCCACAACCACTGAAGAGGATAATCCATATTTTTTTAGCTGGAACGTCGCAATTTTTCCAACATGAGGGGCTGCTCAGCCAGAAATTTGAAGGGTTTGCTTTTACAGGAGCAGGGAGTGACAGGACAAGGAGTTTTAAACTGGCAAAGGGCAGGAATAGATGGGATTTTGGGAAGGAATTGTTCTCTGGAAGAGTGGGGAGGGCCTGGAATAAAATTCCCAGATTTGCTGTGGCTGCCCCTGGATCCCTGGCAGTGCCCAAGGCCAGGTTGGAGCAGCCTGGGACAGTGGAAAGTGTCCCTGCCCAAGGCAGGGAGATGGAACTGGATGAGTTTTAAAGTCCTTTCCAACCTAAACCATTCTGGGATATTCCATGAATCCACAATCTGCTGTTTATGTCCACTTTTCCTCACTTATATTCCTCACAAATATTCTTCCTTTAGGAAAAGATCCAGTGTGTATTTTCTCAACTTCTTGTAGCTGCTTTTTGCCTGATTTTTTTTTTTTTTTTTTTTTTTTTTTTTTTTTTTTTTTTTTTTTTTTTTTTTTTTTTCTTTTGTTTTGTTTTGTTTTGTTTTGAGCTTTGCTTGGTTTGGTCTTTCCCCTCGTTTCTCCCCACCAGTATCTTGCAAACAAACATCCCCCAAACAACCAACAAAGGAGGGGCAAACAACAAACCTGGGTTTGGTACAAGCAGCAGCTTGAAACGAGGTGAGGGTGGAATGGAGGAGATGTGAGAATCCTGGTGCCTGCCAAAAATTCCCATGTGAGAGAGGAAAATTAAACCGAGAAAACTCACACCAGGCACCTTAGTGAGAACCAAGGGGGTGGACATTCCCTGGCTGGAATAATTTGTGTGTGTGTGAGTAATTCCCTCCATGAATTTTGAGTAAAGCCTTAGGAAGCTGCTCTGGTTTGGTCAGTCCAGTGCAGGCAGAGATATTCCTTGGCTTTAACTCTTTAGGTAAAATTATTCTCAAATATTAATTGGTTTTGGTGCAAGGATCAGGATTGAGGGAGTCTCCTTGTCCTGGAAAAGTTTGGAGGATGGGAAATGTTCCCTTCCTTAAACAGGGAGGGAGATCAAACCCTCAAATATCCTCAAGGCAATTATCTAAGTGATAATTTAAAAACGAAACATCTCAGCTGAGGGGTTTTATTTGACCCATTCCCACTTTTAATGTCATTTTGAGTCAGCTCCTGTGAGTCACTGATAAGCTGAGTTTCCCTTCAGAGCAGGAGCTGATCCTGTCACACAGATGGAGGAACAATTCAGGGAATTATAGATGTGTCTGCTCTGGAAGGAAACTCTGTTGTTTTCTTACTCTTTTGCTTCTCTGAAGCAGCATTTTTCAGGCAAAATCAACTTCTCCAGCCTCACCAGTGACTTCCCTATATTTATTTCTAGAGGGGGGTTTTCTACCCTGAATTTTTCTTCACTTTGAATAGATTTTAATGTAGCATTGCTCCTTCCTCTCTGCTCATTTTTCTTCATGATCTCTTCTGCTGAAACTGATAAAAAAAAAACTTTAAAACCGATGAGCAGATGATGCCCATCACATCCTTTCTCCATTTATTTTATTATTTTATTTTATTTTATTTTATTTTATTTTATTTTATTTTATTTTATTTTATTTTATTTTAATTTAATTTTTTCTATTAGACAGCAAAGCACCAACTCTTTTTTTTTTTTTTCCAGCACTGCAGGCTTTGACCCTTGGAGATTTTTCTTGTCCAAGTGCTGGCCTTAATTAGAGTCTCCCTCTCCTCTCCAAGTGCTGAGGTGAGCTCAGTTGGCCTCTCATCCCTCTCATCACTCTTGGCTCCTTTTATTAAAGCAGAGCTGCTTTTCTTATCCCAAAGCCAAAAAATAAAATTTAGTCTCATTGGAGGGTAAAATTTACTGAGTAAAACTGATGGGACAACAACCCCAGTCTCCCAAGAACTGCTGCTGTTCTAAGTCTTTCACTTTATCTCCCTTATCAGGATTATTTGCTTTTCACACTTAATTTAAGCAGATTTCGAGTCCAGGCATCTTTTGAGGCAAAGAAAATCTGCTTTTAACCTTTCCACACTTGCTCTCCTGGGCTCTGTTCCCTGCTGAGCTCTGACTCGGGGTTTATCTGCCTTAAAAAGGGATAAAAAAGGGATTTGTTGTAGGGATATCTCTGTGATAAGAGGGAGATTTGTAGTGTGGCAGGAAAATATATCCTGGCAGCACGAGGGAGAGGGATTATCCTAATAATTATCCTAATAATTACCCTAATAATTACCTTAGTAATTACCCTAATCTTGTGTCACTGCAGCGTAATGGGGTTTACTTCTCTTTTTTCCTCGTAGAAACTTGGGCAGAGGCAGGAGCAGGAAACAGGAAAGGTTGGGTTGTGCTGGGGAGGTCCTTTTTCCCTCCATTTCCCCTTTTTCCCCCCTGTCTTTGCATTGGGACCAACAGAAAATCCCCCCCAAAAAAAATCCCAGTGCAGCCCCTCTGCCAGGCAGGGCAAGCAAAACCCTTCAAGGAATCCCAGAATGGTTTGGGTTGGAAGAAACCTTAAAAAAAAAAAAAAAAGGTGAAATACCTCAAAATAAATGAACTTTTACTTTATTGACTTTGGAGATGAAGTTACTCCCTTATCTCCATTCATGGAATTGTGGAATTCCAGAATGTTTTAGGGTAAAATAGGCTTTAAGGATCATCCAGTGCCATGGGCAGGGACACCTTCCACTGTCCCAGGCTGCTCCAAACCTGGCCTTGGGCACTGCCAGGGATGGGAAATCCACAATTTCTGAGGATTCTGAAGATCCCTGAGCCTGGCTCTGCAAAGTCTCAGAATGAAACGTGGGATTGAAGTCAAGACTCTTCCAGGGTTGGTTTCCCATCTCCTCCTGCTACAAAACCCAAAATGTTTCAACTTCTTTCTGGCCCAGTGGTGACCACACAGCTCCTGTAGGAATCCCAGGTGCTTGGAAAAGCTCCTGTGTCCTCCCAACAGAGACTTGAGTGTGCTGGGAGTGAAACCTCCCCAGTTTTCCACCTTGTGGGGTTGAATTCCTTCATTCATCCCTTTTCTCTGCCAGCACTTTGTGTCTCTCCGCTCCAAACCTGGCCTTGGGCACTGCCAGGGATGGGAAACCCACAATTTCTGAGGATTCTGAAGATCCCTGAGCGTGGCTGTCCAATGTTTCAGAATGAAACGTGGGATTGAATTCAGACTCTTGCAGGGTTGGTTTCTCATCTCCTCCTGCCATGAAGAACAAAATATTTCAACTTCTTTGTGGCCCAGTGGTGACCACACAGCTCCTGTGGGTATCTCACCAAGCTCCTGTGTCCTCCCAACAGAGACTTGAGTGTGCTGGGAGTGAAACCTCCCCAATTTTCCACCTTGTGGGACTGAATTAATTCATTTATTCCTTTTCTCTGTCAGCACTTTGTGTCTCTCTGCTCCAAACCTGGCCAAACCTGGCCTTGGGCACTGCCAGGGATGGGAAACCCACAATTTCTGAGGATTCTGAAGATCCCTGAGCGTGGCTGTCCAATGTCTCAGAACGAAACGTGGGATTGAAGTCAAACTCTTTGTGGAATCTTGCAGGGTTGGTTTCCCGTCTCCTCCTGCTACGAAGAACAAAATATTTCATCTTCTTTTGTGGCCCAACAGAGACTTGAGTGTGCTGGGAGTGAAACCTCCCCAGTTTTCCACCTTGTGGGGTTGAATTCTTTCATTTATTCCTTTTCTCTGCCAGCACTTCGTGTCTCCCCACTGAGGGATCAAAGAGGAAGCTCAGGAGAAGTGATCTCAGGGAGAAACCAAAGACTTTTTGACTAAAGCCACTCAATGCCCAACGATCAAGGCTTTAAGGGGTTTGCACAAAGCCAAGGAAAAGAATTGGGGAACTACAAACACAGTGAATTATTTCCCCCTTAATTCACTAATTCCTTTCCTCCTCATTAATTCCAACTGGGCACTGACGAGTTATGGGGGATCTTTTGTGTCTTCCTGGGAATAAAAAAATTGGTTTAAGCTTTGCCCACTCTGCTGTGACTGTCCCCAGCAGTGGTGGCACAGCCCCGAGTGCCCGGAATTCCTCAGTGTCCAGCCTGGCTTTTGTGTCCCAGGGAAATCAGGCAGGGGAAAAAGAGGAAGAGAAAGCAGCAGGGAAGAACAGCGAGAGGAATTTGCTGAGCAAGCACTGAGGGTTGAATTTCGGGGAAATTAAGCAGGGAAATCAAGCATTTTGCTCAGGGGTGACCAAATTCCTCTGAACAAACCGATTCAGCCCGAAGTTAGGAGTCAGAGTGAAAAAATACCTCAGATTTTTTTTTTCCCTAAAACCAAAATTAATAAATGCTATANTGGAGAAGTGCTGGGACTTGATGGCAAATATCAATTGCTGTGAAATTCCCCATCATCTCATGGGAGGTGCTGACTTTGCAGTTCCATTTGAAGCAGTCCAGAAAAAGCCAATTTTGCTGCTTTTCCAAGGCTGTGTTTTCCATGGAGTGTGATTATCCAGAATTAGTCCCTGTTACCATCCCAGTATTGAAAAGGGGCTTAAAGGAAGCTTGGGAAGGGACTTTTCACCAGGGCATGGAGTGAGAGGAAAAGTGGCAATGGCTTTAAATGGAAAGAGGGAAGGGCTGGATGGGATATTGGGAAGGAATTGTTCCCTGGGAGGATGGGAAGGCTCTGGAATAAAATTCCCAGATTTGCTGTGGTTGCCCCTGGATCCCTGGCAGTGCCCAAGGCCAGGTTGGACATTTGGGGACAGTGGAAGGTGTCCCTGCCCCTGGCACTGGGTGGACTTTGAGGTCCCTCCCATCCTAAACCGTTCTGGAATTCCATGATTGATCCATCTGGGCTTTGCGGAGACAGTTATTGCATTTAGGTCCTGGTAAGAAGAAAAAGCTTATTTTCTCCACCTGAACATTTCCAGGCTTGCTGGGTGTCCTTCAGCTCTTAATTTATTTCTTCCTTCTCCCATCCCTGCAATAAAGGGATAATAATTCCCACCTTTTCTGTGGGAATTGGAGCAGCCTGGGACAGTGGAAGGTGTGGGGTAGCACTGGATGAGTTTTAAGATCCCTCCCAACCCAAACCATTCCATCATTCTGGCATTTTTCCCCCTGGCTCCATTTCATACACAATTTAGGACACTTTTTAAACTCTAAGTGGGCTCAGAGCACGTATTTGCCAACAACTGCTTTGTGCAGGTGTCAGGGCTGGTTAGTGAACAAACTTTAGAGGGATCCTGCCTGGAAAGGGCGAGCGAAAATGAAGCTGCTCCCTGAGAAAAATAAAAGCTTGGCCTTGGCACAACCCCAGCTCTGCTGGCATCATGTTTTTAGGGAGCTTCTGCTTAAATATCTCAAGTGTTTGCTCAGAGGTTGAGTTTCAGCTTTGGATTCTGTAAAATCAGGGCTCAGCCATTCCCTGGGAAGTGGGGAATAGAATTCCTGCTCCTCTCAGAACAGGATTAACTATTTAGGGTTGAGGGAGGGCTGAGCACTGGAGGCACTTAACTCTTGGGGTTCCCAGTCAGTTCTGGGGCAGCCAAAAATGTTCTGGTTTTAGCTGTGGCAAAGGGGGTTTTCAAAAGCCACTCCTGGTAATGAGGTCAGTGAAGAATTGTCTCCCAATGTTCAGTGGGAGGTTGTGGAATCCCCATCCCTGGAAATGTCCAAAATCAGCTTGGACAGGGCTTGAAGTTGAGGGGAGTCCATAAAGCCAATTTTAAATAAAAAGAACATTATTATTATTNNNATTATCATCATTATTATTATTATTATTATTATTATTATTATATTATAATAACAGGAGCAAAATCAAGCAAATATAACGATTGGAACTTTAAAAGATGAGCAGGTGATTGAGCTTCAATTGCAAACTTCCCCAAAGTCATTTCCTCGAGCCTGTGCTGTCAGGAATAATATCCTGGTGACCTAACCTTGGGCTAGAAGAAATCCTCCTTCTTCAAACAGTTAATTGGAAAAAGATATATGGCTCAAACGCCTTTGTTTTTTTAAGATCTGGACTAACTTTGATCTCTTTGTTCTGAGATTGGCCTTAAAACCGGTCTGAGATCAGCTTCTCTTTCTGGTTAAATTCTCTTGCAAAACAGCAAATAAATAATCACTGTGACACTTCCACAAGCCAAAAAAAAAAACAACAAAACAAAACAAAAAAAACAAACCAGGGGGGAAACGGTAAAGAATTTTAAATTATCTCTGTGGTTCTTTGCTATTTCGTTTTATTTATTTGTGGAAAAACACGAGGCCGCCGGTGACTCTGCGGCCTGAGGTGGCTCTGAGAGACGGGGGGGAAAAAAATAAGGGAGGAGAGGAAAACGAGAGGACCTTGGTGCATTAAAAATCACTTTCTGTGGAAACAATTAGTGCCCTAAGTGGATTCTGGAGGCCGGGCAGGGAGATCACTTACAAGCACCAGCTCGGCTAAAACGCCCATAAAGAGTTCCGCGCTTCTCAGAAGTCGCGGCGCGGAGACGCCGCTTTATTGGAAGTCACGGGCCCATTTCACGCCGTTCCTCCGTGGAAATTAGCTCATGTTTGGGTTGTGCTCAACCTTCCAAATTGCCAAAATCTCCCCGGGGAGGGAGGGGTGGTTTGCTGGAGGGGGAGAAAAACCTGCTGGGGTGGAGACGGCGTCGGCGTTGTGGGGTGGGTTGAGGTTTGGGGTGACCCCTGTGGGGTCGCGGGCGGTTTCCACCCTCCTCTGAAGCCTTTCCAGAGCCGTGGCTTAGATAAAAAGTCTGGGTTTCCCCTTCCTTTCCCTTCCCTGGGTCTGTAATGGGTAACTTGGGAGAGCTGGGCTTGGTAAAAAAACCTCAGGAGCTCGAGTTTTGACCCTGGGAAACCGAACGAAGCCGCGTGTGGCTTGAAGGAGGGTCTGTGTTTTTATTCGCTTTCTGTTTTTCGCTTTACCTCCAGAATTAGCACTTGAAATGTCACTTAAGAGAAAGATTTACCTGTTCTAGATGATCTAATCATTGCCCAGTGCAGAAACCCTTCCAGAGATGAAGTCCTGGCTGAGCCGGATTAGATATTAGGCCTCAATCCCAATTCTTTTTGGGTTTGAACCATCAGCAGCTGAGATGGATTTTAGGCCAGACCAATCAGTTCTTGCAGCAAGGAGAAGAGTCAGGGAATTCTTCTCACACCCAAGAAGACCTCCCAAAAATTTCTGAGGTGAGTTGGTTTTCCAGCACTGAAATTTTTTGGGAACAGGTTTAAACAGTGCTGATGATCCAAATTTGGTGGGGTTTTTTTGGGTTTTTTTTTCCCCTCCTTTATATCATTTGCAAATTAACTTTAACATCAGTTTTATATCCCCTTGCTGTGATGAGCAATTCCATTTTCTTATCCCACTCCTTGAAGGCTCTAGCCAAAAGCTGACACTTGTTCTTTAAAGCAAACGTTCAAATTACTTCCTTCACGGGACTTCTTGGATTTTTATTATCTTTTTAATCAAATCTCAACTCATTCCAGGTGGTTTGGGCCATCCTGCTGAGCCTGTCCCTCCTACTCGGCAGCACAGGGGATTCCGTATTTATGGACGTGAGTTGTGCAAAAACGGGCAAAAATTTTGGCTTTTGAGAGAATTTTTCTGCTGTCACATCGGAAGGGATCTTAAATCTCATCTCATTTCAAACTCCCCACCTTCCCAGGGAGGAATCCCTTCCCAACATCCCATTCAAACTCTGGGAGTTTGAAACAATTCCCCCCAACTACAACCTCTTGTGAACAACCTCTCTCCATCCTCATTCTCTTCCTTCTTCTTCTTCTTCCCATTCCAGTTCTCACCCTCATCTCTTCCTTCACCTTCATGCTCCAAAATCTGCCTCTTAATTCTTGACGTGAAAAATCTAATTTTCACCACTTTTTTGAGAAGATCTTGCACCAGTTTTTCTCCCCCTTCTGCTCCACATCCAGGGTGGGTTAAATCCCACAAAAATCCCACCCCTCTCCTCTCTTAACCTTGGCTTAGCTAATGCAGAGGAGCAGCCCAAGCTGGGTTCAAACCAGGCCAAGCCCAACTCCATTTTGCCATTAGCTGGAAAGAGGTTTATTTTTTTATTTTTTTTTTTTGCTGCACATTTGGCCCTAAAAATAATTTGTAAATTGACCAGAGCCCTCGCGCACGGAATGGTTGCGGATTATTTCAGGGATTGATTTCGCATGAATAATTCAAGTGGAGCGCAGAGACAAAAGTCTCTTTTAAATATGTGGAGGTTTTTGAGATGCGTTTTTGAGAAAGGGAGAGGAACAACTTCGTTCTGAGCAGGTTTTTGGGGTTGGTTCTTCTCAGGACTCAGTGATACCTTTGAATAAGGGAAGAATAGGATCAAATCCTGCTTTTTATTATGATTTGACCCTTTAGAGTTATGAACCTTTATGGCATCTTCTTATGTGCTTCTGCTGTTTCTGCAAAAATACTTTCAACCTGCAGGATTTTGTGTTTTCTGAAAAATCCAGATATTAATGGATGTGACTCCACTGCCTTTGATGATTTCACTGGAATTAGGAAAGTGAATTTTGAGCAGGTCAGACTGGAAGGGACCATGGAGGAGCCCAAAATAACACAGCGAGGCAGAACCTCAGGAGAAACAGAAAAGTCCTTTAAAAATTCTCTTAAAATGACTTAAAAACCCTTTAAAAACTCTTAAAAAACCCTTTAAAAATCCTTTAAAATCCTTTAAAGGACATTTTAGATAATTTTAAAGACAGATCTACTCTGATATTCCATGGAAGAGAAGATTGAATTTCCCACTGGTGTAAAATGCCATGAAATATATTTAAGAACAGCCCTGGAGAGGCTGAGATCACCTTGATCCCAGGCAGAGCAGAGCACCTGAATTCCTTCCCCCGTGCCATTGGGAAGAGATGGAAATTGGGCAAAAAATTTAGAGGAGAAGCCACAAGTTTCCAGCTGGAATCTTGGAAAGAAGAGACACTCATCATATCAACAGCTTTTGGGTTTTGGTTTTTTTTTTTTTTTTTTTAAATAAACCCAAGGCCTTTATTCCATCATTTAGAGTGTTCTGTTCCTCAGAGCATAAAAGCTAAAATTCCTGAGAATGGCATTTGCTGCGAGTTTTCTGTCAGATTTTAATGCTCTCCAATACCCAGGGCACAATTAACGTCCTGCCTAATGGCTGATCTGTGGTACCCTGGCCCCCCCTCCCCTCTCTCCCTGCTCTGCAATTCCATGGAAACTCCTCGGGGATGCTCCTGGGAATGAGGATTTTAATTGCATTGCCTGGGTCTGGGAGAGGGCTGGGATGGCATTACACACACACACACACATTTGCCCATTTTCTGTCAAGAGCGTTTGCACTGTCAAACAGATTTTTAACTGCAAGGGTTTTGATAGTTCCTGTTCTGTCCTCAGTCTTATTTTTTAGCTCAGTCCTGTTTTTGTTTTTTTTTTTTTCTACAATGATAAATGGTTTTACATGAAGCAGGTGAAAGCTCAGAGTTTCTGTATCTACTGCATGTATCCCTCAGCTGATACAAAAATTAAGATTTTTAGGGTGAAAACATCTCTTGGTTTACTCAGAGTTCATTTTAGTCCATTTCCCCCTCCATTTTCCAAATGAGTTTTCAAGGAATTGCTGATGGGATTTGATGACTGGGGATCATCTCAGGGTTTATTTTAGTCCATTTCCCCTCTATTTTCCAAATAAGTTTTCAAGGAATTGCTGATGGGATTTGATGACTGGGGATCATNCCATTTTCCCCTCTGTTTTCCAAATGAGTTTTCGAGGAATTGTTATTGGGGTTTGATGACTGGGGATCATCTCAGGGTTTATTTTAGTCCATTTTCCCCTCTGTTTTCCAAATGAGTTTTCGAGGAATTGTTATTGGGGTTTGATGACTGGGGATCATCTCAGGGTTTATTTTAGTCCATTTTCCCCTCTGTTTTCCAAATGAGTTTTCGAGGAATTGTTATTGGGGTTTGATGATTGGGGATCATCTCATTCAAACCCTAATTTTTGGGTTATTCTGGGGTTGGGAACCTACAGGAAATGCAACTTTCTGTATTTCTGTTCATTGCCTTTCTGTCCTCCTCCTCTCAAATCACATCAAAATCATCAGAACTGCTGCAGTTTTGACTCAGTTTGCTCTTTCCTCCAGACTGAATAAAACTTCCAACATTTTGCTATTTCCTTCATTTCTCATCCCTCATGATTAGAGCCAAGGTCTCATCCCAACACCAGGGCAAGGATCTAATGCTGGAAGTTTGATTTCCAGAAACAGATTTATCCAATTATCCACTGATTTCTGTGGACTGTGAGCTGTTAAATTTAGGAAAACTTTATCTACAAAATCGACATGAAATCTGTGTGTTTTCTCCGAGTAAAACCTTTGCCCAGCTATTCCACTCTGACCTCAGGGTAGAACTTTGTTTGGGACACTTTGTCAAGGTTTTAACGTTTTAAGTGTATTTTGAGTTCATTCTGGAATGAAAATAAATTTTTTTTTGGAGCAGGTTTAGACAACCAGAATATGTCAAAATATCCCTTCTGAGCCAGGTGTTTGTATTTTCTGCTGTACAAAACCGACTTATTTTCTGTGTAATCTTGGAGAATTGATGTTTCTGTGTTGGAGGTTGAGCAATTTTTCATCCCGTGTAGCTTTGAAAGAGAAAAAAGCCACGTCTTAAATGAGTTTAGAAATGGTTTGGGTTGGGAGGGA
>VWZU01009127.1:107278-139255 GCA_013397095.1 Sterrhoptilus dennistouni | reverse complement strand
CTGTGCAGTGTTCCAAGCTGGGAGAAGAGCCTTTGCTCTGAAGTTCATTATATTGCTGGCCATCCCTCCCCTTCTCTTCCCCAGAATGAAAAGCTCAGTCAAGAGTGCCTGAGCACAAAGCAGGTGAGGAGATCAACATTCCCCCAGGCTCTGGTTTTCACCCCAGCAATGACACAGGCAGGAAGTTCCAGTACCTGGCTTCAGGATCTGCTGTGCCACACGAGCAATGTAGAGGGTCAGGGAGAAGGTGAACTTGAGGTTCGGCTGCCCGATTCCATTCTGCACAGCATCCAAGAGATACAGCAACTGCAAGAGCCCAGGGAGAGAAGCCTGAACCATAGCCCAGATGAACACAACAGGAGCATGAATACATAAATCAGCTTCTGGGACATTTCAAAGGCCATAGAAGTCAAATATCAATTCCATGGGGATTTCCACTCCTACAAGCAAAATTCCCAAGAATTTCTAAAACACATTTCCCACTTTCTCTGTCCATGGATTGTAACAGGAGGAGACACAAAGCAATAGCGGAGAATTGATGGGGGAGAGGATGAAAACCTTCTTTTAGCTGTCTCACCACAGGCACACAGGTGGATGAGCATGGCAACACTTCTCCCACACGTCCATGACCTACAACCTCTCACTTGCCAAACTGGCCACGGAGCTGAGCCTTACCTGGCTCTTCTCTCGAAAGCGAGCCCCTTCCAGATGGGATCGGAAGGAAGCCAGGACAGAATACGCAGCCGCTCTCATGTTGGAGTCGTAGCTGCTCAGCGCAGCCACCGTGAGACCCAGGGCATTGACTTCCACAAACTTGTGACAGGCCACCACACACTCTGTGAGGGGAGGGGGGAAAACAAACAGAAAGCACCCACTGTGTTAGCACTGATGTGTCCCGGTGTGTGTAACAGCATTATAACCCTTAGAAGTTCAGGAGCACCCATTTCTGGCTCTACCCCCACAAGCTGTGACCTCAGCACGTGAAGGCTCCTCCAGAGGACAAAGGGCTTCAGCAATTCACTCTGACCAGGAATTTAATTGAAACCTGAGCTGAAATCCATGGGGCTGTTCTCATTTATGTGAGACAGATGATCCTGCCCACTAGGCCGTGCAAAGCTAGGAGTAAATTCTGGAAAGACATCTTGTATCTCACTGTTTCAGGGAAATTGAGTACAAAGAACAACAAGAGGGAAAATTCATCTCTCCAGAGCGTTTTTGGGTGCCTGAAAGACCAGCACTAAAAAGCTTCTGTGACAGAAAGGGTGGGAGAGTAATACATAAATAGCCATAAACCACAGACGTTGTCCCTGTGCAGGCACAAGTGACTCTGCTGGTAAGGCCTGCTCTGAGCCAAGTACTCAGCTGTACCCCTGAGCCCTTCTGGGGAAAACTAAATCCAGCAATGACCAGAAATCAGCCCAAGAGAAAGCAGGAAACACACCTTTCAATGCAGCATTTACCTTTCACAGCATTTTGCCATCAGGATTTGGAGTTTCTCCTTTAAGGGCTTGTGTTCTGCGTGTTTTGAAGGGTTGCTGCCCTTTCTAACCACTGATGGCTAGAAATGACTTGGTGTGAACCTTCCACCTCATGTCCAGGAGTGGAGCACAATGGCATCTCAGTGGTATTTCACCAGCTACAAATGTACTGTGAGTTGAGCAATAATACTCATCTATTTTCATGTCATTCACATGGAAGGTCAAGAGGAAGTTTCTAGAAACAGATATTGCTACTTATGAAGGTGCTGCAATCTTACTGCCAAGTACCTACATTTGGTCCACTGATTTCCTCCCCCATCACTGCCCACACAGACTAGTGTGTGTGTATATATATGTGAATATATATATATAAAATGATGTTTAAAAAATCATAGATTATTTCTGTCCCTGCACCAGCACCTGGGCTCTTTCTCTTTCTCTTATCTTTTTCTCAACTACTAGAACTACTAAGATTCAATTTCATACCTGGCAGTTTCTTAATGCCAGCTCTGTTGGTTGTGGGCTAGGTAAAGCAGGGTCTCCACTTCCTCACCAGCCACTGCCATTTGTCCCAGAGCCACCACTCTGCTCTCCTTCAGGCCGCTCTGGGGAACTGCTGATGTGCACTAACCATTCACACTGTGGAGCAGTGCCACAGAATGAAATCCAAGGTTCTCACTTCAGCAGTCCATAGGAAGATTTATTTGGAAAACTTTCCTTCACTGAAAACATGCAGTGGTAATGTTTTCCATCTTGCTGCCCCTGGAGAATGTGTTCAACAAGTAACATAAAATAACAAGCTCTTATTAGAAAAGCATCCAAATTTAATTATATGTCTGACATACAGCTTGTTTAAAGGACCTTGAGAACCAGGATGGAAAAGCTTTCCACAAGATGCTTATCAGAGCTAAAGATAGATAGAACTTGCTATCTGCCCAACCCCAGACTTTATTTTTCCTCAGTGAGCACTAAACACTGTGCAAGAAGTCCATGTTTCTGTATTCTGATGGCACTGTGCAGCCAGGACAAAGAGCAAATAAATAAAGAACTGGGAATTCCAAGAGCAGCTGACATGGTTTACAAGCACCATAGGACTAGGACTGAAACCACTTGGGCCCTTTAAAAATGCCCCTCTTAGGACACAGATTCTCACTCTGTGTGGAGAAGCTAAGAGGGCTATTTTGTCCTGTCCAGGTTCAGATTCAGGACAGCCACTGACTTTAGAACTCCACAAGGACATGATGTACAGCAATTCCCTCAACCTTGGTGCTTCCCACATCAGCAGCCACAGACTGGCTGCAGTGTTGCTGGAGCTGCAACAGACACCAAACCCCTCCCTCCACGGGGTGGGTGGTGCTGGCAGAGTGTCCTTTTCCCAGCTACCAACACTAGGTTCCAAAGACACCAGCTGTCCATGCTCTTCATCCCTGTGTACCCCAAAGGCCCAGCATTAACTGGATTGTCTAAGATCCCTCCAACGGCAAAATGCCAAATAGCTTTGGTACTTTTTCTCCTCAGAGAACTTAAAGACAGTTCTTTTCCTGCTGCCAGGATTACATGGAGCAGTCCATAGCTAATGACAGGCTAAGCACAGCCAAACAGGTGCTGTACTTGCAGGGGTCTGGGTGAACAAAGAACTGTGAGTGTGTGATTTCACTGACAGCCTATCAATTGCTTCTAACATTATTGCTGTGGAAAGCCGAATCTAGCTGTAACTACACGGTACTTAACCATAACCAACATAGGGAGAGACCTGGTTAGGAAATCCCTTAGGATTCTTGTTTCCCTTTGACCTCTGAGGGCTCTCTCCAGGGACAGTGTGTCCATGGAGTACAGCAGAGATGTGCATGTACAAAGCCTAATCATGTCAGACAAGAAACCTGCAGACTGTTCAGAGCACCAGCCTATTTGTGAAACGTACTGGCCTCATGCCCATCTGTCTGGTGGAAAATGAGTTGGCTGAAGTTTCCCTCTTCTGTAACCACAGCCTGTAACAGGCCAGATCTCCAGCCAGTTCAGTCACAGCCCTCATAGTAGTTTGTTTCTTCCCTCTAAAGTGAGGCACAAATTCCTTGCGGTATGAGCTCTTGGATCAGGGATAACAGAGCTCCAGGTGCAGCTCCTGTAGCAGAGCAACTGACACTAAATACCAAAGCAAAACACTCACTTTACCTGGTCTGGTCAGTTCACTGAAGAGCTGAAGTAGAAAACAAGGATCATAGAAGTCATCAAGGCTCTTGACTGTTTCATCTTTATATAGTGACTCTTGTATCCCCTGAAACCAAATCCAAATCAGTATTTGTAAGGAAAACACCAATTTCAAGTTTAGTTTCAAACCTCCACAACCACCTCATCCCACTATAAGCCACTTGATACTACACCTTGTAAAATACAATGCAACAGAGGGTGAGACACGCTTGTGTTTAAACCTGGCTTTGACTATGAGAGTACATCCACAACTACTTCCCCTGACCAGCACCAACAGTTACAGAAGCATGTCAGCAAACTGTAAGAAAGGCTGGAGAGCCCATTGCCAGTGGATCCTTGGGCTGTCCAATCCTGGTCTCACACACATGACAACCTTTGCAATGCACAATCACCTCTGCTGACAAGATGTGGCCCACATCTTGCAATTAATTTGAAAAGTGCTCCTAAAGAACTAATTCCAGTCCTCCTATGAACTGAAATTGCTCTCCTGATGGAAACAAAATGCAGTGTATTGCATGGAGGCAAGAAATGAATGGCTCAAGGCTCTTTCTGCATATCTAAAGGGTAACCATGGCTGAACCAAAAGCACCTGTGATGGCAGCAGCCGGCGATGCTGAGGGAATGACAGAATCGTCTTCATCATCTTCTCTCGATCCAGCAGACACAGAATCTCCTCCATGCTTGGCTGCTGCCACAGGGACTTCCCCAGACTCTTGCAAGTCTTGTGATGCTCCACAGCAGCCGGACCCCACAGCAGGATCCTTAAACATTGTTAAAGGTAAATGCATTAGGCAACAGAGCCAAAAGCAATTACAGAGATCAATCAGTACTGAAATTTTGTCTTCCCTTGTAGTTAATACCCTGTGGGACTTGAAACTAGAACTTATTTCCCTGGCAACACCTTTTCCATCCATCCCAAAGCTTTTCAAATTTAGTCTGAGGGTGTCTCATTCACTCTGCCCTCCCCGTCCACCCAAGTCAGAATGTACCCATTCAGAGGCACTTATGGATTTAATCTTTAAGTGCACGTAAAAATGACAGCAGCTGCATGATGCATGAAGGGACAGAGATCCAGACCTGTCTCAGTGGCCTGAGCCAGTGCTCTTGCACTGCTGGTGGTATTTCTGCTCCTACCTCCAGGACACAAAAGTGTATGTGAAGAAGGCAGACCAAACCACAGCTATTGGCAACAGACTTTCCTGTGGAGTGCTTGGGCACAGGAAAGGGAAAAGTCCACTACTGACTTATGTTTCAGCCTCCCATCTGTGAGAAGACCCCTGAAGCGGAAGAGTGAGTGACTCCAGAAATGAGACATTCCCTCATCTACCCCACAAATACAAAGAAGTCCGGGCAACAGAAGAGGATTACATTAAGAATAGGAAATAAGCAGTAAAAATGTTTCCAAAAGCAACATTCACCTTTAGGTCTGACTTTGTTCACTGTCTCCTTCATTTAAAAATGAGACCCTTGAAAAATACTAGTTGTGAGATTATCTGTGTGCAATTTGCCCAACAAAGTAAGGTGTTCAGCTTACCTGGAATTTAGAAGACTTTGATTATTCTTCTCATACAACTGAAGCAACAGCAGTATCTTCTGATCTAAAACCCAAGATTGAACCCAAAGTTAGTGACCTGTGGAGACAAGAACAAGACGCAGGAACAAGTGCCTTTGCCAGGCTGACACTCACCCACGGTCCTCAGCGTGGCCCCGTAGGCTCCCAGCAGCACTGGGAGGTGACTGCTCTCACAGAGAGAAGGGCTGAGCTGCACAGCTGTCAGCAGAATGTCCACCAGTGCCTCTGGAACAAGCACAGCTTGAGCTCTGCAGCTCTCGGTCACGTAGAGCACAAATTAACGTCTCAAGACCAACTCCAAATGGATGCACACACAGCACTGGACATTTTACATCAGCATCTATCTCTAGAGATACCACAGACCATTTCCCCAATACACTAAAGAGTGATTAGGACGCATTTAATTCAAGGGAACATCTTAAAACAGAATTCCCAAGCTGAACACACATGTCACTTGGCCAGGTGAGGTCTCCAGTGCAGAACACACTACTCTGAAGAAGCTTTCCATGAGTATCCCCCTGCTCTCTGGTTAAAAAGGAGTGCTGTGCCCTATCTTGCCCAGCTCTGCTCCTTCCTCCCCCAGGAGGGCATCTGGATGAGCTCAGGAGATGCACAGAGAAAGGCAGACATCCCAGCAACCTCCCCAAGGACTTGAGAATTCACAGCAAAAACTTCGAAATCTGCCACACAGCTGCAGTAAATATCAAAATGCCTCTGCATTGTTCCAGCAGGGCTCAGCACTGGAGGTGGCTTGTGAGCCACAGGAACTCTGGCTTGTGGGGTACAAAAATTAAACACATTTGCTGTGTAACTAACTGAGAAGCAGAAAATATAAGTGATGGTTCCTCAAAAGCCAACAGGCTGTCTGTAGCACACTCAAGACTCGACTCCAGATTTCTCTACTCCCAGTATCTGAAAACGCCTGGGCCTTTGACCCTAGTTATGTGCAGGAATATAAGAACACATGTCAAAACTGAAGAGCTCCTAAAGTACCAGCCTGCATAAATGCAATCGTGACACCAAGCTTCTGGAATACTGCAGCTGGCCTCAAAGAACCCATCCTGCTGATCTACAAAAATATGCTCTAAAGGTAAGACACATACACACAGTAAGCAGTAAAATCTATTCCTTATTTTTGATTTCACTAAATTGGTGACTTCACAAGAGCTTTCTTCTCTTTTCAGGTGTTTTAAAACTTGAAACCTTGTTTACATGTTGCTCATCAATAAACAAAAAAATTGTTATCAACATGCTGCCCTGAGAATTCCCCCCCTTTTCTTACACAGCTCCTTCAGTCACTGAATCTTAAACCTCTGTACAGCACAGAAAAGCTGAGGTCTATGTAGATTAAATGTGGTTCAAGGTCAGGCAGGATTTCAGTTGCCAGTGAAGAAGAAACAAAGCCAGTCCTACACACGAACTAGCATCCAATTTATATTCCTCTGGAAGGATATTCCTCATGAAAGGTTGCAATTCATGAAATACACATAATTAAATTGCCATTTTTGATAAAACTTGAAAAATCAACTTTCAATCTCCTGTACTGACCTATTTTAAAACGGGTTTAAATATCACAGGACCTATGTGCACTTCAGTGATCCTACATGAGCTGCCTCACAGAAACCAAAAGAATCAATCCAAGATTTAACTGGATTAAAAATACCAGAAAAACAAACAAACAAAACCCCAAACCAAAATAAAAACCCAACCTGCCTCTCCAGTAGTTTTAAAAACAGAAGTGTTTAAAAACCAGCATAAAATGAATGTAACATTTTGATCCAAGCAGAGGTACAATTTAAATGCCAATATTCTGGAACTATTAATAACTCTGCAAATATTTACATGGGTGGGTGTGTTACTGGATGGAGAGAATACAATGCAAGAAAGACAAAATTAACTGTGTTTAGTATGGGAAGAAGATGATTAAAAACACCTCTTATCTGGATATTCGTGTCATCTTCTTCTCTTGACCTCAGGATGGCTGACAAAAATAGAGAGTGCTGTGTGACCATCATGTGAAGTTTGGAGAGCTTGATTAACCTCTGACTAAGTGAGGATTCTTCCTTGTATAGCAACTGGATGGCAATGTTCAGGACCTTTAGAAATGTTTCATCTCTGTAACGGTACCTTTGGGAGAAGAATCAAAGAGAAGTCAAATCCCAACCGAACCCAAGGAAACCTGCTTGAAATTAAAAGCTGTTTAAAAAATAGAACTCGGCAAAGAAACTGAACTTAGTAAAACCAAATCAAGTTAAGATGAAAACACTTACTTAAGTCCTGTCTTCACAAGGCTGCACCAGTCATCTGGGTCCACTTCTTCAACCACACACTGTGTGCAGCAAATAAAAACAGGTGTTGGTTTACGTTTGGCACACAGAGCTTCTACAGCAATTTTTGTTCAAGAGACACACTAAGAACATGCAAGCCAAACACTCATGTGGGATGATCAGAGGATAACAGGGAGAAAAGCTCTTGGATACAACAATCCTCACTCCTGGTTCAAAGGAAACTGCAAGTGTTTTGTTGGTCTGGGAGCAGGGGAACATATGGGCTCTATGGAATTAAAAAGCAAGCTGGGCAGTAGGCTCCAAAAACCCAGTGGCTCAAAACTCTTCAAACTCCTGAAGTGTGAAAGGAATCACAACTTGACAAGTCAAAACAAGAGACTGGGTACTAGGTTTTTGTGTGGTTTAGCTAACCAAGCTTTGCACGTGGCACATGGGGTGGCTGGGTGTAGGTGTTCCTTAGAACTCATGTGCCCTGAGCAGCTGGGAACCACAAAAAAACAGTCAGTCTGGAGAAGACTGACAGCTGCACATACCAACAGTCCTGGGAATTCAGGTGCCAACCTTGCCAGGCTGGAAACACCCTCAGGACTGAGGTGGCCCCAGGGCCTGCAGAGTCAGCCAGGTCCTACAAGGGAGTCTCAGCAAAAGCCAGTGAGAGGGCAGAGGCATTGACTGCTCAGAGAGCTTCAGTGTTATGTGTGACAGTGATCAGTGTTTACTCAACCCAAACCAAGGGAATAGTACAGAGAGAGTGATCAAGTAGTGCTCTTCAAGATCGAAGTCTGGATTTCTATTTATGATCAACCAGATTTTTGCCCCAGACTTCAGATGGCATGGCAAGTGGGTCTTGGCAGAAGTATCTCTATCACATTTTTAATTACAAAAAAAATTAAAATCCACTGGTAAACTTTGATTTCTTACTGCTAAATACCTTAAATACCTATCTTCAAAGGGGATTCTTACCAGGAAGCCATCATCAAGAACATAAAACTGCTTCATATAAAGGATTATCAGGACTAAGTTAACTCTGCAAAACCTATTAAAAGCCCATGGAAACCAGATTCCATAAAATAGGAAATCAAGCCCCATCTATACGTACAAAATCTACAGCTGCCCAATCATACATATGCATACAGTCCCACTGTGGCAAAGCAGATAACAAGTCTCACCAGTAATTCCTCTAGCCTCAGCAGCATGGACCTCTCCACTTCTTGCTTGCTTTCATCTTTACTGCTGTTGTACACGGCAACTAACTGCTTCATGCAGGCTGACAAGAGACGTCTCCTCCAGGAATGCAGCTCCTCCGAGTTTTTAAGCACTCTGGATATGGCATCTGCCACAGCCCAACTGCAGAGAGATAGGTAATGAGCTTTTTATTAGTATTTTAACTTGCTTTTGTATATATTAAAGATGCTTTGCTGCCAAAGTGCAAAGTAATGGTTTCTCTGAGGAGAGGATGCTGTTACTGCTCCCATTCCTATCATAGTGCTTCCCAGGACAAACTGAGCCTTGAGGGAGGCACAGACACACTGCCCACCTCTGTTCATTCCCTGCTCTCTCCAGAGCAGCAGGAAGCTGGTCCATTAGGTTGTGCAGCCCTTTGCTTTCTGAAGGTGGCAACAACTTTGAAAGAATTTGCAGCTTCACAGTGGCCTCATGCGACGCTCCGGTGTCCTGAATCCCAGTGCAGAGCTCCTTCCACAGGGCTTTCCTCAGGACAGGTGTGACAGCCGAGACAACTGTTGGGAGAGCAGAGGGCACAGGTTCCACCACCTGCAGTTAAGTAAAACCACACTAATCCCAAATCACTTTCTAATCCAGACCCAGATTACTCAATTTCTAGGAAATAGTGCTACAACAGCTAGTCATCTGTTATAGAGAAGTGCTACAGAAAGGCTCACTTCTTTACCCATCCTCTACTTCCCAGGGTGCTGACAAGGTCTTATCACTGCGTGACCTTGTAGGTAGAGCTACAGCCCCAGTCAGCCTGTTTCCTTTGCTATTTACATTTCTGGGCAATAAGAGAAATGAAATTAAAGTGATCCTGTTCTACCCAGTTGAATCCTAACTCATTGTTTCGCTGGCAGAGAATTTAACACATTTGTCCGTAAATGTAATGCTGCCATGGGTTTGGAAAGTTCCGGACTGCCAGCTTACTGTAGCCAGCCCACAGCTGGAGATTTGCTTTAGAAGAAATCTTTGGACTCTGTAGAAGTGAAAGCTCAGGTTCTGCAAAAACCATCTGACTGTGGCATTGCACACTCCACTCTTCTATCCATGCTTGAGCAAAAGGTTTTACCTCCTGTACTAAACCAAGAGAAGCACAATGACAGATTTTCACATGCACTAAGCATTAAATAAGGGCTTCAAAAGAGAAATCTGGGCAGCAGTAATTATAAGAACATTTGGCTTCAGTCTAACAGCCAACCCTCAGAACAGCTCTTCACCTTTAGTGCTGCAGAGGTACTTCCAAGACAGTCATTAGAGGTCAGACATCTAAGTTTTATCACCTTTATCTATTGTGTGAAGACCCCAAGACCTTAAGGCCAGCAGAACCCAAACAGGGAATTTGGCCTCCTGAAGCAGGGCTCAGTGGTGCCTTTACCTGTGGAAGGTCGGCTGAAACCATACTGGTCTCTGCATTGCAAATACACATTAACGAGTGGAAGAAAACTCTCCATGTGTTTCCTGAGGTACTTCCCAGTGGCACTGCTCAGACACCAGAGCTCAAACTGCAGCAGGTGAGTCCTGGAGTGCTGGATCAGCATGGCCACAATGGCCAGGGAGGTGTGTGAGCACTGGGCAAGGCAGTGAGCCTGCACCTCGACACCAACTGCCAGAGCAAGGACTGGCTCACTTTGGAGAGCCTGAAGGAAAACTTTCTCCAAATCTTTGCTGGCTGATTCTGACATCAATTTCCCCAAAGCTTTAATGTGCTCTGTGGCTAGCAGAAGCTCTCCTTGCTGTGGATGCCTTTGGTAGCTGTCTGTAAGGAGTTGCACCAAAATTTGTCCATAGAAGCTTAACTGTTTCCCTTTTTTAGAGGACTGTTCAGATTTCTGAGCAGTCAAGCTCATCTCAGGAAGTTGCAGCATGGTTAAAGTGATCTCCTTCAGCTGAGCTGCAGTCATGTACATGTGCAGTTCCTCCAAAGCCTGCAGCTGGTGAGACTTCCTGGGATAGACCTGGCTTCTGTCCTTCCCCACAGTCTGCAGCTCCTCCAGGACACTTTTTGTGATAGCTTCAAAATACTTGGACAACACATGTCTGTGATCTGTTGTGATGTTCTGCAGGATGGGGGCAGCTGTTTTCAGCAGCTGAAGAACCCCGGAATTGAGGTGAGCTGACAAGAGCTTCACAGTGACAGGGTTCAAACCTGGCTGAGGAATAGAGCGCAGTTCCAAGGCCAGGAACCAGCTCGCCAGCGTAGGATGTCTGAAAATCAAGGTAAGTGTATCCTCCAGTGTCTGAAACATACAAACAGAGGTAACAGATCTCTGAATGGATAATCACAGTACAGGGTAAAAAAGAAACCCATTCATCTGCCTATTTTCCACAGCTAGTCAATTACAATTATTAAACATGAAATTGTCTACTAGCTGGCCAGAGGGTAAAAAAAAATAATGAATTACAAGCACATAAATATCATTCTCCCAGCATTTATGCTGTGGGATTTATGCAGTTATAATGAACATTCTAGACATGTCTAAGCCCATCTCCAGAGGAAAACTGAATATTCTGGGGCTCATCAACACATTCTAATCTCCACAAATTCACAGAACAGATGAAAGATGGGGAAAAATTCATTCCTCAAGTACATAATTTTCAAACAAGGTTTTACACAGGGCTGAGGGAATACGTGTTTTTCTGCAGAGGTGATCTCTTTCAGGACCTCTCCTGACTGTGTTCCAGCTCAGGGCAAGACTGTGGGTGATGCAGCTAGGTCACATCTCCAGACAGTAGTTTTGCAACTGCCGGACCACACGGTCTATGCTCCTACATTGTCCCCCAAGACCTTAAGAGCACCTCTCTGTTCAGCAAAACTACTCCCTAGAGAAACAATCAAATCAAAGTTTACTAACAGGTGCCTCTGTATCAAGGGATTTGGTACCTTGTCATTTGAAGACACTTCTGTCACCAGAGACTCCTCATCCATAAAGAGATCCGACTCAGCCTGATCCTCTTCCCGTTTCTGTTGACGATCCAGCTTTATTTGATTGCCCCGGCACAAGAAGATGCTCAGCATGTCCACATAGAGGTCAATGAGTTGAGGACCCAAAGTTTTACCAAGCTATGAAAAAAAGACGTTTTGGATGTGCAGGACGGAGGAGAATGGGAGCAGAAGGGTAATTATCCAACAAGAATAGGAGTTAACTAAGAACTACTTAGATGACAACCTTTTCTATGGAATGGAACCACTTCCCTATGCAGAAACCGGATTGTAAGAGAAGTGTCACGTTGCCAAATAAATACTGGTAGATTTTCATTTATACTGAGACATTTGGAGTTACACAGGCCAGTGAATTTTAACTCTCTAGAAAGGCTTCTTAGGGAGACTCAGGAGCTGGATTAAAATCTCAAGTTTATTTGCACTTGCACTGATCAGTAAGGTAACCCATGCAAAGTAAATCCAAGACTCCTCAATAATCAGAAGAACTGATATTTGTTAACAAATTAGGTGCAGTTTTGTATGGTGCTCTGTAGCCTCAGCCAAGCACAGAAAAAAGAGCTACGGAACTGGAACCTAAGTTTTAACAGCCAAGTCATTTCTACATTAAAATAAACCAAACATAACCACAATAGTATTACAATATTGCTCTTACACTGCTGAAGTTCTCCACTGTGGATTTTAGGTATAGCAGCACATGCTTTACTCCCAACAACAGCTGGTCAGGTGGGGCCAAGGAAGCCAAGTCTCTCAATTTTGTCTGAACTCCATCTTCCAATAAGGTATTGCTTCCTCTCTCATAGGCTCTCTTTAGCAAAGTGCTAAATACAGGATCCAGTGCCACAGTAGGTTCTTCGCTTACTTCCTTGTGGTTTTTAAACTGTTTAAAGTGAAAAAGAAGCATAAGAGAAGAACAATGATGAGTATGAAACAAAAATCTCTTGAACAACCTGTTTTGAGATGAGCTCTGAGCTGAACCCAGACTGAAGCTCCAGGAGCACAAGTGTGCAGTCCTGCTAGAACAGAGCTGTCCAGCAGTGTCCCCAGGGGAATCTGTAGTGTTCACTGATGGCCTTACAGAAAAACTTACACCAAACCCAGCCCAGGGGGCCTGTGACCCCCAACCTACCCAGGGGGAACTCCAGGCACTGTGAACTGAGGCCACAGCACGCATCAGGCTCTGCTGTGCCTGGTCAGGAGTCTGTGTATGACCCCTGAACCCTGGTACCACCTCCCAAAAACCACAAAGACCTCTTGTGTCATCAGAGAAATGCCCTAGAGCAAATTTGTGTCCCAACATGATCATCAAGAAATACAGAATTAGCTCAATAAAAATGCTCTTTTCTGATGGAAATGTAACCTCTATAAACTGTGAGGTTTTTATAGGAATACTGGCTCAATAATTCAGTGACTTAGGTATTCCATACCACATGTTCCTGAGATTGCTTGGGTATCCAGAGTTTATAATATTGGTTGAAGTGGTAGAGCTGAGGATACTTAGCAACTTTCAGGGACTTGAGATCTTTATCATAGAGCTGGAACATCAAGCAGAGAGCAAGTGGTTCTCTCTGAGTGTGCAGGAGGTCAGTGAAAACAGCAACAAGGTACTCCACGATGTCTGCTCCTAGAAAAGCAAAAATAAATTAAACTATTAACATAAGCACAGACATTGGGGCAACCCTTCTTCCTTTGGGCCTTGGCAGGAGCCCACAAAGCATCACTCAGAAAAGTACTGAATAAGATCAAAAAGTGTTTGTAGTGACCTAGACAAATGTTCCTGACCACTGAGATACCTGAAAAATCCTCCACAAATTAGTTCTTGCTGAAGTAAATAATCCACTTTCACTGGATGTTGTGCTAAACATGCCTGTATTTTGACAGGAGACCCCTGCCAAGCACCACCTCAGCAAAGATTTGATTTGTACTGCGGGCACACACCCCAGTTAACATGTGCAAGTTAAACAGAATTGTCTTTCAGAACTGGGACTTTCAGTCCACCCCTGGTGCTACTCGACCACCAAATACACACAGAGAACTTAGCAAGGTGGAGTTGGCAAATGCTGCTCCAAGCCCACCTGATGTCCCTGTGACTCTAGGGCTTTCTTCAAAGAGGTGGCAGAACTTTGCAACCAGAACTTCATTTCTGAAGAAGTTTTCTTTGGAAAATGCATCCATTTCCTACTTAACAGTGCAGTCCTCTCTCCCTGATCTTAGGAAGAGCTGCCTACAGCCACAGAAACCACCTTCCTCTCCTGGTCTCCACACTCTGTCCTTTAAAACACTGTGTTACTGAAGCCAACCACCTCCAGACCAAGACTGTCCATGCAGGGACAGTGTATATTCTCTAGCATCAGGGAAAAAGGGCAGAAACATCTACAAAGCTTCAATGCCTCTCTTGAGCAAGAAACACCATGGATCTGAACCTCCTTCTGCTTGAAGGGAAGGTAATAAAATGTCTCAAGCTAAAAGATGATAAATTGTAAAACAATTATTAAAAATGGGTAAAAATGATGCCACTTTCACTCCACTGGTAGAAATGTCATATAAAACCAAAAAATCTGTACCTGTTCCACTTTCAGACTGAAGCAACAGTGTATTCCTGGCTTCTAACGCAGCAGGGACAATAGCACTGAAGGGAAATGTTTGGATAATCATGTCTTCATTTAAAGAGAACCCAATTTCTTCATCTAAACCATCACTGCCCTCGATCAGGACATCCACCATATCCAGGACATCTAATAAGGAAAGAAAAAAATCTAAGCAGAGGATCCAGACTAACTGGAAAAACAACAGAGGTAGTATGCAACACTCCAGGAATACAAGGCATTTTTTTAATTCCTCCAAAAAAAAAAAAAAAAAAAATCAAAGGAAGGATGAAAGCCACATCTGTCACACAATACAATGTTAAGCACAACACAAAAGTCACAGCTGAACTTCACTCTGCCTTTCAATGCTGCTGTCCAGCACACACTGCCCAGAGAAGCTGTGGCTGGCCCTGGATCCCTGGCAGTCTGCAAAGCCAGGCTGGATGGGGCTTAGAGCACCCTGGGCTACTGAAAGGCAACCCTGCCCATAGCATGGGGTGGAACTGATAAGCTTTAAGGTGCCTTCCCATCCAAATCATTCTGGGATTCCATGATTCTATAAACAGCCCCAGACAGAAGGACTAACTTTCTATTTTAGTTCGAAAATGCTGCTGCAAGAGCATGAATAGAGATTTTAAATACTGTTAAAGTGGCACAACCACATCAGAAATTGCTTTCGGGAGTAAAGTGGTAACTGCAATTCCAATTTCTACTTCTGATACCAAGTTCATGTGGAGGGCTGAATCCTGGAGGTCCTTACCTAACAGGATTTCTAGTTATCCATGCCCAGTTTGCTTATTAGGGCTAAAAAATGTAGCCCCAAGTCGTGGAACTCTGTTGTTGAGGGTTTACCACATACCATCGATGTGAGAGATGGGGATGCTGATGTTATCAGAGTCCTGTTTAAACGCAGCAACCTGGAGCATGCTGGCTTCCTGAACCAGGTCTGCTGCCTTGTCTGTGTAGGGATAGGGATTTGTCACCAGCTTCAGCAGGACCTGTCAGCAAAGGTAAGAGAGAAAGGTAAGTGCACTGGCTGTCAAATGCAGAGGAGGCATATATTGCTAAGAAAGACTGTGTGCAAAAAGTGGTTGGAAGCTGGGCAGGTTTTAGGAGAAAAACTTCCATATCACTTCTGCAGGATTCTGTCTATGGTTCCTGCTCTATAGGGGACACTGATGGAAAGAAAAAAGGTCCACTGCAATTTGGCATCTAGATTGCTACAACAGACTGAGTGCCTGGGGAGATCACACTCGAAATGAAGCACTGGGCATTTAACATCCTGAAGAGTAAACAGGAAGTGTCAGCTTTCCTTGTAAAAGATCACAATTCACTGAGGTCTGATAATTTTGGCACCTAAAGAGGAGATAAAACACATACAACACTCTACACTTACACCAACAATGCTGTAATAATAACTGATCTTTTTGGATTTCTTTTTCCTGCAAATCAGTTTGCTATTCTCCCATTTAAGACAAGAATGATGCCACCTCTGTACAAA
This sequence comes from Sterrhoptilus dennistouni, assembly GCA_013397095.1. Classification (NCBI taxonomy): domain Eukaryota; kingdom Metazoa; phylum Chordata; class Aves; order Passeriformes; family Zosteropidae; genus Sterrhoptilus; species Sterrhoptilus dennistouni. Next base: position 123,454 of record VWZU01009127.1, on the reverse strand, counting down.
GAATCCCAAACAATGCTTTTCTCAGAACACATTCCCTGGTCTTTGACAGGTTTCTCAACAATAGCAACAAAATCTCTAGTTCCCACTAACACTATTCTTTGCATTGTTTATCCAGCTAATTTGAACACAGTTACCCTTTCCAAAAACTGAATCACTGCTTCCTTCTGGTCTTCTTTTGTATTATCCAAATGTTCCAGCCAAATTGAAAGTTCCTTCCATGTGTACTCAAACACTCCACTGTCACGTAAAACCTGTCCAGGAAACAAAGGGGGAGGTGTGTAAATAAACCTCAAAACACCTAAAATTCAAAACTCCAAGAGATACAGATCTTTTTGTATAGTAACATCATGATTCCTTCTTTTGGGAAAGAAAAGAAGAGCAGGTTGATGAAAAAAAGTATCTGTCGCTCTCCTCACTCCCTAAGCTCAAGAGGCCTTTTATTCCCACTCACTAGTGGGACTTCAACTGCATAGTGGACAATAAAAATCTTACTTTCTATAATGTTTGGAAAGCAGGTTACACTGCTTTCAGAGTGTTGTACATCTTTATATCATCAGAGGCAGAAAAAAGAACCCCCTTAAAAATAGCCTGTAGGAGAGTTTTACAAAACTACTGATCTAACATAAAGAAAATCATTGCTAAATTAAACCTGAATCAGGCTACTTGTACATAAAACAATTAGGCAGATGGATAAACAGCCACATAAATGAGCAGTGGGTTGTGACCACAGCAAGGCCCAGACAGACGTGCAAGTTGCTGGGGATGGTGACGTAGACCCAGATATACCACACCCAAGAGACATATGAGGCTTTGACATATCTAGAAATTTCCCCCACTCTGCTGCTCTCTAAATTCAGGCTCTGACCTCAGGCACCCAAACTAGGAGCTTGGTGACCCTGTGCTTCAGCTTGTTAAGCAAGAAAGGAGGAGGGAGAAGAGGAGAGGAAGGAACTGGAGTGACACCATGGTTAAACTCCCTGCCCCTAACTCTCAACAAGAGAGGAAACCATGCCCAGCTTCCTGACTCTGGCACCTACATTAAATGATGCAATTACACAGGATCAATCTGTGCTTTTGCTCCTCTCCACACACAAAATAAAAGGAAGCTATCACAACTCATTTGTTCTACATTTACTCTGTGTACAACATCAGCAACTCTAAAAATAACTGCTGCTTACATGAATCTGACAGGGTAATTCATTTAAAAAAAGAAAAAATGAAGGAAAAAGGATTCGTTTTAATGTAATTGACTATTTTTGGCAGAGTCTTGAAATAGAAATGCACTTGTAGCTCTCACAAAAACAGGCAGGAACAGAATGTGAAATCCAAAAACAAGCCTTCAGTTACATGCCACTGTGTAGAAAAATAAGTCCTTACCATCTATTCTTAGCAGCCTTTCTGCAGACATAACTGCCCTAACTTCCCTGTTCCTGCATTCCCTTCAGAAAAAATGCAATGGACTGAAGTGGAAAGTGAACACAAGAACAAGTCAGACAGCCCATGTTCCCACTTGGCAAAAGAATCCAAAGCCACCAGAAAAATGGCACATTTTGAGCAGCTTTTGATTGAGACATTCAATACTGGGAGACCAAGTGAACCTGCCTTTAATCCTTAGCAAAGGATCAGGGTCAACTAAACCTTAATTCAATCACTGTAACTATATTCCAGTGGCACACTGTGATTGGAGCTAAATGCAAAGATTCAATGCACAAAGCTGGGTACAAATTTGTGTGCCATGAATACTGCAGGGCACTACATGAGGAGGCCTGTGCAGGGCCAGTACAGCTTCCTGGACTTTCTCTTGGCAGGCCAGTTTGGTTGTCTTTATTCCTAATGTAAATCTTCACCCCTATTTAGATAACTAAAATATGTCCTCTTTTAATAAGGTGCTAAAAACAACAGCCTCTGGAGTCCTGGGGACTTGTAGTTGATCAGTCTTTCTGAAAAGCCAAATAACTGATTTAAATGTACAGAAGGGGATTTTAATTAATTTTTAAGACATGAAGTATTCCTTGCATCAAAGCTTTTATCAGACAGCAACAGAGAGGACTATTCCACAAGGCCAGAGCAAACCAGCTAAGGCTTATGCAAGACTGGAGTGCTGAAGTACAGATTAAATAAACAATGATAAAAAATAAAAATCAAAAGCAATATCTTCTTGATCAATGTCAAGACCTTTGCAGGCACAAACCACATTTATTTATTACAGTGTCAGAATTAATTCAGCCTAGGGAGGTGGGCAAACATTAAAGACATTTGTCTTACTCTTTCATCAACTCGTGCAGGAAAGTCAATTCACAGCATTTATTTCCATAAAATATTCCATTAATAACTAGTTATCTGACAGCAAATTCCAATAACAGTCACAGGAAAAAGGAAAGGAGACTGCTGACCACACAATCATGCAGTAAAAGCAGCTGCTTTAAGAAAAAAATTTACAATCCTGACATTTCAGACCAGTGGGATATAGTGAATATCCTGATATTTCAATTAAAATACTTACCTTGATGATTAATTCTTTGGTGGAAATTTTCAGATGAGAGTGGGTACTTGTAACAAACATTTTCATCAGTAAATAGAAGACTGATTTTTCACCAGATAGCTTCTCTTTTTCAGATATGTCCTACAAGAAAAATATATTAGAATTCCTCTGCTACAGCAACACTGTACAGGACTATGTTACACTGAGACAGATATGTAAGGTAAGTATGTTATTTTATAGACCTGCCCAGAAGTCCCAAGGCCAGAAACAAGTGGGATCATTTACACTACTTTGCATTCAATGAGCCAGGATCATTGTACTCATTTGTAAAATGTTTTCCTGGAAAGCAGAAGAAAACAGAAGTAACAGAAACCCCAACTACTCCAAGGACCAGAAACAAAGCCACCTCCCTCATCAATCATACTTTATTCCTTAATCATTCCATGTCTATCCCTGTTACCTCCTCAAAGCCAGGTCCACTCCTTTGTCCTGACATGACAAGCAAACTTTTGACAGAGTTCTTAATTCACAAGCCTGCTGTAAAAAAGAGCTGGGGTCCTGATAGTTTCCACTAATCATGGAGAGTATTAAAAAATACTGGAATCCTTCTTGGGAAGGGGTGGGATGGCTCCCATCAGTGGCTCATTTCCCTGGTCTGCAGCTCAGGCTTTCCAGACAAGTGGAAATCAGCACATTCTCACCTGTGAGGGAACATCTCCAAAGACACAAAAGAGCTACAGCAACTTTCTCCTGTGTTCATTCAGAGAGGCAAAAAATGTTTTCCTTGTAGAAAATCTTTCATCAGAAGGGATTTTTCACTACTGCTAAGACTGTAATTCCTGTTGTTTTACAAAGGGGTCACCTCCTAAAATGACTGGACTAATTTAAAACTAGGCAATGCCAGATGAAAAGATTTGAAGACAACAGACCAAGCAAACATAACTTTTCATCAGCCTCTTACCTGTAATCTGAACCAGGCAAATTTGTTTGCAGGAAGTTCCAAAGCCACTTTCAGGATATGGTGCTGCAGAAGACGAGGGACCTCCTCCCGCAGGCCCTTTTCAGTGACTATACCTGAGGTGTGAAAGCAAGAAACCAACTTCACTTTGGTCCATCTTTCTGAGATTTCAGAACACTCATGTTTCAGGGTTTAAAACACAACTGTGAGACAAGCCGGCAATTCACAGATCTTCACATCATGGGATGCCCAGACACACTGCAACTAAGGCTGGCCAACCCAAGGTGGGAATCCAGCCCTCAGAGGGAGATTCCAACACCTATTCCCAGCAGAAAACATTGGTCATAAAATCTCTTTTATCAGTCTCAGCAACCTTGAAAAGCTGTGACCATCCTTGTGACCTACTGTACAGGCAGTACAAAGGATGGATAAACTGGAGAGCAAAATACAGAATTTAAGTCAACAGGAAATCCTAATGCTGGTACCATGACAATATTTGCTCCAGACAATGGAACTTCACACTCATGGCTATCCCTGCATCACTGTTATCACCAGCTCATGAATAACCTCACTCATTCTTGTCACAGGTCAGGGAGCTCTTGCAGTACTATCAGAACCTGAGCTGCCCACATCTGACCTGACATCAGCTGTACAAAGCACTGGTGCCTGAGCCTCTCAAAGCCTGAGTAGGATCTTTGTGGCCCAGATTCGAGAAACAACAATACATTTTAAAAAGTCGCCACCAAGGCAATCCAACAGTAAGTAAGACCAAACAATAAACACTTAATAAATAATAAAAACGAAACGGGAAGCTAAAATGGGCTACTTTCAGAAAACAGTTCTTTATCTCCACAGAAAAGCAAACACTCCCTTCTGCTGTGGACTTTGTAAACAGAGAAAACACTGGAGGAAATACAAATACCCATCACATACCTTTTAGCAGCTTGCTAAAATCAAAGTTGCTCTGTGCTACCAAGTGAGGCACAACCTTCTGATAAAGACATATGACCTGAAGCAGTGCAGCTTTCAGAAGCAGTGTTTCAGCATCATCTGAAACTAAACAAAATGTTTCCATAATTAGTTTCTTCTTCTTCCACAATTATTTTTCAGGCATATCAGTCTCCCTGCGAGTTTTATTTTGTGTCTGCAAAACAGCTACTAGCATGGAAAGGTCAAGGGCAGGAGGGCTGAGCTCTACAAGAGGAACAGCAGAGCCCTGCATCTAAGAAGGAACAGACCCATTCAACAGTGCAAGTGGAGAGCAGGCTGCCAGGGAAGAATCCAAAGACCCTGGTGTCCTGCTGTAAGGGACCACCTCCTTCCCCTCCTCTCAGCACTGGGGAGGCCAAACCAGGAGTGCTGTGCTCAGGTCTAGACTCCCCAGAACGGAGACACTGGAGGGAGTCAGGCAAAGGCTCACAAAAATGGTGAAGGGACTGGAATATCTCTCCTGTGAGAAATGGCTGAGAGAGCTGGGACTGTTCAGACTGAAGAGAAGGCTCACGGGCATCTCATCAATGTGTATGGGCACCTGAAGTGAGGCTGCAAAGATGATGGGGCCAGGCTCCTCCCAGAAGCACCCGGTGGCAGGAGCAAAGACACTGGGCACAAAATGAAACACAGGAACACTCTGAGCATCAGGAAACACTTTTTGACTATGAAGGTGATTGAGCACCCAGACAAGTTGCCTAAAGAGGTCCTAGAGTCTCCATCTTTGGAGATGTTTGAAAGCTGTGTGAACATGGACCGGCGTAACCAGGTTTAGGCAGAGATATCAGGGAAGATGATTTACAGAGATGCCTTCCAACTTCAAACATTCTGTGATCCTGGGACAGGAAAGTCAAACTGCTTAACCTTCTAGTAGCAGTGGCAGCCTATATGTTCAACTGTGTTTTCAGGCAACTCTAATGCCCTGAAGAACTGAACAAAGAAAAGGCGAGTAGTAAATACACAGGTGAGATCTGGATTCTGCTAAAGTGAAGGGTGGGATGAGGGTTTCACCCATTCCCACAGGGATAAGAAGCTGTAACTCCACCTGCTTTGCCTACCATGCTGCTCAGCAACTTCCGTCTCGGTCATTGCCTTCACAGTGGAGACATCACCTTCCTCTTTCTCTGCTGGGCTGTCGTTGTGTTCTCTCTCTTGCTTCAGAAAGGACTGCCAGACAGCCACTATAATATTCATGTCCGGTAAAACCTAAAAGCAAAAAGGGTAAATTGCAACAGCTCTCCTTTGTAAGACAAAGGTCCTGTGACAAATACATCCCCAAACACCCAACAGGAAGATTTGCTGCTCTTCACAAAGGTTGGAATTGACCTTGTGTCCAATCAGGGAATGACCTGAGATCAAGCACTGTATTTCCACTTCTCCAAAATGTAAGTACTGGAAAGAACATTTTACTGAAAAGGTTTCCTGTGAAAAATTTGTTTGGTTCTTCTTCCTCATGGTATATTTTGAACTCAAGTGCTCCCTTGTTTAGTAACTTCTGAGTAACCTCTGCTGGCTACATTGACCTGAACCAGGAAGAGAACTTGCTTCCTGGCCTTGAAAGTCATTTGCAGCACAACAGCCACTAATGTTACAAATAGTCTCACCACAGAATTTTATTTGCATTCCCATTAGACAACAGATATGTCAGGAAACATAAGCTCCTACCTCACCATTTCACCCACAGCCTCCCCCAGGACACCATCTCCTGTCTCCTAGGCTGCAACTACTTGAGGAGAAAGCACAGAGGAAAGCAGTTGTCTGCTGCCTGCCTCCTGTCAGCCCCCAGTTGCCTCTTTCTCTCTACCTTGCTGACAGCTTCCCTGTAGAGCTGCACAAACTCCTGCATTGTTGACAGCGTGTAGATTTGTGACCTTTGCCAGGTTTCTTCAGACAAACAGTGCTCAATGTTCCTCAGGGCTCTTCTCAGCACCATGGATACCAGTGACAGGATGCTGTGCTTCACCACTGTGCTGGGCAACTAAAAGAAGGAAGTCAATTAATGACAATTCAGCAATTCCTGTTATGCTTTGCACAGAACCTGCACTTTGAATGTGTTAAAATTGGTCAATGAATTAATTATTTTCTAGATCTTGGCTGGCAGTAAAGAATCCATAGGTTTTCAGATTCCCAGCCTAAACCACTAGTGGACAGCAGCAGAACTGGCGCTTGTGAAAGGCACCTGTAATCAATATCAGTGGTTTTAATTCATTTTCCAGTGCTTCCCCAAGCCAGATTTATGCTGAGGCAGACAATACAAAACACAGGTAATTAACCACCTTAAGAAATTTCTTGAATGATCACACAGCAAAATCAAACAGTACTAACTGGGACAGAAAAGTCACTGAAATACTATAGACTGCTCTTACATTTAACCCCTGGGTGAACATTATTTTATTGCACACTGCAGGGACTGTTGTTACCATCACCATCGAAAGTAATCTGGGGAGAGGAATAAATTCTGAAGTCTTAAAAGACTTGGAGATCTCTGGTTGAGCCTCATAGATCTGAAAGAAAAGAAAAACAAGAAATAAAACTTATGCCCCATTAATACGTTCCCAGAGATTACAGCTTCTTCTGGGGAACATTATACAGAAGGATTTTGACATGTTGGAAGTAACAGCAACATTAAATGTCAATTTTTATGCAAAAATGCTACAGAGCATCCTCCAGAATCCTACTCAACTAAATGGACCCTCCGTATGCAACCAGCATCCCTGCTAAGGGCCATCCTTTTTCAAGAGATTCCAAATCCTACTTGCTCATTTTAAGCTAAACAAAGAGGCAGTGGAACACTCAGAAAGGACAAAACATTCTTCTAGCTGAGCTTTGATGTTGCTGCCTCAAAAAATATGTCACTGACGTGATGTTTTCCACTGTTTCCTACACCAAAATTCCTTCTTTTGCAGTTTAGTTTAAATGTTTATAGAGCTTCCTGCTCTGAGCATGGTTTTTTACCATCATCCATACTCTTACCTTCTTGAGTAACTTCACGTTGTCCATCCAAGCAGACATCGCTCTAGGGACGAAGGAATAGTGGGTCTCCTTGAAGTATCTATTCAATAAATCTGGGCATACTTTGAAAATATTCACCATGAGATCAGCAACCATTTCATCTTCTGTTGCAGTTTTTAAACCAAGCAGGAAGTGCAGAAGTACCAGATTTCCTCCCCTGTTGAAGACAAAAAAAAAAAAATTGAATAAGAAATCTTTTTTTGATACTTTGTATGGGATGTGAACTCTGCAGCTTCTCTAACTGTTAATTGAAGGCAAGATCTCTCACCCTCCTGGCATAATTTCTGAGTTTACACTCAGAGAAGTAAGAAATTAATTTACCTCCACATTTTCGGCATGACAAACAGTGAATTAACACCACATATTTCGGGCAAACACAATAACTAGTGAGGCCTCTTTTGCTTCCAGCAAAAATAACATGTACACTCCCAGCTGCCCAGTGACTTACTTGCCAGAAGTTCCAAGACTTGGATCATAGAACGTTATGCCATGTTTCAGAGAGCAGCAGAGGTCCATTAAGAAACTATGCACAAGCTCTCGAACCATTGCTTTTCCCACTTCCTCAGAACCTTGAGCCACCTATAAAAACCAAAAAGGAGTAAAAAAGGCATGTGAGATTTGACATCACAGGTATCAACTTCACTCTACATTTTGTATGGCTCCTCTTAGAGAAATATTAAAAGGAAGTTTGGCTTCTGTTCAGATTAAGAAGACAAGCTTCAGGACTTGAAGGTCCCTTCCAACCCAAACCATTCTGTGATTCTATGATTCCATTAACCTTCTAAATCTGGAACAACTCAAGATGCCTATGGATGAGAAGACTCTTGACAAGTGTGGCTGGGAAATCATGAATCATATGACTTACAGGGACTGACAGGAATGGTAACAACTTAATCTTATTCAGAACGGAAATGCATGCTTCTGAATGGGGCTGGAGATTTGCACAGCTCCAAGGCAGACACCTACTAGAAACAGATCTCCTCCAAAGGGTGTTTACAGTATATCAGGATGGGAGTGCCAGGGTCATAAGCATCTAGTAGAGGAATACAAGAGGGCAGACACAAAAGTAAAAAAATCTGTAGCCAAAACCCAGTGAGGAGCAGCGGAAATTTGGGGGTTCTTTTTAAATAGGCTCAGTAGATTCTGCTTTCTGCGCTCATCAAGCTCAGAGCAATTTGGAGCTGTTCCAAAAGCTGTAGGCTGCAAGACGAGGGGAAAAAAAAGGCAGCAGAAGGACTAAGAGTAACAAAGAAATAATGACCAGACCTTTAAATCCTCAGGGCTGACATCAGTAATCCCATTCCAAGAGTACAGTGAAGCGATGTGAAGCAACACTTCTGCAGTGAAAAAACGCACCTTCTGCGTTTTACTGATACTTTTATTATGAACCACCTAAAAATGAGAAAAGAGCATACTCTTCTATTTATTCCAAGCTATGACAAAATCATGGCAAAACAGCAACACACTTCATTCTTCTAGTAGACACAGAGCTGGCTCTCCTCACCAGGGCAGAAGAAAGGCTCTGTCCTGTCAACACTTCTCTCACATGCTCCTGCTCCACCTTGACCCTACCCCAACCTCTGCAAACTCGGCACATGCTGGACAGGGCAGATGTCCACGTTCAACTGAAGAGCACAGATCATGTTTAGAGCATCACAGCCAGACTACAATCATGGGAACCTGGGCATAGACATGGTAAAGCCTACGACAGATAAAGTTTGAATGAAAGGGAATACACAGCTGAAAAAGTTTCTCAAAAGTTCTACTGTGTTTTACTGCTGGCATTGCTTCAATTCTGATTTTTCTTGCTAAGCTGAGTCATGCAGTATGCTGGGGTCCACCAATAATGTAACAGCCCATGATAAATTATTCCCATACTGGAAAAGCTTCATTTGAAAAACAAACTTTCAAGGAGGTTTATTTTACATTTAAATGGTAGCTTTTTTTATTCCTCTTTTTCATGTTATTGCAACAGCAAAATGAAAGAACGTTTTTGGCTTTAATTGATTAGTTGAGAAAAGCCCAAGTCTGAGGCAGGCTTTCATGACTACACTCTAAATTTGAAACTATCTTTTCTTCATTCTCTCAACTGTTTATCCAACAGCTTATGCAACATTGCTACAGTAGTTCAGAACAGATATTAAAAAAACCACAGATACTGGAGCTAAAAACATTTTTAAAGAAATAAAATACATCTCAAGTGCAACTGCTCTACAAGCAACAAGTGCATCCCAGGGAATAGGCAGGACCATGCCCAGAAGGTGAAAGCACAGGAAAGGCATCTACCACTAAATCAACTTTCATACCTTTCAGCAATTCCTGCTTCTCTGTTTTCAATCCTGAGACAGTAATATAGCCAAGCTACCAACCTCCAACACACATTATCAGTCAAAGACACTGCAGCAGCACACTGCCAGCAGCCCTAAGAACTGAACACTCCAAGAAATCACTGCAGAACTGTTTCCAGCAGTGAGGAAAATAGAAAATATGAGACAACACAGTTTCAAGGGTGCATCATACCTTAGTTGTCAGCGTGGAAAGTAAAAGATTGACAGTAGAAACTCTGTCTTCCTTTATTTCAGAGCGAAGAATATCTGGAATGAAATCTAAGAGGACATTTCAAATGTTAAGTCAAAATTATTAACACTGCTACAGCATCTGTCAACTTTTAAACACATTTTGGGCCCTGAAATGCCATACTTAAATTCATACTCTTCCCATTGAAGAACTTGTAATTGTTTCACCGAGTGATTCTCAAATGTTTGGAGATTCCATCTCCAACCACACGTATCATCTTTTGGCTCACCTGTGCACCCCAAAGTTAGACAACTTCAGTTTATAGAGAACTCAGGGCTCTTACAGGGGAATGAAAGCCAGCTGTACTGACTGGGCCGAGGTGTGCAATCTCCAGCCTGAAAGAACTGAACAGCTGCCAGCACCTGAAGAAAATCAGCAGCCCTGGAGTAGCAGGAGCAAGAGAGGTAAATAACTGCAGCCAGTTCTCAGTCGCCTGCCATAGGAGAAATGACCTGCTGCCAGCTAATGGCTTAAGGACCTTTTTTCAAGCAGTATTTCTACATCCCTCCTGAATTCTCTCATAACTTTACCAAAAGTCACAATTCACAAAGCAGAAAGGCAACTGAAGTACACATTTTTCAAATGAAAATTAATGCAATATATCCCCTGTTACTGTCTTATGAGCAAGGCTGGAAGCGATGAATTTTTTTTATGTTTATTGCCTCTATGACCTCAAAGTTTTATATTAGATTTACTTTTTTTAAATCTGTGTCAAAGACTTTCTATTTTTGCAATGTTTGAGTGGTTAATGTATTGTTCTCAAGCAGAAGAGGACTATTTAATACATTACCAAAGAAGTTTAAAGCTTTTTAGGTAATACGATGAAAAAATATATTTTTTGCTTCTTACTAGTGCTCTCTACCTGGTTCGCATTTTTAATTAGGGCATGTAAATGACTGTGCTTAAAAAACAAAAACCCAACAAGCAATTATGAAGTACCTTTTAATTCCAGCACCTGTGCCAAGATTGCATTGTCACCAGCAATGAGAAAGGAGAGAGCAAACTGAATATAGGCCATGCGGACATCTGTTCTCCCCTGGAAACATAAACATGTAAATATAAAATAAAAAAATGTTGTTAGCACACAGGTTGTACCCAACTGCAGAATCAATACTGCAACTGCTGATCATCTGTGGAAGTGCCACAAATGGGTAAATGAAACAACTTCTATAAACCTTTTGCATGCAGCCACAGACATACATTTATGTACAATTCATCCACAGTGTACTCAGCTAAAAAACTTCTTGCATTAAACCGATCACTTTTACATAAAAAGGAAAATGTGCTAGTTCATGTGCTTTTCAATTCTCAAGATATGAGACCAGGCCACAGATTTAAAGGAAAAGGAAACATTAACAGCAGTTTCATGCCAAACCCTGCATCACTGAACTTCCTCACCTGTGCACTGCTTGGTCAGTTGACAAAAATGCCCATAAAAAGGGGCAAATATAAAGCTACCAACTCAAGTACAGCAGAAGCAGCCAAACCTTGACCTGCAACAGCACCATAGGATATGAACAACGAATGGTTTGAGTTGGAAAGGATCTTAAGGATCACCTCATTCCACCTCCTGCCATAGGCAGAGACAGCTTCCACTATCCCAGCTTGCTCCAAGCCCTGCCCAGCCTGACCTTGGACACTTCCAGGGACAGGGCAGTGACAGCTTCTCTGGGCACCTTGTGCTGGACAGTGTCTCATCACCCTCACGATCAAGAATCTCCTCCCAATATCTTATGTAAATACACCCTGTTTCAAATAAAAAGTCACCCCTCATCCTATCACTACACTCCCTGACAGAGTCCCGCCATGATTTACAATTTTTTTTAAACCTGCTGTGCAAAATTATCTGCATGTAAACAAGATTCTGAGTAGGCAAAAGAAGGCAGCAGGGACGCATGAAAAGGCTGAAAGAAGAAATAAGGAGAAACAAGATTTTGCTGGAAGTTTTGGGCGTGGTGTTTTTGTGTTAAAAACTCACCTCTGATAGCCAGCTGTGACATAATTTCATTGAAAGCTGTACAAGATTAAGACCTTTTGGATGCTTGTTTCCTTGTACCTTACTTGACTACTTAAGCAGCTTGTGGTCAAAAGACTACACCCAAGCATTTAAAATTAAGGGTGGAGGTACTCCTGCAGACAATTCCTGCAGTGAGGTCAAAAATCATGGAATCTGATAAGTCTGGAACTATAAAACGTTGTTCCAGGGAAAAAGGGACGTGTTTGGGTTTTTGCCATCCACTTGATCGCTTAATAAAGAAAACGTCTGAATTTTCACCTCGGATGGCACAAACCTAACACAAACTTACACAATCACTCTGCAAGTAATCTTTAAAATCCAGAAACAATATGTCAACATTGCAAAAAATACTGGATTTATTTTACACTTGCATTTGCAATGACACATAAATATTCTTGTTCTAGTTTGGGTCAATTCTGACTATTTTTAGCAAACAGAGAAGGAAAAGAGATAGTTTCTTCTGGAAAAAAAGGAGTGACTTCTTCTCCTCACTCACATATTCTTCTTAAGGATTTCCAACTAGAGATTATTTAGAACTCTCGTTTATGTTTTCAAACACAATTACCCTGTATTAGTACTGAGCAATATCCCTTCTCCAACTTCTGAAATCTATTTCAGTGGGACCAAACTGCAAAAAGACTGATTAGTTTTCAGGAGTTTACTATCACTTTCACTGTTTTAGAAGGGCAGTTCACAGAAACTGTACATTTATATTTCTCCGTAGCTTGTTGGCAACACATAAGGCATTTTCATGTGTCCAGTTAGGCACAATCAAGGACTTCAGCCTGACACAGGACAGGAAGGGAGAGTTAAGTTCTTGCAGGTGAAAATACAGCAAACATTGGCAACAGCTTTGTTCTAAATAGTTAGCTAGTGACGCTGGTGGAGCCATGGCATAGCATTCCATTGCATGCAGCACCTTAATTTACCTTCTTACATCTTTTTTTCAACAGTCCACGCAGGTATTTGTTATTGAAATCAAAATGACTATATACATCCCTTGCTGAATCCGGGCCCTGAGCCACCATTGCTGACAGCAGTGTAAGACACCCTTGGCTCACCCTAAAAAAACAAAGCAAAGGTAAAACCTGCAGGTTATTTCCAGGATGATGGTTATACAAATCACCAAACCAACAGATTAAAACTTAAAGAGAAAATAGAAGGGAAGTTAAATAATCAAAGTAATTATTTTAGGCAGTAATAACAGCAGCTGGGAAAGAGAGGTGAGGGAAGAAGGGAGAAGGAAATGCCTTCTTCTATTCTTCCCCAAAATTAAGCCACAGGTGAGGCTGGATATTCCCTTTATAAAGTAGTTTAAAAGAGAGAAAGTACCAAAATTAACAACTCTAAGATGACCTGTTCATGGCAGTGGGGCTGGACTAGACAAGCCTCAATTATTCTATAATTCTATGAACTCCTAAATTCATAGAGGCCTGCCATTTATTTCAATGGGAATACATCAGGACACTGCAGACCTCCATCATCTGAACAGCCACTACCATGAATAGATTTGTAATCTGTCCATCATGCTCCTGTCATGGACAATCTGTAAAAAGCCACGTGGTTCAAGCAGAGATCCCATCTAGACATGCAGTAAAGAAAATCCCTCTGCACATCAAAGAGGTTGCACAGAAAATGCAGAGCATCTCCCACCAGAAATCTGCAGCCTCCTCTGTGCAGGTTCTAGAAGGATTTCTCCACAACCTGCATCTTTAAACACTTCATCAGAAGAGCACATCTTGCACAGCCTCAAAATTTGTTTCCAGTATACATATTTGAGATTCTCTGTCCAGTTAAAATGCCTGCTGCAATAAGATCAACTGCACAGTTCAGGAAGCACAGCTGTGTCTATGAATTGGGAAAGCAAAGAAAAGATTTTCCAGTTCTGCTCAAAGACTGAAAGATGAGTCATTTGCCTTGGACAAGTCAATTTTAGTCTGTTTTTTTTCTCTTCTTTCTTCTTCCTCCCAGGTTTGTACTGAAATGTCTCTGGCATTTGCAACTTCTTTCCCCTATCCACATAAGCATGAGAAATTATTTGGTTTGGACTAGATAACACAGTTACTGAACAACCTAAAACAACCTCAGATTTAAGAGACTGAAAAAACTACAGAAGAAAAGCCAGTCTGAAAGAGAAAAATCCATTATAAACATGGAAACCTGACTCCAAAAAATACAGGGAAGCAAAGCACTCGAGAACAGCTCTTTTTGCTATCACAAGAAGACTGCTCAGCCCTGTTCCACACAGTACATTTCACCCCACAAATCAAGCAGCATTAAAGTAAGAGGACTCAAGGTACCACCCACGTTAGCTCTCACTAGGGCAGGCCCAACTGATGAAAACTACACTTTTAGGAAAGTATCCTACAAAACTGGATTGTATAATGTATGAGAGCTTCGCAAAGACTTCCACAGGCAATTATTTTATGACAAGTGGAAAAGGACTATTAAATAAAGGTGGATTATTAGCAATAACTCAAGATGAATTTTGCAATGTCTAGTACAGTCCCTCCAGATCAATTGAAAGAGATTCTCCACCAGAGCACCAAGAAGACTTACCTGTGATTTTCAGAATACAAAGCAGCATAGACCAGTCTCATATAGGAATGAATCAACTTTTTGACAATGTTCATTCCCACAACAGAAAAATGTGAGAGGTCACTGGCCGTCCTCAGCAAAATGGCTTCTAGAGCTTGAAAGACTAACAGTATCTGCAGGGTAAAAAAGTATGTTAATATTTGACAATATCAGGTAAGACTTGAAATTATTAGCTGAGCAAACACTAACAATCACCATTAATAAAGAGTAACCCCACTTCAAAAGGAAAGCTTCCACACATAAAAGTGACATTAACTTCTAGATTCTCTCCCAAATTAATGCTTCCTCTCTGAAAAGATCACTTTGGAAAGCATGTAGTTTCAAGGAATCAGTGCTTCAAGAGATGATTGCTCCTAAGTGGATGATGAAAAACAAAATGGGCTGGAGAAAAACACTGGGGCTGTTTCGGTCTTGCAATTAATTCCCTGCAGAAGAATCCAGAAACCATACAGCACTGGGCTGTGCCCATTACAAACACCAGCCCCTGTTAGCAATGGGATATTGAGAAAAGGCTGTCACTGAACACGACACAGATAAAAATGATACTGGAAGGCAAAGAACAGCAAGTGATAGTCAAAAGGCCACACAATACAGTGCTATGTTGTAAGCAGTTAGCAATGCTGCACCAGCATTCACAGTGAAAAATTAACCAACTCTTTGTTCATTCGTCATATTTTGATGAGGATAAATTGGGTCCAGCTAAAATAAGAAAAATGAGGTCAACTTTACCAGCGGCTTCCTAGAAATATCGATGTATCACGGAGATACCTAAAACATTTACTTTCACTAGATTACTTTTGTTTTGCTTTCTTAACTGCTTCTATTGATCCCCTTATTTCCTAAAAGGTCTTTTGATAACATTTAAAGAACCTTAACAGCTTGATTTGGACAGGACTGTATGTCATTAAACCCAGGAATATCTATGAACTGAAAAGAGCATCTCCCACTCCGCAGGCGCTTCTGCCACTGCTACTTCCAGAAAAAAAACCAAACCAAAACCATATTCAAATATCAGAGTTACCTACACCACAAAGCATTCATTCACAGAACCACATAATATCTTGAGCTGGACCCACAAGGATCATCCAGTCCTACTCCTGGTCCTGCACAGACACCCCAACAAATCCCACGTCTGACAGCGCTGTCCAAGCCCTCCTGGAGTTCTGGCAGCCTTGCCCGCTGTGACCATTTTCTGGCAACCTTTTGTTGCTCCTTCTCCAGGGTGGGATTGTTTGGAATTGTAGCTGCCAGTCTCTGAAATACACCCCCCACGTCTAACTTACTTCATTTTCAGGCTTCCTTTCTCCATCGAGAAGCTTGAATATCTCAGCACACTCCATGGAAATCTTCACGTATCCCTCCACGACGTCGTACACTTGGGGGGCCGGCAGCGTCTTGGCCACGGACACGAAGGTCTCCAGCCCTGCAAAGCCACAGCTTTGTCACCCGGGGCACCAGCGCCGGGCCGTGCCCGTGTGAGCCACCAGCACCAGCATCGGGGCCACCCACCCCCGCCTCAGCCCGGGAGAGCCGCCTCAGCCC
>VWZU01009127.1:60360-97742 GCA_013397095.1 Sterrhoptilus dennistouni | reverse complement strand
CCGGAGCGCCGAGCGGAGCCGCGCACTCTCCGGAGCGCTCCCTGTGCCGTCACCCCTCTGCGGGGCCGTGTCCCGGGCCTGCGCCCCGCGGAGCGCGGGTCCCATGTGCCCTGAAGAAGGTGGGGAGTAGGAGAGGGTTAAGGGCTTCCAGGAGGGCCAGGTGGGAAGGGACACGAGGAGCTGAGCTGTCGCTGCGCGGTGGGAACGCTGGGCGTGGATCGGCCAGGGCCTGACCAAAAGTGCGTGGAAGTCCCTGGAAAGGTTCCCACTTTCTCCTGGAGACTTGGAGTCGGGCCCTGAGGGAGCGAACAAGTGCTGCACTTCTCTCTGCTGGGAGGGAAACCTCGTAGCACCGGGATGAGGGGAGTCCCTGCCCGGGCTGCAGAGGAACCAGCTGTCGCCCAGAAATCACAGACGTGATCCCTGGGAAGGTGCTGCATCACTGCAAAGTGAAGTGACTGCAGGAACTGGGAAAATATCCTTGTTTCCATCAAGATTAGGAAGCAATCTCCATTGTTTGTGAAAACTGTAATCTTGTACCTTTTCTAGTGCTCCAGGACATCCCACTGCTGTTAGAAAGTTATTTAGAAGAGCTGTTTCTATGTGTCACAGCAAGCACAGCATATTCCTGGCAGCTGGAAGCTTAAGGAACTGCCTCTAGGGCAGAAAGCAAACCTTACCCGTATTGAACACAGCAGAACTTCCCAAAAGCCAGTCAAGTGCACTGGAACAAAGTTAATATATAATTAATAGCCAAAATATGTTGTTATGCATTTTAATGTTGTTCGTGTTGATACAGTTCAAAATGCTGCTAATGGTTCTGGAGAAACTATTTCCTATTTCAGTAACAGAAAAACACAGTTTGGAATTTTTAAAATTGTGTCCGACTCCAGAAGCCTGAAAATTTCTAAGCAAGTAGCCACAAAATATAAAGACCAGAATTATGTGCTTGGATAAGCTACATTTCTCATATTAAATTCCTTTCACATGTAAAAAGCTTTTAAATGCTTGCTGTCTCATTCTTTGGTTTTTTTGCTTAACTGCTGGTTTGGGATGTTAGTTTTGGAATCACATGGTGGTTCTCCACAATAACATAAAACAAATGTTCAAATTGTCCCTTTCAACTAGCCACTGAGTTAAAAATTATCCCTTTATGTAGGAAAGTTCCTCTCACAAAAGTCTGCTCATTTTTCAAATGATGGTATTTAGATAAGGTTATCCAAGATTAATTTCAGAAGTAGAGCTGTCTTCAGTATTCATTGTGCACTGAGCTTTCCAAATAGGTAGAATGACCAAAGAAAAAAGTTATCTCACCCCAGAGATCAGTATTTAACATGACGTGCAGAGGTTTTAGTAAATAGGATGTAGAAAAGGACAGCAGATTCCAGAATTCCTACCAGACTGGGAAGTTCCCAGGCCTGAACAAATTCTGCTCACATTTTACTTTTAACTTGGAGATCTAATCCAGAATGACAGGAAACACTAAAATGTTACTCTAACCTTTAAAAAAATGCATCCAGAGCACAGGGAGGAGTTTTTAGCTGCTTCAAAAACGTGCTTTGGACCAGGAGTTGCCTGAGGTGAGACGGCACCCTGCAGTGCCATCCTCAGGCTGTTTAACACTGTTAAAGAATTACAAGCTCTGTAACAGCAACTCAATTTTCCTAAACTCTGCTGAATATACATGGCCACAAACCTGGCCTGTTTAAAGTGCCTTACAGCTGCCAAATGCAGTGATGCCTCTACCCCAACAGCCCAAACTCTTTTCCTCTCTCCTCTTCTCCCCACCATTCTGACAGCTTTCCAGAGTTCCTTCCTGGACTGCAGCCAGGTTCCAACACCTGCCCGTATAATCTCTGTTGTTCCCTTAATGCAAGTGTTAAATTGTGCCAGCAGTTCCACCCTGCCCAGAGCCCATTTGTTCATCACTAGACCCCAGTGTTTGCTTGTAAGAACCCAAAGATGCTCTCTCATGGGATCTGTTTGATGTTCTGCAAAAGGGAGCAGGGAGGAGCGTATAGTGAAGAGTTATTATTACTGTTTATAAGTTTGACTTGTATTTGTGGTCTATATCCTTTCTACTACCTAGAGCTGCAGGTTCTTGCTCTCATCTGTCTAGCTTTTAACTATGAGAAAAAAAAAATCTTGGTGTATTTGGTTTGTTTTTTTTGTTTTAAGAGGGACATTTCTTCACTCTGCCGTAACCTTTTGTGGATTGGTATTTTCTAGAGAAGAAAAATGTTCTGAAGTAAGACACCAACAGCAGTTCAAAATTCAACTCTATGAGAACAACTCAATAGTTTCTCTTATTGGAAGTAATGTTGGTGCAATGAAATCCGCATAATCTATGTTTCTCTAGCAGCTTGAAGCAACAAACAAGAAATTTAAAGGTTGGACTTTATGATCTTGCAGGTCTTTTTCAACCTTAATGAATCTATATTTATTATGAAAGTGGAGGTGTGCTCTAAGGTCTGCAGTCTGCAGTCCTCTGTGTGATTAATTTTTCAAAGTGGAATCAAACTAGTCATGCCCAAATTTAAACTGAAACCTGAAGATTTGGAAAAAGAGATTTAATCCACAGTCCTTTCCTTAGACCTTGATGAATATGATTCTACAGCTACAGAATTTTCTTCCCCTCATGCTTGTTCTTCAAAACACACCTCTCAACTAAAATATTTCTTTATTAGTGGTCACTAGTAACTTTCAAATTTTGGATCAGGTCCCATTCCAGGGGGCTGCTGTGAATTTTGCTGGTTCTCCAGTCTCTGGGCTCCCAGGACACTGTCAGAAGAGCCATTTTTCAGGACATCAGGGCCTCATGACAGCCATTTCCTCACAACTCCTCTATGTTCAAGGACTGGTTCCCAAAACAGGCAAAACAAGGAGCTGACAAAACCAGACAACTTCCTTCTAATATTTCACACTGTAGGTGTCCTGGTGCTATAGAAAGCCCAGCTGCTGAGGGAGAGCTGGCCTGGCTGGTAGCATTTTGTGGGTACCTTCCCAACAGCAAGGATCATTGCTCCTCATCTCCTCTCATCCCCTTGCTCTCCATGCTGGCAGTGAGAAAAGGCATCAGCTTTCCATCCTCTCCCTACTCCTTCTCCCATCTTTTCCCTGACTTGAGAATTTTCTGTGCCTTGATTTCCCACAGCTGACAAAGTGAACTGACCCCTTGTCCATCTGGGAACAAACTCCTTTTCTCTGGCAACACTGAGAACACCCATTCACCCCTTTTTTGTGCTCCTTCCTTCATGTTCTCCTTGCTGCTCTGAGCTCAGGCATGACCTGGCCTCCTTGGCTCACTCACCAGTCAGTCTCCCTTTCTTTACCTGAGTCCCAGCCAGGTTTTCTGGGCAGCTTTTAAGAAATGTGGCTGTAACTGAAGATCAAAAATGAAGTAATTGTGATTGCATAACTGGAGTGAGGAATGACTTTCTGGATGTGAAAACAGAAAGCAGCCGCTGCTTAGGGGTAGAGCCTTTTAATCTCTGTCCATTTTTGTCAAGTTTTCTGTCTTTTCTTCCAAAACAGTTCAGAAAGAACTGAGCATCACTTTAACTCCGCAGACTTGGTCTCCTGACCCAACCACAGAAAGAAGTGGACCTAATGAAAAAGCAAACCAGCTCACCCAAGAAATATAATCTGCTCCTGTGACCTTTCTGCATTAAAAGTTTCCATTAAGTTCTGTGGCATTCACCCATCCCAGATTCCCCCAGGTAAAAGGAAAGCAAACAAATGCTTTGAGCAAATGCTTTGTTTGTAGTAATGTGGCAGGATCAATCACTACCAACCACAATGATGCAGAGGTTTTTTTTGTAGGCCTTGTGTTGGTCAGATAAAATCCTATATAAATTTTCTTGAGTCAGTTCTGTTGACTCACTGTGGCAATTGCAGCATGTCCTTCAACCAGGATATTTAAAGAAGTGCTAGAAGGAGTGATGCAATGATGCATCTTCTCAATACTGCCTTGTAAAAGTCAGGTGTTCATTGCATTATTTAAAGAAAAACAGTTCATTTTAGAAGTGTGTTTTGTTTCAGTAATGTGTGAGTTAAATCTCAAAGTCTGGTTTAAAGTTTCTCCGAGTGAAGTGGGCTTTGGTCTGGGATTTGTTCTGTGGAATAAAGAGGTATGTGTCAAAACTGAGATTTTTAGTTTAGATCATGGTGCTGAGACCCCAGGTTTTGTTTCAGGCTTGTCCCTGCCGTTCTTTTTGCCTTTCTGAGGAAGTGTAATTTATGAAACCACACTTTAGATCTGCTAATATTTTTTGCTAAATCCACTGATGAGATTTAGTTATCCTTGTTAGAGACATAAAAGCTTTGGTCCTGTCAAGTTGTAACACATTTTTGAGGCCTTTAGAGTAAGCCAGGTCTTCATCCCCAAGAAGGGATGCTGCCCCAAAAGCTCTCCTGAAATGAATTAAGGGGTAGTGTGATGCTCTTGCCCCTACAGATGCTGGAGAATTCAGACAGGAGACACAAAATTTGAGTTCCTGAGCTCCACCACTCATGTTTGAATCTCTCAGATTCTCCCAACTTTGGGGCAGGAAGTTTGGGGCAGAACTCTCTCTGTTCTCCCTGTGCAGATTGCTGGCACCTGACACACCATATGCTATTTTTATTCAAAATAAATAGCAGGGATTAGCTCCCCCCTGCCTTCCTGTCCCATCTGCTGCTGCTATCTTCCCCAGTAAGACAGAGCTTCCAGTCTCAACTTTATTAAAGAAAGGGACTACAGACTTGTTCCAGATAAATACTCATCTTTTGCTGGAAATGTCCTCAGACAGAGAAGGCACTGTCTGAGCAGTCACCACTTAGCAGAATTCTGTCATCTGCCAGCCATAATCTACAATTAAAATGGAAATATTTTGATATATATTACCCAACACAGGGAAAATAGTGTCTTAAGCGAGCTGAAGAGAAGGAGGCGTGGTTGCGCCTTATTTGTTCAACATTGGTGAGTCATTTAATCTGAATTTCTAGGCATTTTAAGAGTTTTGATTCAAAGGTCTATTGTGTGGCTTCTGGCAACAAGTTAAATACCAGTGAGGTTTGGCTCTTAATTTAGAATTAATTTTAAAACATCACTCACTATATAAGACCTAATTGAAAGCCTATGGTCACTGGAAGGATTCCCAAGGATTTTACTGGGGTTTGGATGAGGGTCTCGACCCACAAAAATGTTTCTTTTTCTTTATTGTATTTAATCTTGGATGAGAAGACAAGTTATTCTTTCAGAATAATTTTGCAGTTCTTTTACTTTTCATTTCTTCAGACTAGAATTGAATTGAAGACAAAGAAATGTGTTTGTAAAGAAAATCATCGAGTGCTGAGAGTGAAGTGGGGGGTGTATTTTTGCTTTTCTAGCTTGGACTTACTGTTCTATAAACCATCAGAGCACTGCAGATCTGTGAGCTGCCAGATTTCTGATTTTTTCTGATTTTCTATTTTCTTTCTGAATGTCAAATATAAGCGGGGATACAAAAAAATACAGAGCCTGAGTCAGAGGTTCTGTTCGCAAAATAAAACCTGTGCTTTGTTTTCTGAGCTGGCAATGAACAGCCCTGTGGCTCTCTTGGGGAACATGAACATGGAGGTTCATGATCACGAATCTGAGTTTTCAGACATTTTCCTCTAGTTCCGGAAGTTCTCCTACTTGCAGTCTTTGGGAATATTACAAGTTTTTTGGGCATAAAGAGTCTCTCATTCTGGCTCCAGAAACAGTTGCTGCCCACAGAGCCTTTCTATTGTGACTTCTTGTTAATAGCACTAGAAGAGACTACTCTGTCTCCAGTTAAAAGGAGGATTTTTGGCAAGGGCAGAAAAGAGCCGTAAAGTCTCCCTTAACTCATGCCTCTTGTCAGCTTCTTTAGATGGAATGGAGAAAATCTTTTTCTACTGGAGTAGTTCCATATTAGGTCCCAGGACAAGTGTTTGCCCTTCTGGCTTCATGGAATAGCCGAGAGAAGTATACCTGATTGTATAGGGTGGAGTTTATTACAGGCCCAAGATTTTGGGGATCAAGAACAGTTTGCCTCTTCCTGACACAAGAAGGAAATAAAAACAGAAAACAAGTGAGAAAAACAGGACTCCATAGGGATCTCCCCAATTTCCTCAGAAAGACATTGGGATACAATCAACCAGGCACCACTCCTAGGAGACAACAGAAGGGAAAGTGAAGATCTGAAAGACAGAGAACACCACATACTGTGGGAGTATGCGAGAAACAGAATAGGCGTGTGGTAAGCAGGATTCATGGGCTTTCCCACTCTGCAGAAATGTAACTCACTTAACTGCAAGTCTGAGCTGAGTGGCACAGAAAGGAAGAGGTTGTGTGGCTCCTGGAGAAACTGGGACCAAAACGTTACAGGTCTGTTCTTTATTCATATGGCTTGGCTTTTGTTTTTCTAGGAAGAGCTCATGGCTTGGCTTCTTGTGTGTGCTGCTGCTCTGTGAATAAATCCTGTTTAAACTGGAGTGTGAATGACATTTTGCACTGAATTATCTGCTGGTTACCTGGCCTTTTCTCTGGCTTAAGTGGAACCAAGCTCTTGCTTAAATTAACCCTCAGATTTAACACACAGTGGGAATTAGATTCAGTAAGATGATTATGATTCATGTTATGATCCATGAGGGGGAAAAAATGAAGACAACCTCCTTAGGAAAGCATACATGTGGATAAAACAGTTCATGGAAAACCTGACTGATATCTCAACCACTGCTTTGATTGCCATACTATCCCAAAAGCATCCTCACTACTAACCTAAGCATTTTCTTCTTGCAGACTTAATTCTTCATCTGTCACTAAGACCAGTAGAAACATTGCTCCACTGGCATCAGGCTGATGGCTCTCCAGGATAACCATCCTGTCTCTCCAGCTGCCAATTCACTTGCAGCATTAGTCATTGAGACTGAATTCAAAGTGGCAGCTCAGGATTCAATTTCCATGAAACTTGCAGGAACTTTATTTCTTCAAGCCCTGCACCCCTCAGGTTTGAAACTGGCCATTAAGCTTAAAAGGTGTTGAGTTGAATAAGGGAATGGCAGGTGGACCGAGGTCAGGATCTCATAAGCTTCATCTCCTTTAGAAACGGGCACCTGAAAACTCTCAAGGACGGATTCTAAGAAAAGCAACAGCTTTGAGTGCTCTGACACCAAAGTAGGCATTTGTAAATGGAACGGGGTTTTGTAGTCACTGTCTTATTAATGAAACTAGATTACCCCTAATTTTTCCAAGTAAACATCTATCCTTGCTTAAAAAAAGATTTAGATAATACAAAAAATAGAGTGATTATATGAAAAACATTTTCATTGCACAGAAACCCAATTTTTCATGCCATCTCTGCAGTACAGAGTGAAAGGTTGAAGTTGGTAAGATGGTAGTCACTAGTAAAGAGAGCAAGAATTGAGAGAAACAGTGGGAAAAGGCACACTGAAAAAAACAAATCATGGAGGGAAATTAAATCAGATTGGTGACTATGCCAGAAGGCACATATTAAGGAATTACAGATTTTTAGGTACATCTGCTGAGTAAAGCTGTTGTGCTAATTCCTGAATAGCAAGAAGAATAAACAATGCTTCTGTCTAAGTGTATGTCTTACTGATTAAAGACTGTGACATAGAGTATGGCTAGAATGAGTCAAACAGGATGTTTACAAGGCACTTAGATAAAAAAGAATAAAATCATGAAGCAAGAAACATAATGTCATGAATTTTAGAAACAGTCTCTTTCCTGGGTAACATTTTGCCCTCCTCAATTACTAATCCTGGAAAAGAGCTGCCACAGGCAGAATATGCAGACAGCCAGGTGAAAGGGAATGCCCGAGAGGCAGATCCTTGTCCCTGTGGACAGAGTAACCCTAGCACAGCATGATCGGTGGCATAGCTGCCTCAAGACCAGCAGAGGGTTTGGCAGATGGGATTGGGGCTGAAGCTCAGGAGTTAATTTCTTCTCAATGCTTCCATCACAAACCAATGGAGAAAATACTGCTGGAGAAGTACTGCAGCTGGATCCTAAACACCAATCAATACCAGAGTTGTGCTTCAAATGCTGTTTGTAGTAGAGTTTATTAACTATTCTGTTATCACTGCATGAAATCTCTTCCTTCAAACTCACCAATCTGGCTTGTGTATTTTTAATGGGTGTTGGCACAATTCTTCACAGAACTGTGGGAGCTGATGGAGATTTACCGGATGGATTAACCTCCTGGGACTCCCACAACAATATGTGTGCTATTTCGATCTATTTTGATCTAAAATAGATTGGTATGTCTTTAAAATGAGCTAGCAAATTTCTGTGCTAATTAAACTAAATTGAGCAACACACAGGAACTGATGTTACTAAATCTGTGTATGAAGGCCCAGTTCTGAGAACCTTCATAGCTTGTGCACTACTCAGCCTCAGCCTCTAAAAATACTGCATTGCAAAGCTTCTTTCTTACCCAGAAGACATTACCTGAGCCAGTGCTGAGATTGCTTTCAGTGTGTGGTGGGCATTGGGCTCACAGCCTGAAATGCTCTTCTCCTTGATCCTTGCATCTGGGGAGCTCATGCCAGGGCAGAGAAGCTGGACTGAACACAACATACACAAAACTTTCTAAGTTCACAGATTTTTAGTGTTTTTAAATGAAAAAAAAACCCAAAATCTGGATTTCCATACCTTCAGGTCCACTGCTATCCTTATCGTTGCTATTCAAAGTGATTATGCCAGGAGAAAGTGGTTACGTATGAGAAGCTATAACCTCTCAAGAATTCTTTTTCACACAAAAAAGTATATTTATTTATTTTCCTATGCCAGTTATTTTTGTCAGTCATTTTAAAAATAATTTATCAGTCCTCCTTTTCAGTAAAAAATTATCAGTAAGGCTCAAAGCTTTGTTCAGCTGCTCAGCCTCAGTGTTTTCTGTGGTTCTCTGGTGCTACGTCTTTTTAGCTGAAGTTCTTTGTCAGCACAGTGGATGCTGTGACTAATTTGGCTAATTTGGGAAGAAAGGATTACGCTTGGATTCTGTACTGGTGTTTTGAGTCTCAGTAAAAGATTACAATGAATGAGTAGTCTGGGTTAGACAGACAGTTGGGTGGGATGATACCTTCTGGCCTCCAAATCAATGGGATCTTTTTGTTCCTGTGTGCTTTGGGCTTAACTTGTTGAGTGAGTCTCTAACGTCTCGTACATGATTCCAGATGCAGAGCACCCCATACATTGCTTATGAATGTGTGTCCTGGATAAATGGGAAAGTGTCTAGTGGGGCTTTCACACAGAGGTGTAGAGATGTTATTGGGACACTGCAGTATTGCCAAGGTTTTCCTAATTTAGACAATTCTCATGATAGTTAACTTTTTCGGTATAGTTTCATATTGTTTTAAAGAGTAACATTTATTATTTCTGAAAAAAGAGGAACTTTATAGTCCTCCTCATTTCAGAATGACACTTGGAAGTGTAACTGCTGCAGCTGAACACCATCGCCCCCTCCATTACCCAACCCAGAAAACAATGAAAAAACCTCAATATTAAGTTTAAAACATTAAGTAATCTAAGGTTTTTTTATAGGGCCTGGTTATGATTCTCTTTGCTCAGGGTAAGAAACCCCAAAACTCTGATTGCCCAGCCCATGTGCACATAAAGCCATGACCCCACTCCATCCATGCTGGTTGTGCTCCAGCCTTCCCTCTGCCCTGCTCTTCAGGGAGAGGGAAATCTCCTTGGCCATCTAGGAGCCTAGTGAAGACTTCCCTGACATGCAAGGGACCAGGACCTGGAGGTCTACTGTAGTCCAGGAACAGCCTCTAGCTCCCATATTTATATAGTAAAACAAAAGTTTTCCCCAAATTCACAGCTAACAGATACTGATGAAGTAAACACAAAAAGAGAAGACAGGAATCTGCCCAGGAAGAGTTCAGCCCTCACAATGCCCTCACTCCTGATCTCTACAGCTGTAATTACTGGTAGAGATCACACTTGATTTTGCCCCAACTTTACATTGTTGTTTGGCTGAATTTGCTCTAGTCACTACACAATATAAGAATACTCACTGTCTCAAGAAGGTGAAGGTTCTACCAGGGTGACTACAAGCCACATTACCCAGGATGGGAGGAGAAGCAGCAGCTGCTGAGAAAGCTGCTGAGTGCAGGGCAGGCAGTGCCCTGCTACAAGGAGAGGGCCAGCATGAGGACAGGAAAGAACCTGGAGTTTTTCAGAGACAAGTAAGAGGAAATCATGACTTTTGGAGTGGGAGTCCCTCCTCAGCATGGGCTGTGAGCTGCAAGCAAAGGACTGACTGTTCCACGTATATCTGTGTGTGCAGTAATTAAAATGCAGGTTTATGTGGTCTGCCTTGTGAGATGAGCAATTTAAATACTATGTCACCTCTCCTCTTATCAGAGAACATTAGGTTTCAGCAATTTCCATTACTACTTTTATCCTTTAATATGTGGATTTTAAGGATTTTAATAACAGCAGAGTCACGTTTAAGCTGCTTGGAAGGCTGGAGAGCAAGATACCTTATTTTCACCATTTCATCTAATGTAATTTTTACAAGTGAACCATATTGCTCTTACAGAATCAGAGCAAGTTTTTTTATAAAGACGTTTTCTTAAAGGATTGAATAGTTGCAATTGTTGGAGAAAGGTGCTTAGATGCTGGATTAGGAATTTGCAGGATCAAAGTAGCAGCTAAGATGCCAGGGAACTCATCCAAATCACAGCATAGCTGATATTCTTTAGGGAATACTGGACTGTTTTGTATACAGCACTCTTGGCCCCAAGTAACTTAAAACCTGAAGAATTGAAATGATTAAAAATATTGGGTCGTATCTTTGAGGGTGTTGAATGCCCACAACTCATGTAGGGCTGAATACTCTGTCACTGTGGCCCTTTATGCCACCATGGTGATGCCAAAGATGTTCAGCAAGTGCCACAGGAGGCCCCTGTGCAGCACTGGCCACAGTGAAGTCACTTGGGTGCAATTGGGCATTTGTCCCATTTTCCTGGCAGCACTCAGCATCTCTCAGGAGCAGGCTGACAGAGGAGGGGCTCTGACAAGGAACTTCAATTATTTGTGATCTCAATTACACAGAAAATGTAGGGGATGGATTTGGTTGTAAGCTTGGTTATTCTTTTTAACCTGTGGAAAGCTGTGGAGATTGCTGCTGCACTGGTTTCCTTGAGATCCAGAGTGCAAATGCAGGGCATGGAATTTTTTCTCCCTCAGTTCCAGTGCCAATGCTCAGACTGAGGTCAGTGAGATGGGGAACTCACCTACAGCTCTGCTGTGCTGGAAGGTGCATCTGCTGACTTCTGTCCTCCTCTGGGCTCTAGATGGGGAACAGTAAAGATAACAATGGAGCAGGCTTCTTCCTCCGGACTTAGAACTGACGGGGAAGCTGATTTTTGCTATCCATACGTACAGCTGGAGCTGGAAAAGATGCCAGAGAACTGCAATGTTTGACCCATCCCTGGAAGTGTTCAAGGCCAGACTGGATGGAGCTCTGAGCAAACTGTTATAGTTGAAGGTGGCAGAGGGGCTGGCATTGGGAGAACTTTAAGGAACTTTCCAACCCAGGCCATTCTATAATTATAGGATTTTCCTATCTTTTGCTTGGAGTACTAAAGTTTCTATTTAAAAACGTTTTTGAAAATTGCTTGTCTTTGGGGAAAGTTTATGAAGGGCAGAAGTGTGAAAATTAAACAGCACGTTTTATTTAAAGGGCAGATGTTAATTAATTAAAAGGAGTGAACCCTTTTTCAGTATTTTCTTTGAGAAAATGAATTTTTATTTCAAAAAAGCCCCTGATTCTGCCACAACAAGAAAATGTTCCTACAAGAAAATGTGAGGGTTTTTTTTTTCCTCCATCATACTTAAGAGTGTGTGAAGCACAACTGCCCATAAGCCCAAAAGTGCAGCACATCCTTTTAACAAGACATAAAAGGAATACCTTAGGCAGCTGGAATGCAAGAATCTGGCCCAGAAAAAACCCAGTAATACCCTTTTGACTGCTGCAGACACACCCTGGGATCCTGAGCAGCCACAACTGGCAAGGGCCTGAGCCCTTGTAGTGTCCATACAACGCATCCTGCTGCTGCTGGAATGCTGAGAGGTCTCGCACTCCCCGCCATGAGACCTCATGTTTTCCAGCCCGGAGCACGTAAGGGGTGACCCATTCAGAGAACTGGGTGGCTGCAGGCCAGACGTATAACCTTGACTACAATGCCCTTTCCGGAGACTGATTGTGGTTTTCTTATTATCTAACGAGCTTGTCATTTCCTGTGCTAGTTGTAACAGAGCTGAATATTTTCTAGGTTACCTAACGAAGCTCCTGCAGAATCACACCGCCTATGCCTGCGACGGGCAGCACCTGAGCCTGCACTGCCCTCGGCACTCAACCATCAGTGTTCAGTCAGCATTTTATGGGCAGGACCCCCACATGTGCACTGCTTGGGAGCCTGAAACCAGGATGACAGAACCCAGGAACTGCGTGGCACCCACCTCTTTGCAGGTACTGCATGTTGTAAAGGTTCTTAAGGTACAGAACATTTTTGATGGCTTCTCTGCTGTTTCTGTGCAAGTGTTCTCAGCCTTGAATAAGACAGCACTGTACCTATGGCGGTTTACTACCAAAAGTGTTACAGCTGGAAGGGTTTGTCTAGACAGCAGGGTATTACTGTAGGGTTGTGAGAGCTTTGAAGGTTGCCTTCCATGGTGATGAACCTTGCTTTGGAAACCCCATTCTTAAAGTCCCCTAAAATAGTCCGCTCATTTCCATTCAAGGGCTGGTCAGGACTGAGTTGACCAGTCTTAATCTATCACACAGGCCCTTCTTGACTCCAGCAG
Source organism: Sterrhoptilus dennistouni (assembly GCA_013397095.1). Lineage (NCBI taxonomy): Eukaryota > Metazoa > Chordata > Aves > Passeriformes > Zosteropidae > Sterrhoptilus > Sterrhoptilus dennistouni. The sequence continues at coordinate 84,910 of VWZU01009127.1, read as the reverse complement.
AGGATACAAGATTGGACAGAGCAGGGTCACAAATCCATTGAATAAGATGACATCCTGTTTGGCCTTTGGCTTGTTGCACGCCTGTCTTCCCTCACTGAAAAGGGACAGCAACAGCTAAACAGCAGCCCCCAAAACAGAATTTCTGCAGATACCTGCATTTCTGTGACTATATGATTTACATCAGCAACATCCTATGGTTTGTTTGTTGGGCCTGCTTCAGTATAGCTTAAAATGATTTATACTTCATCAATTACTACTTTCTGCTGTGGAGACTTTTATAGCAAGGTCTGACTTACACTGCTGTCAAAGGCTTGTTTCATGTTAGTGAAAAATACCTGTTGTTCCAAAATCAGTAAATCGTTGCAAAAACGAGTAGTCAGTGGAATCTGAACATGTTCTGTTGGTTAAACTTGTAAATGCTTTACAGAAGTTTTGACAGAGTTTGTAACTTTTGTGTCTGTAGACCACATGTTCCTTCTTGACATCAGGGAATGTATATTCTCACCACTGCTGAGCTGAAAGGTATTATGAAGTGGTTTGGTAGTAAAATCCTCTCTCTAGAAACAGTATTAGGGTGATTTTTTAAGTGTGGCTTGCCCATGATGTACTGCAATTTTTGAGGACATTCCAGACATGACCTATGGGCCATGTGAAAGTACATCTCTCCACCAAAAACAGCAGGCCAGATGCATCCTTAATGTTATATTATGACTGCAGCAAAGGGGCACCAGTGATTATTTCGGGCTTGTGAGTGCCTTTGTGAGGTCTCCATGGGCAGTTTTTTCCCTTGAATATAATAAACACAGCATGGGGTAACTGTTGTATAAACTACCATCATGATTTGGGCACTGTGGCTGATCAAAGGCATGAAAGCATTTTGGCAAGGCTATGAATTTGTGTGAGATACAAATATTCTGCATCTCAGGGAGTTCCAGTTCTGTTAAGGAGAAGGGACACATTTTGTAAACTGATTTCTTAGAAAAGAGCACCAGTGACCTCATCTCTCCTACCCTTCCCTTTGGAACTGGATCTGCAGTCTGCACAGGCAGGTGAAATGATGCCCTGTAGCTGAGAGGAGGCATCACAGGCATGTATTACAGAGATCTCCTGTCAGAGGGATCACTGCAAAGCTGGATCTGGCTGGAGACACTAACTGCCTGGTGCTATGTTGAGTATCATCGTTTGATTTTGTAGCTGCATGCTTTTGCACAGCATCATGACAGAAAATGCGACTGCTCTTTACATTAGGCAGGAGAAAATACAAACAGATGCACAGGAGATTGTTCAGCTCAGGTGCAAACAGAAGGTGACTCAGTAGGGGTCAGCTATCTATATTTACTAAAGATGTAACTGTATTTGACTGGTCCCTTCCAGAACTATCCCAATTGTGGAGGAGATATTTGACTCGCAACTCTGTAAAAGGAAAATGGACTGATAAAATTAAGTCTACTGTGCTTTCCTTCTCTTTTAAACTCTCTAGAGTGCATTTAATGCTCAAAAAGTGTTGGATGCATGTCCTCTTCCCCTGCCAATGGGAGCTGTAGGATCACTGCAATGTGCTGCCAATGTGTGTCATTGCTGCTTGGGAGGGAAGGGTTCCAGTGATGACAGCAGAGATCCAGCCACTGCCAACTCTCTCAGCCTGGAAACAGGAATGCAGCTTGTGCCACCGCAGTGGTAAATTTGTGATTTGGTCTCTTGGTATGACTGAGACCACTTCTGATGAGAAACAAAGCAAAAATTCTCAGAAGAATTTGAGGGACTACCTAAAACTATCAGAATGGTTTATTACAGTTACTCCTGTTAAGAGTGGGGTCACCTGAGGATAACACCCTCCTTTGACACAGCCTGCTGTGCCTAACAACACAGACTATCCAAAAACTGTCAGAAAAGCCCTCTCTTAAGTGAGTTTTGGAGGTAAATAAGAATTTCCTAAATACACTGCTGCATTTGAACTGGATGCTTTGGCATGTGACTGGCCCTGGCAACGTCTTCATATTTTCTGCAGCTACAGTTCCAAGCGCACAGCTGGAGTGAGAACACCAGTACAAGCACTCAGTCCTTTTGCCAGACTGGGAGAGAGCCCACACGACCCTTTGTGTATAACACTGCTCACCTGTTTGTTGTCTTCCTCTGTTGCCACTCCCAGGGAAGCTGCACAATAAGAACCAGGATATATCGCCGGGCCAATAAATTTGGAGGATATATGGCGTTAGAACAGCATTAGAAGCCCCCCACAAAACAAGACAAGGAGGCTGAGGATAGACTTGCACATCTATGCTATCCAATCAAACGAATTCTGAAATTTGCTCGTGGCAAGTCAAGTAAATACCTGACAATGTGTGTAACTGCAAGTGAGAAGAAAGTGTCCCTTAAGCAGGAGGTCCTACACATGGCTTAAAGCTTGGCTTGTGCTTGTCATTAGTCAGAACTCTTGCAAGTGAAGATTATTTAACAGAGCATGTTCAGGTACATGTAAGCAGATCAAGATGTGGTTAAAAAGACACCTTTTTGGTTGCCATGCTTTCCCTGGACATTGCCCTCCCGTAAATGTGCTCAGGAGTGTAGGAGTGCCTCAAGCATGTCAATGAGACAGGCAGGGGCGTAGTGTGTTCCCATGTGCTTTGGGCTCTGCACCATCGAGGCTGTGATGCCACTCAGAGCAATTTGGCCAACCTCCCTAGGGGCAGAGGGAAAAGTGACAGCAGCAAATTGGTAACATCCTAATTCGCCGTGAGCATGGCTGTGATGGATGTCTTCCCATAAAGTTGGCCATGACTCCAAGTCCAGTAGAGCTATGGCCTAGATCCAATGATACAGATGTTTCTTGCATGTTTATAGCCAAAAAGTTGTGATTTCTCTCCTGTGTAGAACAAAGTACAACTAAGTGTTTTCATTGCTGTGTAGCTTCATATCTTGTTGTCAAGACTATCCTTTTTGCCCATTGTTCTAGAAAGTACTGGATGAATGCCAAAACCTGAGATCCTGCCAACTCCTTGTCAATAGTCGGGTTTTTGGGCCTGATCTGTGTCCAGGGACCACTAAATTCCTCCTTGTCTCCTTTAAATGCAAACCTAGTAAGTAATCTTTATCAGGCAAATGTGTTTTTCTGCGTGTTTTGTTGCTTGTTTTGGTTAAAATGCCACTGCACAAGGCTTTGCATAAATCCATGTGAAGTTTTGGGGCTCTTGGATCAATAACAAATTGCTCTTTTCTACCTTACCTTAGCTCTCCATTGTGTTTGCAGCTTCAGGGTGCTTGTTGCCAGTTCAATGACCAGTGTTGTTTGGCAGGGACAGATGTCAGACATCAGACTAGAAAGGAAAAATGTTATGGAAATTATTTTTAGTGAGATAGCAATGATAAATGTCATATTAGAAAGAGCTGAACAGCAAAACCAGATGCATGGGCTAAGGATCCAAATGAAGAAGGTATCCCAGGAAGGAATATGCAAAAATACTTAAGGAGCTGGGCCCAAAGCTTTCAAAGATTCAAAAATACCTCCCATTTATGGAATAATGGCCAGAAGATACATGTGCTGACATGGTTAGAGGCTTTTATTGTAGAACCAGCTGTGCTCTCTGCAGGTATTCAATGCTGAATATACGTGAAGGGACAAATCTTGCCTCAAAGAGAATCCACTTTGTACGTACGAGAAAGGGGAAGAACGATTAAGACAATCCTCATGAGGTTTCCTTTATTGGTGGCTTCAAATTGTTCTCCTTGCTGCTATGGTATATGAGAACAAGCTCCAGTAGCCTGGGGGTTCAGCTCTCTTGGCAGTGAATTCCCAGTGTGGCTGAACAGGTCCCAAAGAAAACATCTGAATAATGACTTATGGGTACGTTCACCAGCCAACACAGAAATACCAACCCACAATCAGAGGAGAAAGCACTAAGGGGATTTTCTTTGATCAGAGCACTAAGACAGATGTCAGTGGTAGAACAGGAGTAGGTGGCAAGCAAACTGAAGGGCCAGCTCACACTGGAAAGTGAAAGTCAGAGCAGAGAGATGGAGTGGAATAGGCAGATGTTACCTTTGGTAAAGCATTGCCTCAGGAGCTCCCAGAGAAATACACTGGGCCAGTCATTAGAGGGGGGAAAAAAGCCTAAAATTTTAAATTCGCATTATCTGTTTTATCATATCAACAGTTCAATTATTTTTGCATATTGCAATTAGTCCATTATTAATAGTAGATGGATTTGAATATCATAGCAGTGTCTGTGGCATTAGAAATCTCCTTTTGTTAATCAAAAGTGAATTAGGATCCTGTTTATTACTTTCAGAAGCTAGTTAATATTTTTTCCCATGGGAGATGAGCTTCTTAGAGCATATAGTATTTACTGTGATCTGAATTTTAAAAAAGCTGCTCAAAAGCATATTCAACAGCAACTGCTGCCTTCAGGAATAGTCCAATTCCAGTGCAAATGACATGATTTCTTGTGACAGAAAATTTGTATTTGTAGGTAAGATACCAATACTGTTAGTCTTGGAAGTGGAAAACATTCTTACTCAGGAAATCACTTCATGATAACTTCAAGTATATTCTGCAGTCTCCTTGCCTTCAAGTGGGCACTTAACCAGTTGCCTAAATCCCTTAGTTTTTCATCTATTTAGAATTATTGTTGCCGTATCTCTGCAGAGGTTTATGTTGGGCTCTTCTCCTTATCTGATACCACTTGGGATTATACGTACTTTCACAGCCTCTCCAGCACAGCTAGGCAGATTCAGTCTTAATCTGCACATTGGGCACAGTCACTGGGCACAGACCCCAGGTTTTTGGCCTATTTATGTGTGCACAGCATGGCAGGTGCTTCTGCAGAAGTCACAACCTGCAGTAGGTCAAGATTTTTCAAAATGTTTTCAAAAACCTTTTCAAAATATTTTTCAAGATCACTCTTTTTTATACTTAAGGCTGTGGATGAGCTCAAATGGAAGAAACTGGACTGTTACCAAGAACATTAACCCATGGTTTTATCTGTTCTGTTTTAGATGAAACAATACTGTTTTCATTCATGAGTAGATAGGAGGTTTTTCTCTTTCCAGTTCCCGAAGAACCAGCACCCACCCTTCACTCACAGGGACACCACTCGCTAACAATAAGTTTTCCCTTTTCTTCTGCTCAGCTCAGGAATCTCCTTTTCCTGTTCTCACATTTTTGAGGACAAAAAAAAATGGAGGAGAATAAACTGTTCTTCCTGGCCTTATCTGCCGTAAAAAGGTTTGGCATCACAGCTCAACCTGGAAGACTTAAGAAGGTAAAATGCCACAAACAGAGTGGCTGCTCAGGCCAGGAAGAGCCTTGTTGACCAGGTGGCAGATTTAAAGGGATTCCCTAGAAGGGACAAACCATGAAGATGAGTGTCCTGTGCCTTCCCCACCTCTGCTGAGGGTACTTCCAGTGTGCCTGTGCCATCTGAGCAAGGGAGGAGGGGATTTTTCTCAGGCTCCTAACTCACATCACTTCGCCAGCCAAATTTTCAAACGAGCCCTTGCTGGATAATGCCGCCCAGGGAAACCCACTGACCTTGGTGGAGCAGTGCAAATACAGCCGAGAGCACTGTCTGGCTTGGGATGGGGACCCTGTCCTAGCCTTTTGTCCTCCCATTGTCCGTGCCTTGCCCAGTGCTGTCACCCAGCAGTGCTAGCCCTGCCCATGATTGATGAGTGTGCAGAGGCAGCTGAGGCACGTGTAGAATGCAACAGTGTCCTGAGGAGAGACAAAAGGGAAGGATGAAGCTTCTCTTGCTGAGCAGGAGTGGGAAGAAAGCCAGGAAAGCAGGGAGGCTGTTCCACTGGGAGACTGGCAAAATTAGGCTTTTCTATTTTGTTCAAAATGGAGCCACAGGCTCTAGAGAGTCACTCGGGCACAATTCATTTGGAAGACACACTCTGCTCTTGACTTCGTGTCCGGCTGTACAGGTGCCACGTGTCACTTGCAACAGCATTTGCAGGAAAGCTGGTTTCTGTCCTGCTGCTATTTGCTATTAACAGTCCAGCTATTTAAATTGCCTCACGCTATCATATTGCTGTTTGCTTCTACTTTAGCTGAATACAAAACCAAATCAGCATGTGAAAACCAGGAACTGAAGCTCCACTGTCAGGAATCCAAGTTTCTTATCATCTACTCGGCCACCTACGGCAGATGGGCACATGAGGAGAGCGTCTGCTCAACAAAGGCGGAGCACACCCCCCCCTTTGGTATGTTTGGGCACCACTGAGGGACCTTCTCTAGACAGGAGCACAGGGAAGAGAGGACACAGGTGGGGAGAAACTTCAGGTGCAAGAGCAATGGTGTTTTGAAAGCATCAGTGATGGAAATGTGAGAGAGATTATTTCTGAAACTCAAACAAACTGCCCAGTATGAGGGAGGAACACAGAGTAAGAAATGCAGCAAAGTAATAAACTTTCATATAGTTAATCAGTTCTTTGTATGATTAGCATCAAAAACTAGTTCCCGTGCCTGTCTTGAATTTAGGTGCCATATACTAAATATCAGCTCTTTGCCTCTCTTTTTCCTCCAGCTTCTGACAATGACCAGGTGACTGAGTGTCATGATTCTGTCTTACTGCCCCTTCTTCTCTGATACCGTTTCTGCCAGACATACCCTGCCTTAGATGCAGGCTGTACAGAGAGGGTCCATGGGGCAGGGCTGTTGCTTTAGCTGCTGTTGTATGACCAGACCCCAAGGCTGTGGTGGCACACTAGAAAGTTAAATGTACCTGGGACTTCTCTCTGGCACCAAGTCAGGAATGTCCTAAGTACATAGCAATAAACTCAGTAATATGTTCCATGGTGAAGGCCAGCACGAAATGAGTGCTGTTCAAACCCCTTGGTACTACACAGGGGAGGGCTTGCAAGACTGATGCCAGCCCTGTGCAAAGGCTTAACATTGCTCCTAAGAAACATAGTTTACATGTCATCTATGAGAATCATCTCTGAACATCAAGAAGAGATCAATAATTAAACTTAAGAGCCTTTTGTCTGCAAGCCAATGTTTCTATTTAGTTACACAGATACCATTAAAAATTTATTGGCTGAAAATCACAATCTGTTCTTAGACAAGATTCTATTTAATATTGCCACATCTGTGTTTCACACCAGCTCTCTTGGGCCTTCACAAAGACTTAGTTTGCCTGTCAGTTCTGTGGAGAAAACATTTTAGAAATTCTCTGACAGTCTTTAAGACAGTGGCAGTAACAGGTGACACAAGGTGGGGCAGAGATATCTTGGCTGATAAAGAGAGGCTGCCACCACACTTACATCTCACACTTCACTGACCTCTCAAAATCACTCCCTTGCCTCTAATGTCAGCACTCAGTTCACAGATCAGAATTCTGCAAACTTTTCCCACTGGATAAAGTTTCCCAGTATAAAGAGAAAGAATTTGCAACAGCAACATGCTCTGCTATGGCCCCAGTGTACAAGCACCTGTGCAGCAATACCCTGGCTGGCACTGGTTTTGTGTTCTGTAAAGCAGCCTAAAACACTAGTAATAGGAGAGAGCATAAAACTTGAGAATAACACAAGGTAGATCTACAGAAGGCAGATCCTTGTATAGAATTCCTATTACTTAATGGAAGTGCTTGGCTTCTTCCTGCCTGGTACCAGTGACTTGCTGCAGGCAGTGGAATTTCCAAAAGCCCCTGTGTGGCATGGGAGCTCACATTCAGTTATCACAAAAGACTTGGCACTTCAGAGCCAGATCCAATTGACTCCAGATCTGTCTCGAGCCTGAATCTTATTTGTGTGGTTATTTAAGCACCTACAGATGTAAGTGGGTGCATGACTAGATTTCTGCAACGACTGCATACCTTTCTCTCAGGAAAAACAATGGTAATTTGAATGTAATGACTTGAGACAGCTCTTCCTTCCTGAATCAGAGCCCATGCACCTATTTATGTTTTCATCAAAAGCTGAATTGGCTCCACCACACATGCATTATTGTTTCTGCTCACATTGGCTCAACTCAGCCTAAGGGCAGTGCTCAAGCCATTCCAGTGCTTTCACTGCATCACAGAGGAACTGTGAGGCGATTTTTTTTATCACTATGCAGAAGAGAAGTCACCCAAAGGTCCTAATGACAGGCCCAGAAAGTCTCTGGTGAGCGCAAAAGTTTTGCATCTCTCTGTACTTTCTACGGTCCTGCCAGGTGTACTGGGTATTGGATACTCCCTGAGATCTTGGCTACCTGTTGGTAGGTGTGACAGCAGTGACAAACAGCAGCTTTGGATCGGGACAGATGTGTTCTCAAGCATCACTTTTCTGTGAACCACCTGTCAAATCAGTTGATAAATTTTTAGAGCTTTGCTTCAAATGGAACCCAGGAAAACATAACATTTCTTTGGCATAAAGGCTCTTCTCCATGTAAGAAATAAGTTAGATAAATCCATCTCTGCTGTGGGAGATACCTGTGTGGCCTTGAGCACTTCTAGGATCCTGAGCCTCACCTCCTCATTTAGCAAGAGTATCTACTCATGCAACTGGTTTTCTGAGCCAATGTAACAATACAAATCAGCTTCTGCAGCTGTCCAAATGCCTGGCACTGTTAAGACTGTACAGAATTTCCAGCAAGCAACTTCCCTGTTTTACTAAGACTATGAAAAACTCCACAAGAAAATTCTGGGTGTGGTTCTGTAGCAGATAGTTCTGCCTAGAGGTATCCATTGTGCCCAGCACCAAAGCAGGAAACCATAGCAGTTTGTTCCTGTGTGAATTGCTGCCTTTTCTGACCCATTATCTCTTTTATATTTGTATTAACATGTGCATGAGGAAACAGAAAATTTATTGGCCAGAAGAAGTTAAAGAATTGTGCCAGAACAGGTTACCATAGAGAGCACCAGGAAGATTCAGATGAACAAACACCTCTCAAATTATAAATTACTCTTGTTAATACATGAAAATACTTGAAAGGTGGCTTGGTAGTGGGTCACCTCTAGGTTCAACTTGCATGCTAGAACACTGCAATATCATTCCCAGAAATTCCTCTGGATGCACATTGGCTGGTCAGATGTGCATTCCCCCAAGCACCAGTGACAAGCAGAGCCCTGAATTACATCTGTCATGGTTCTCATTGCTGGAAGGTGGGGCCCTTTCCAGTACAATGCTCTCTTTCACCTGGTCCCACTTTTGGAGGGTTGAGAGGGGAGGAGAATTCACAAACTCTCATCACAGCTTGCATTGTGCCATGACATACCCTGGGGTTGGGCTTTGTCCTAGTCTCCTCTTCCTAGTGGATTCAGATAAGAGGAAGAGGTGAAAAAGTCATGCAGGGGGGATTTTCAAAATCCTGAAGGTTCCTTCCAGTCCAACTAGGTGTAATGATTTTTTTAATGCAACAGGATTCTATGATACTGTGATTCTTTTTGTTTGTTTGGACATTGTAGCAAATTCAAAGGGCCTTGTATCTCTTATTCACTGACTGATTGAAAAGCTTTTGGTTTCTGTCTTTTACTTAAAGATGTACTCTTTGCCTGGTGTAAGCCTGTCCCTGGGAAAGTCTTTCGAAAGCAGAAGAAACAGCAGTGAAGGCACAAGCAGCTTTAGGCACATCTGGAAATGTTTCACACTGCTTTGGCACTTTGGGCGTGGGAGACAGGAGTCAAATGAATTTTGTGGATGCAAAAGTACGGATAAAATAGTTCAATTTTGCTTCCACCACAAAACCGCTGTGTCAGGTCTCTCTGTGTGCAGACATGAGATATGAAAAGGTCCTTGCCTGTGTCAGCCCGAGCAAACTGGGAAGTTTAGTAGGTGCTTTGGGCCCCAAGAGGTGCCAATAGGAGCCATTGCATCCCTTTGCAACCCCTTGAATGTTGTAAAGACGAAACTCCCTTAGAATAAGAGTGTTTCAGAGCAGTGGCAGGATGAGGAGTGATTGTTTGAAAGGAGGAAGAGACTAGCCACCATTTTTAGAGTCCAAGTAACATTTCTTCTGAGATGAACAGGGAAGATCAGATTTGGCTGGTGGAAGTTGCTTGGAGCACACTGAGACATACATAACTTTAGCAAGTAATGTTTTCTTTACCAGCAGTTCAGGTGTTTCTTGGGTCTATTTTTTCATGGCTCACATTTGTGAAAGGTTTGGAAAAGTACACTTGGCCCTCAAGTCTAAAAGGAGCCAAAGAACTCCTGCCTGTGCACATGCAGGAGCAGGGAGTCTGGTTCCTGCTGTCAGGAAATGGAGAGCCACACCTATCTCTTGCCCTTAGTGTTTGGTGGGATGGATCCCCCACTGCACATGCATGTGGCAAGGAGGAGAGAGAGACCAAGTTTTGGGGGGTTTTTTGTACAAAAATGCTGCTATCACGTTGTATGTTTGTTTCTGCTGGAATCAGCAGTTCCAGTGGCCCTTTTCTGATGCATAGGCTGGACCCTGTGTGCCACGCTCTTGCATAAATTACCATATTATTTCAGCAACTTTCTTTAGGAGTCTACAGCCTTGCTCCAAACTCCGCAGTTCCCCCTTGTCAGTTCTTGTCCTCACAGCTGATATCTGGGCTCCACAAAGCACAAGCCATCCTGATTTGGAGGTGTGAAATCCTTGCTTTCAGTTGATTTTAAAAGCGAGCTCCTTATTCTTCTGTGGGTGGGCACAGCCCAGAACACATAAAGCAGCATAAGGAGCAGTTGGGGATGAAAGCAGTTGGAAACATTTGGAGAGGGTGGGACAGGACGCTGTCGCCGGAGCCTGGCACAAGATGCTCCATCACCTGCAGGTTTTGTGTGGCAGGGCGGAAAGAAAGGGAGGAAAAGCTCCTCCTGTCTGAATTGAGAGAAGCTTTAAGAAACCAGAAGACAAATTACTTCTTATTAAAGCCTGCATGATTTATCGCATGTCATTTGCATGCCAAAACTTTCCCAAACAAAGCTAATTAGGGAGCTGAAAGAGCCTTTCCTCCAGAAACAAGGCTTTCTACTCCAACTATTAAATAGCTGCAGTCAGACTGGATAGTTTATTACTGCATTAAGAACCTTGTCTTGACACCCGTGTCCCTGTGCCATCCATAGCAGTGGCTGGTACAAAAGATCCACCGACAGTCTTGGTGTGTAACAAGCAACTTGGGAGAAAAGCGTGGAGAATGGAGTGTTTTCCCAGCTACACACTGCTGCCTTGTCTGCCACCACTGGATGCCACCAGCCTTTTAGCAGTCTGGGAATGTGCCTTTCCAGAGGCAGATTATTGAAAATGTATGGTACCAGTCTAACAAGCCCCAGGGATACCTGTGTAGATCAAACAGCACTTAGTCAGAAAGAAGCCCCATTACGTATTTATGTTTATCTCCCCATTAATGGTTTCTTTGGGCCCATTCCATGGGTTCCTTTACTCAAAACACAGCACTGACCTCTCCTCATTCAGTCACTGGAAAAAGGCTTGACCAGGAGAAGGGTAAGTTATTCAAATTAATCCCATCATAGCTGCTTGGAGAACTATTGGGAAGGTAGCAAGGCCACACATAAATTAGACAGGATTTTTTAACTGAATCACTAAAACCCAATATATTTTCAGAATGCAGGAAGCTTTAAATCAAATGGTTTTTTTATGTTATAAGACCTTCCAGGCAATGTGCGTCCTGTCCTGCAGAAGAAACAGGCCATGGTTTGCCTTTACTCTCCTGTGACACTAGGCAAGCCTTGGGAGGTCCAAAAACTGGCCTGCCAAGAACCTGCAGGCATGTAACGACTGGCTCCTCAGGTAGGGGAGCCAAATCCAACATGGATAGAGATGATAAGAAGCTATTAAGTCCCACAGAAACATAAGCAAAGGCACAATGAAACATACACTTGCCATATCACTAAATATGCAGAAAACCATCAGCACAGCATCCTCCTGGATTTATTTCATGTTAGTGAAAAATACCCAAGGCAGGAAATTTTATAGAAAACATTCAGTTTGCCAGTTTACTGTTGTGCTCCCAATCCATTCATTTATGAATCACCCAACAATTCCTCCTGATATTCTCTAGTTGGTTTTGTACTTGCCAAAGTAAGCTATTGGCTGCCTAAAACGTCCATCCAAATATATCCTTACTCATCTGAAATTACCAGGGAGGGAAACTAAAACTGCTAAGTTACTTAACCAGAACTACCCAATGCTTTAGGTCAGCCCTTCCCTGCCTTCCCAGCAATCTTTTGGGACACAAAGGTATTGGGATTTTAGGTCTCTGAAAAGTCAAAGAGTCTCTTCTAAAATCTATGTCCAAAGCAACTCACAAGCCCTTTGCCAGACAGGTCAGCTCAGTATCTTCTGATGGCTCTGCCCAGGTATATGACTTATTTAGTGGTGGTGTCAGGGAGTTAACTCTAAAAATCACAAATATGCCCCATTTTCACACATTAAATGTCAAGAACTCAGTGTCAAACCTTCTCTTGTTTTTAAACAGATTTGGGGAGCCTTTGGAGCGTCTTTGCAAACAATGTTTGTTCTTCCTTTAAAGAGGCCCAAATGAGCTTCAGCAGTTGGCAGGTGACTGGAGGCCATCCTTTATTGTAGGAAGGGGGACTGTTTCAATGCCCAGAAAATGATGTTTCAGACCTCTAGAGCACCCTTGCCTCAGAAGCCTGGAGTGAGACATATCTGTCATACACAGAAAGCCCAAGTGTGTGGGTAATACAGAAAGATTCAGAGAAGTATTACTTGCTCCAAACTTGTCCTTTCTGTTTAGAAACCAAAACTACGGGGTGTTTTTTGCTTTGTGTCTTGGTGTCCTGGGTTTCGTTTTGCTTTCAAACCACAACACTTGGAGTTTAGCAAATGTGGATAGAGAGAACTTAATCACATTTAGACATTCTTTTTTTTTAAAGCAGAGTGTGACTCACACACTTTCCCACTCAAGTAATTTCAGCTCCAGTGCAAAACCCATTCTTGGAAGCCACATGTTTTCCTGGTTAAATATTGAGCCCATTTCGACCTCTTCATAGTAAATCAAAAGCTACTTCTTAATACCCTGAACTTCCCTGTAGCCTGAGCTGTTGCAACACATAAAAATTGATCTTACCTGACTTGAACTGAACTTGGATATCCAGTTGACTCATCTCAGTAACCCAAGGCCAAGAAACAGACTTGGAAGCAGCATTTCATCTCTCTTGATTTGAGACAGAATAGATGTAGAGCTATTTGGATGTGCTTATTTTTTCCAAGATGTCCTGAATAGAACATCAAGACCTTATATTGGGCACCTGTTTGGAGCTTGACAAGACTCTTCCTGCACCCTTAGTATGCACCTGTAAGGCAACATGGGAGAGTTACCTCACTGCAAGTTCACACTGTTATTGCAATTGACTTCCTTGCATTGACAAATCTTAATATTTAACTCTGAAATCCTGCTAAGGCAAAGTTACACCTGAGATCTGGTGCAGATTTGTATCTCTAGTCATGCATCCAGCAGCTGTCATTTCGGGTAACACCAGGGCGTTGTATACTTATTGTATGTACTTTTTCTTTCAGACTGTTTGTCTTACACAGCGCTGGAAGTGTTATCAAAAAGGTGTTATGGGAAACAGAGATGCAAAATCATTGTTACTAGCCGGGATTTTGGAAGTCCATGCCTGCCTGGTGTGACAAAATACCTGAATGTCAGCTATGCATGTGGTAAGAACAAATGCACAATCATTTTCAACCCCTCATTTCTGCTTACAAAGACACACACGCGAACACATATGGGCACTGAGCCTTCCTAAATATTCACTTCCCTTTAACACAGGAAGTTTGTGACACAGCCATACAAAATATGTGAACAACCCCCTGGGCACAGTGGCACCTAACAAAGACTCTGGCATCAAGGGATTTTTTTGCTATTAAGAATGCAACCGACAATAAAATATCAACTATGTAGTTCAATATTTTTGAGAAATACTATCTAGATAAGAGTTTGTTCCACAGAGTTCCCCTGCAACAGAGCTAGGAAAAACACACTGGCATTGCCTGGCATCAGTGCAGGTAAAACAGTCCAGCATAATTGAAGCACTGTGTACAAGCCCAGTCCTGAAACCTGATTCATATGAGTACATCTACAGCTCCTTCCTCACAGAGGGGTTTCCTTTCTCATGGAAAGGGAAGTGAAAGTTTATGAAAAGTAAAGGCTTGAAGTTACACATCCCTTGCAGGATTGAAACATACTTCAGCTCATTCCTCAGACAGGAGAGAACAGTCTTCCATATTGTTTCCTATAGACTAATATAATTTCATAAGAGGTGAGCAGAATTCCCTAAAATACTTCAATAGGAGCAGCTCCATACTGCAGAGTCCTTTGGCTGCATCCCTAGTGAGTAGTGGTCAAAGAGCACAGGTTACCTGAGACATGCTTTTAAGAACAGCAGGGTAGGATTGATGGCCAGGTCACTACTACCTGAAGATCAAAGGAAAATGAGCCCTGAGAGATTTTCAGTCTCCTCAGGAATTGGTTGTCAGCTGTGAAAGGTGGTGCAGTAATTCGGCTTCATGTTACTGGAGAGATCTGGGAATCTGCCATTGCATCAATACATTATATTATTGTGCAGCTGCCTTTATAAATGAGTTAATGTCTTTCTCTCTAATTAGCATGAGCATAATTACAACAAATTGTTCCTCTTTGCACATCTGTGTACCAGAAAAGCAGAGTGAGTTTCTCTGCACTGGAACTAGGTGTTCTGTTATTTAGGGATGTGGTTTTGCAAAAACACGTAGATAACAAATAGTGCTCTTTTGTGTTGCTGACACATTTGGAAGAGTTTTTCTTCTGCCACATCTTACTGGGCAGTGCAATCTGAAGCATTAGCCAATGATCTCCAAATCTGATTATTTTACAGATCATCTAATGAACACAGGAAGAATCTGGCATATTGCAGAATGACACTTTACATTCATCCTCCTCATTAGAGGATGCCTGCTAAACTGATGCTTCCAAAGATAATGCAAACAGATCTCCCCTTGTAGTGACAGAAACTCAGCAGAGCAGAGCAGAGCACTTTTGTTCTCAGGGCTGTGCCACACTTCAGTGTATTTCTGTCATGGTCAAGAATATGAAAAAACCCCATACTCCCCACTCCCCACCCAGTAGTCAGCAGCTGTTTAGGGGTAGTGAGTCTGGCTGCATTTTTACATTTGCAGTTCATTCCTGACAGTAAAAACATGACAGGAGCTGGGAGGTGCTGGTTTCTTGAAGTCTCAGTGCCTCCAGTGATCTGCTCAGCATCATCTCCTGTCTGCACAAGGTGGGACCTCCTGGCTCTTGGTGAGCCTGCACTTCAGGATCAGGGAATCCTCTCTCAGGAAACATGGCTCCTGGAGCCCCACGGTGTATCTGCACTCTCTGGATGCCAGAGCCCCTTTGTGGGCTGCCTTTGGCAGCCTGCAGGAGGTGACTGACTCCTACTTGACAAAGTAGTGATGGCACAAGTTGTAATACAGATGTGATTATCATAATAAAAATTCCTATGCTGGTACCAGTTGTTGTGTTCAGTGACCTGATGTAGGCTATACCAGCCCTTGCATCTGAAAGGCAATGTAATCAAAATAAGCAATGCAAGCAGCCAGGGGCTCTTTCTGTCCATGCCGTTTTGAATTAAACATTCCCCTACAATAAATATTTGAATGGCAAAGGGGAAAAGGGCAAGTAAAGCCCTCAGAAGGTCCCCCTGGGAGGGGAGCAGGAGGAACATCAGCACAGGTGAAAGAGTCTCAGGCCATGCAACAGGACCTTTGGGTCCCGCATGGGCGCTGGAGATGGCGCATCCTCCCAGGACATTGTTCACAACACAGGCATGTTGTTCAGAACAGCCAGGCCTGCAAATGCAGACTGCAGCTGGAAACAATCCTGCTCCCTCTCTGCCCCACACACCAAGGAAAGTTCCAGTTCCACCATTGGAAAACAGGTACAAACTACCACGAGGTACAAGACAAAACAGAAATGAGCTTATTTACCCATGTATCTGTTGGCCTTCCACTGCAAACAGGAGCTAAGACTCCCAAAAGGATTCCTTCATCAGGAAAGGAAACAGCTCTGAGCCCACACAGAAAGAGAAGTTCTGCTCAGAAAGAAGTGCTATTTTTAGTTTTTTCCAAATGAAAACTATGCAAACCTCAGTCTCCTCTGTTCCATTTAACTATCTCAACACTATTTCTTAGCAAATTTTTCTATGTGGGATAGAGGTGAGTTTCACACTTGAAATTTCTTCCTTCCCCCCTGCCCCCATATCAATCTGAAAATCAATCTGCCTTCACATAGTACAGAAACAGGGGCCAAGATCTGGCTGGCTGAAGGACCCATTCATCCATTACAAAATATGTGAACTCTCTATGTCTCTACAATGCACCTGCTTGTAGTTCTTTTACTTATTTGAAGTAGACTGTAAACACTTATCAAGGGAATAAATTAATGAAATGAGAAGGATGCAGCTAATTTATCCCCATCCTCCCCACCTTCTTCAGCAACTGTCCAGCTTTGCAAATTTGTCCATCTTTGTCCAGCTTTGCAAATTACATCACATAACACTTCAACATTTATTGTAGAATTACAGTGAATTATCCTCATCCAAACCCAGTATCTAGATACAACTTAGCATCTGGCTGTAGCCCAGTTTACACTGAATTTAGAGGCCAATTTTGTCTCCATCCACTGGTTGGGACACCCTTGAGGGGTTGAAAACAAGGGGCAGGTTCCTGTGTGAAGATGCACTGATGTTACTGGAGCAGGCTGGTGTGTGAATCCAGCCACAGGCTCAAAGCTCACCTGACTTTGCAAGAACCACACAATCATTAAGGTTGGAAAAGACCTCCAAGATCGAGTGCAACCTTCAATACCACTGTCAGAAACCCAGTTAATAAACCCAGGGTTAGCAGTGGGATCTGTAATTAACTGGGGAGAAGGTTCTTAAAACTAACAGAACACAATTTGTCTTTTGTCTGCAGTTCCTAAACTTATCCTCACGGCTGTCAACCCCCTGGTCCCTGATAACAAGTCTTCTGTCAAACAGAATGATGGTATGTACCACCACAGACACAGGGTTTGGGATGAATAGTGGAAACCCTGCTGAAAGAGCTGCTCTTCCTGTTGGAGAACAGAGGACAGGCTGGGAGTGGGATGAGAGCACAGTCCTGCAGTCACAGCAACGCTGCAGAAGTGATCTGCCCAGAGCCAGCATAGTGTGAAGAGTAAAAGTGGAATTGTAGTTGTTTCAGGGTGAAGAATCTTTCGCAAGTTATGCCAACACCAGCTCTTCTCAAATGCCACAAAGTTAAGGATGAGGCTGATGTGTGTCCCCAGTAATACGAGCACATGGCGTGGTTGGGTTGGGAAGGCCATTGCAGAACTGTGAAGCTTCATGAAGTAAAGTTATTTCAGAAACCCCAATGGGAATAGGCACTTGGCAACAGACCCGTAAATGAACTGGGCATTTTCTAGATGTTTGATATTTTCAATAATTTGTTAATTATACTTTATTTAACTTATCAACCATTGTTTGGTCTAGTATTCTGCAGCTCCTTCAGCATGGTACTGGCCTGCCTGTGTTTTGGATGGACTTGTTAGCTGGAAAGTTACTGGGTGAATATCAATTTAGTAGCTTCATTGAATTTGCTTTACCTCCTCCTATCACAGGTGTCGACCTTGATCCGAGGGAATCAAGACTTCCAAAGAAGGATAGAACTATTGTCAGCTCTAACTACTTGGCTACATTTGCATACATTAGAGGTAGGAAAATGAGGCTGAGATTATTTGGCCCCCTAGATCATGGCATTGTGGGAAAAGGGAAGATCAACTCCAAAGGTTACAACTAGAATCCCATGTTTTTGGTAATGATATTATTACAATATAATCACAATCTTGTCGATGGGACAATCCCAGCATAATCATATTTAGGGAATATCCCTAGCCTTGAAGGATTCAGACTCTCTTAGCAACTGCAGCCAAGATATTTTTAAATTTTCGATGGGGACTGCTGGTTGCTCAGTAGTTTTGAAAACCTGGTCCTGACCTTTGAGAGTCCTGGAGACATCTGTCTTTGGAAATGTTGGGTTGCATACATACACGGATCATCAAGGAGTAATAAAAAAAGCAAAAAGCCATCCCAAACCCAGCGATCTCTGCTGTGAAATGAAGCAGGTTTTGTGACTTAGCAACACTAAGTGCGAAGGATGAAAAGTGCTCCGTACTCAGCCTGGCCTGGAGATGCTGCTGAGGCCCTGCAGAGCCAGAGTCCCTCTTCTCATGCCCCATTTCTGAGGGCAAGACCTGTTTTGGCAAGATGGCTGGAAAGACTAAACAAGGTGTGCAGAGTTCTGGTAGCTGGTTGACAACCAGCACTGAGCTGCTCATAATGGGTTGGGGTCACATTGTTATTTTACAGTGTTATAACCAGACTGGATTTTTGCTCAGCAGTTCAGAGAGGCAGAGCTGGCAGGGTTGGGCTGTGAGTGTCAGGTTTGGGCACCCTATGGCTACAGAACAGTGCAGGAATGGCAGCTGGGGTTTGGAACCAGCCTTGGCAGTTTGTAAAGTGATTAAGCCCCAGCTTTCTTGCCTGCAGATCACCTTGAAAGAGCCGCTCTCCTGTTTGTGTCCAGCATTTGTGTGGGATTAACTCTCACACTGTGTGCCTTGGTGATCTGCGTGTCATGTCCTACTGACATTCAGAAACTGCACAGGAAGAGGGATCAGCAGGCACCAGAGAGTGCCAGAGCCTATGAGAGCAGTGCACAGGAGGAGGAGGAGGAAGAGGAAGGGGAGGATTCCTCCCTTTCAAACACCCATGATGAAACAGACGGACTTTACAGACCTTCTTACTCAGGTTATAACTCAGCAGAGGCAGCGGAACTGGCCGAGAGGATTGAGCGCAGGGAGCAGATCATACAGGAAATTTGGATGAACAGTGGTTTGGATATGACACCCCCTAGAAATATGAATACATTTTATATTAATGAACAATAAATGGCTTATTTTGGATGACACTCTATCCCTTTAAAAAAAAAATGTACCTTCTGTGAAGGAACATTTGTATCAGTGAATATAATTATTTGTAAAATAAAAAGAAATATATGCAATAAAAAGAGCGTTTCATACCCTTTACTGTCTACAAATCCTTCTGAGAAAAACAGTCTACAGTTTTAACTCATGGTACAGATTACTTTTCACTGTAATTTGGGATCAACTGCATGTTCAGGAATATTAAAAAAGGTGGAAAATATTTAAGCAGATGTATTCAACCATCAGAAGAGACCTGCCCAAGATGTGCTCCTGCTGCTACCTGTGCTGGCAAATCTGTGAAGGACAAGCTCCAAAATGCCTGCTGCTTTCATAAAAGACTCTTGATGTTGCTACATACTAAGAATACTTCACTTAAGGGAAATGCTGGGGTCATTTTTCTGATCCTAAGACAGGGTTAGAGCCAGAATATGAACACAGGTCATATTCTCAGGATTTTTTATTCTGAGATAATCTTCACTTGAAAATTGTTAGACTAGTCAGATTTGGTTTCAGTTGGAATGAAAATTAAATCAGTAATGTATCTAAGCTGAAACCACAACAGCCTTCCTGTCTTAAAAATGTCTCCAATATTTTAGCTGCAGCCCATAGGGAATTTACTGAACAAAAGGAGGAAAAACATCACTTCCTACTGGTAATACTTCATGGGTTCATTGTGCTTCCCCACTCACATGCTGTGTGTCCAGGTAGAGCATAGTATGAAACACTTGGAAAGAAAACAGTGACATGGCTTGTCATTTCCTACTGATATAAAGTCAAATTAAGCCTGGAAAAACTTTAAAGGGAGGAAGGGAGCTTGCTCAGATGACTAAGGCACAATCCTGTGCTCAATTGGAAAAATCTCACCGGCAATTAGCATCCTATCAGGGGAAGGAAGAGAGGCTAAGGAGATGGACAGAGGGTTGAGGTCATCCAGAGCACGGGAAAACTGCAGGAGAGGCTGGGCACAGCCCAAGAGCCTGGCTGTAATCTGCTGGATCACTGCTTTCCCCTTTCTAGTAGGAAGTTCATGATAGCCTGTGCTATGCACGATATTGATTAATAGGTTTAGGTCTGGAGAAGACTATACCTTGGTCCCAAGGGTGGAAGAAGGCAAATTTGCCTTTGGGGAGGGCTCTGGGCCAGACCTGGCTCCTTCCTCCTGACTCATGGGGCAGGTGCCACCCACTTCCTGGTCAGATACAAAGGGACTGATCTACATCCCAACAATTCCTCCTGCTGACAGACCATACTAGTGAAAAAAATCTGATCCTCTTCCTTTTACTGGAGTGGGCTGGGCTCTGGCCTGCAGGGCTGAGGGCAGGAGCTCCAGCTCTTGTGGGCTACCCAAAACTCTGAGTCCTGGTGAAACCCCTCTGGAGAGCCTGGGGCACACAGATCAGCTGATCTTTCTTGGAAGTTACCTGCTTGGCAGTTAAGGTTTATAGTCACTAAAATTTGTGTGTTTTCTTCCCTCATTTTTTATTGGGAAACCTCACCAAACCTTTTTTATGGGTTTCAGCCCATAAACTGATGTCTTAACAAAAGCTGAGAGTTTTCTTTCCTTCAGACTTCACTTTGCTCAAGACTAGGTAAAGTCAGCATGCCCTAGGGTTGTCCCCCTGGAGAACACCTGGTCCAGCCAAAGAAGGGACTCCACCACCTTTCTGGGCAACCTGTGCCAGTGCTCAACCACTTCCATGGGGACAAAATGTTCCCTGGTGTTCAGAGAGACCCTCTTGTGTTTCACCTTGTGCCCATTGCCTTTGCTTCTGCCACTGGGAGCACAGGTCCTTTCCCTACTTCGTTCACTTCATCCACACATTCATCCATCTGATACCCCTTGCTGGGATTCCCAGCTGAAACCAGGGTCTTCATTCCTGGTGGCAAAACAACTGCAGTAGCAGCAGATCAGCAGAAACTGTTTGCAGCTTAGAAGTTACTCCCTTCCTTAGGGCAAAAGATATCGCTTTTCCCAACTCCCAGTCCTCTCCTTGCTTTTACAACCCTAGAGGAAAAAGAGCTTTTGTATTGAAATAATGATTTAACTGATGACCTGATCCCCTCCTGATTTTCCTCCCTGCCAGCTACCACACACTGGTGGGCAGACAGTAAAAAATTCCCACAGGTGCCAGAGAAGCAGCTGCTTCCCAGGATGGAGCATTTCACAGCCATGGGGAACATGTTTTGACGAAAAAAAAATAGTGCAGTGCTTAATAATACATACCTATTTTAATGGATCCTCAAACATAGTGACAAATCCTGTCTAAACCCCAGCACCAGGAGCAACTCAGCAGGGCAAGGGAAGCAGCTTTTGCTCCAGGCTGGGAGGTCAAGATTCACTCAGGATCTGTTCCTTTGACTGAACTATTTTTAGTCTGAATCTGGGTTGCTATTTTATTCTTTTTGCATAAACTTTCCAAGTCTAACTGCGGAAAGCTGTCAATTAGTGGTTCACCTCATTTCCAAATGTTCACTGTTCACAGCAGTCTGAGAGTAAGAATGAAGACAAACATGGAAAAACCTGATAAACAAACAGACACTGAATTATTTGGAGCTTTCTGAAACAATACCCAAAGTATCCAGTAGACAAAACAGAAAATTAATGAGGTATGCACTTATCTGTCCCAAGTCCTGAAAAAACCAGCAGCTGAAGTGCCATAGATGGAATCTCTCCCAGCTGAGGGCTGCAGTATCCACAGGGAGGGTGCCATGAGGCGGCAGCAGCAGCAATGGAAGGACACTCAGGGCTGGCTGTGAGATGGAGTTTCAGCAGTAAAATCCCTGCAATTTCCCACAAGAGCGACCTAAGGAGAAAATCCTGCAAAGGAGAGCTTGCCAGTTGTTTGGACTATTTGGTTCGTGCCCCACACATGGCTGTAGGCATGACACGCATCTGGAAATTATATGACCCAGCATCAACATCTGGACTTACTGGAAGGCAACATGCAGTGCTGATGTGGCTGTTTGAACTCCCTGCTCCTGTCTTGAAATTAGCCCCACATCTGTCGCCAGGAATGCTGGGTGAGGTTGCAGGAAGCAATAAATAAATCTTTCTGAATACTGAGTGAGGCACAGAATGCAGCAATGTGGGAAAGCAAAACCGTGAAAAGGAGAAAAGGAATGAAACCAGGTGTGGAAACCATTTCCATTCATCAAGATGGTGATATGGCCACGGACCAAAACTTTTAGCAATGTTCTGCTGTGTGTCTCCTTTGAGAAAGAATGGATTTCTCCTTGGAAGGGCATGGCTGCTCTCAAACTTTCAGAAATAAGTGGTTTAGAAGAAAGACAAAATGCTTTTGCAAAGTTGCAAACCTAGGCAAACAATGTGGTGTTTCATTATCTCCTTGGATAGTTAAATACCCATAGGCTTTCCTGGGTTCCAGTAGTCCTTCACCATTTTCCAGTGAGTTCATTCAATTTCAGCCACAATAAAAGAATCCAGCAGATCCACAAACAGTGTTGTGGGAACTCCAAAAACAGTCAATGCTATAGAAAGTCTGCTCAGCTAAAGAAAAAATCAGCAACAATTAGAGCAGAGAACAGCAGTCAAAGGGGTGCAGAATCTGTGTTAGATATTTCCTATGCCTCCTTTTCCCTTGCTTTCAGAGAGGAAATGAGAATATTATAAGCTCCAGGACACTGATTTTCCTCTTAGGAAACGGTAGAACACAGTGTTTTGTTAAAAAATGTTTTTTGCCACGTGAAATAATTCCAAATAATTTTTAAATTAAAAAAAAAAATTTAGGTTTTTCAACTCAGAAATGCTGGTTTTTCTTTTTGTAAAAAGTCATGTTACTGTAAAGTTAAGATTCAAGAAAAACTACCAGACACCAAACTTCCCTAAAAGTAAAAAAATAATGATTGAAGTAAGACCAACATGAACAGTTCACTGAATGGCATTAATTATCTTTTCTGCCTCCAATCTTCAAGCTGTGAGTTCAGTAAACACTTGACTTTTAACTTAATCAGTGTTTCTTCAACCATACTAATACAGAAAATTATGATTTTTTAACTTCCATCCTAAGAGATTTGGTCCTAGTAAACTTGGCTTTATCCAATCTACCTGCAAATGATGCTTATTTTTGTATACAAATTACTGTCAACCTCTATATACCAGCAAGAAAAACTAAACCCAAAGAATGAAAATTAAGCATTCCATGAGGATGTAACTAGTGTTTATATAAAAACACTTCCTTTAAGCAATTATTAAGATGTTCACTCATTTCAAAATGACAGCTTGGAAATAGCTATGTTGAAACGTGAACAAGTACATAAAAAACCTTAATTCTCCCTGGATTAGTTGGGGGAAACTGATTTCCTATAAAATAAATTATCTTCTCCAGAGCCCACAGTCTAATAGTAATGCAAGAATGAGGACAGAGTATAAAGACCACTCTGAACAACACCAAACATTCCAATGCACATTTACTAGATCTCTTATCTATGAAACAGATTGACATTTCCATATCCAAATTACAAGTTTCTAATAAAATACCAGACATCAAGAGAATTTGTCCATTTCTTTGCAGAGAAAAGTGCTGCTGCAGTGACAGAGAAATAGGAACATTTATTGAACATCTAAGGCCATAGAAGTGACAATTTCATCTGCTGTCAGAATAATCTACCACACACAACTCCTTGCTGCAAACAAGAGCATCAACCAAACAGCTTAAGAAGGGGTTTGCAGAGCTTCATCTTGGACCCCATTTGATGTCTTTTACACCATGAAATTGCCTTTTCAGAGCATGGTTGTCTGCCCACTCAGCATTGAGAAATGAGTCGTCATCCTCCTCCTCCAGTTTCTGTGGCAGAGAGAGGAGGGAGGCGGTGAGGGACACAGCCTGAGCTCTGCTGGAGCAGCGCAGCTCTCGGGCACCAAGGGAGCACTTACCTTCAGCTCCTCCTGCTTCCTGTAGTAGTACAGCATCATCTCCTTTTGCTCTTCATTACTGATCACAGGCTCCCGCCCCGGAGCTCCTTGTCCTTTCTGGAAGGGAAATTGTACATGTTGCTGATGGCATTTGTGATACAAAGGAGAAGCTGCTACACAAAGACATCAAAAATCTTTCTTCAGACAACTGGATTGCTCAAATTTAATAATGCATACCTACCTTCCAAACTTTTCAGTTTGCATTTCATCTATTCTTTAAATACCTCTTTGTTGTACTTCACAAAAATACTATAGAGCAAGAAATAGCAACTACAATATGTAAACGACAGGCTAAGGAATTACTAAAGAAAAACTCAGAGTATAATCCATTCAAACCTTAAAATAGGTGTACAGTTTTAAGATGCTCAAGCTGGAACTAATCTAATCCATTTTATACTCCTATGCATAGTTCCCTTCCACTGAAAACAGACAAGCAAGGGTGAGGAGCTTGTAGAGCAATCTCCCAGTAAGACTCACTTTCTGGATCTTGACAATGATGGTTGTTTTCTCATTTTTGCCTACATAGTCAGAGAGCAGCTTTGTTTCTTCCAACTGCTTTCCTGCCCACCATAACTGTGCTTCTGATTCTTTTATAACTTCAGTTCCAGCCTGTGACAAAATAAGCAAGGTGAAGGGTTGGGGGATGTTGTTTCTTGCCTTTTTTTTTTTTTTTTTT